>JAQFVV010000089.1:2901518-3331518 GCA_028023455.1 Epiperipatus broadwayi | reverse complement strand
TTAAGTACATTGTTTACAATAGTATCTCTAGGTTGAACTACAACATCCATCTAGAGATAATAAAAATGCACAAGTTACTATAAATATCAGCATATCCATATCTTACACACATCTTATATAAAGTAGAGTTGGTACCATAAAAGATTTAAGGTAAATGCAACCATTATATCGATATTGTGCTGAGTTCATGATTTGACCAGAAAAGCAAATTTAAATAGTAGATAAATAATTAGCATGTAATGATGAGTTAAACACATCCACTAAGATAAAATTTATACTAATTTTTGTTCATGCACCAAGATGTTTTTATTGTTATTTATTTGTGTACATGCTATTTTCAAATCCATATTATCTATT
This sequence comes from Epiperipatus broadwayi, assembly GCA_028023455.1. NCBI lineage: Eukaryota > Metazoa > Onychophora > Udeonychophora > Euonychophora > Peripatidae > Epiperipatus > Epiperipatus broadwayi. The sequence continues at coordinate 3,331,161 of JAQFVV010000089.1, read as the reverse complement.
ATATATTAAATGTTAAAACCACAGATAGAATACAATGATTTTTTTGTATTTAAACTATCAGGAATAAGTTTATATTTATGTTTACTGAAACAATTAAAGGAATTTGGTATCCAATTTAAATCATTTATTGTTACCAGAATGATATAGATCATGTAAATAGATTCTTAGTGTTATCTGCATTCAAATCTCAATCAGCTTACAATATTTATTTAAGATATGTAGATATGAATTACACACAATCACACTGAATATATAAATGCTTAGATAATTTATTTACCATAATGATAAATTATTATTGTTCTCACTATCTAGTGTATTAATCTGAATTTTCAGTAATACTGTATTTTACATATTTGATGATTCAGAGTCTCTCTTTTTTTTTTTTTTTTGATAAAGAGGAATATAAAAAAGTGGGCTAAAGTCAAGCTCAGCTGTAGCTGATTGAAGACTTCAAGGAGCCATGGGTAATGATACTTATGTTATATGTAATAAGGTTTATTATTTTATAGTTGCAAACAAGTACATATAAATTTGATAGTCATTCACTCATTCTTAGAATTATAGTAACTTTATCAGGCTTCAAATTATGATTGTTACAATAAAAATAAATGATTTAGCTTAAAACTATTGTATACATGAAAAAAACAATTACAAAATATACAGCATAAATAATTAAAAGTAAATAATTATTCATTAATAATTATATAGTACAATCTAAATATGTTATAACTAATTCCATATATAATTAAAGATTGTATTTAGTTTTTTAAATTAAGGAATGAGTTTTTCCATAACTACAAATTGTAAGGAGGTAACCATAAATATGCATTCCTATGAATAGATATCTAAAAATAATAACTGAACAAGAGACCAAGAAACCTCAAGAATGTGTCAGAGGTCTAGCATTACAGTTTGTAATTAATGAAAAAATGTATTCCTTGCACTTTTTAAAGTTAATAATCAAGCTCATTCCTCACACTGTTTAATTATATACATAATTAAATTACAACATTATAAAAATTATATGCATAATGTTTTAATTATTCAGGCATTCTTTGTATTAATACTTTTTCAATGTACTAGGCAAATATAAACATAAAAGTAAATATGCATTTTTATATTCACCTTTATCAATAGTAAGTCTGAATTATATTGGTAATATTCTTTGACTTGAAGTTCTGAGATGCCTATCACTACCCTTATAAAATGAGTATCTAATTTTTTTCTAGCATCAATATTAATTCCTATAATATTTTTTTTTTATAATATTTTAAATTGTGTTTAATTATTTATTTAAAGTATTGTCATGTTAAGTTTAACAAACCAAGAAATGACTTTTAAAAAAAATAAAACAGATATAATTTACAATATTTTCAGCTTGAATATATTAATATTATAATGTTATATGTTTTTAGAAAAATATATATATATATAAATATAATAAATCAGAAAATAATTAAAGAAATCAGAAAAATAAAAATAAAATATTTTTAAAAGTGCTTATTTTTACATAGGTTTATTTTAAAGCCACAATTTTATAGTTAGGTTTGTTGCATTTCTCTTCATATTCTTAAAAAAATGACATATAACATAAACATCACATGATCACCATTTCTTATGCTAGCACATAACTGTTATTAAAACAGGCAAAACTTTCCCTACAGTAGTGCCATTCAGTGCCAACCAAAGTAATCAATGGATGCCAGAAGGCTTGTGCATAAAATCCCCATTCCATCTGATATCCCCAGACTCATTTCTGGCTTGTGGTCTTTGTTAGTGAGGAGCTTTGGATCTGAGAGTACTGCATCTAGTTCTTAAGATCTAATGCAACCTTTCAGCAGCCACCTTTTATCTCTACTTAACTACAAAACTATGAGAATAAAATTGAAAACACAATGTTTTCAATCTAAGCTCAATAGCTTATATATTCATATGGGTCTGAATTCAGTTCAGTACCCATACATTTTGGTGTCTATGGCTCTTTAACAACCATAGCCATCACTATCCTATTAGGCAGGATTGGCGTTAAACCTCTAAACATCACTTGATCACTATTTCTTATGCTAGCACATAACTGTTATTAAAACAGCAAAACTCTCCATATAGTAGTGTTACTCAGTGCCAAACAGTTATGTGCTAGCATAAGAAATGGTGATCATGTGATGTTTAGTGGTTTAACACCTTTCCTGCCTAATAGGATAGTGGTGGTTATGGTTGTTAAAGAGCCATAGACACCAAAATGTATGGATACTGAACTGAGTTCAGACCTATAAAACTATATAAGCTATTGAGCTTAGATTGAAAATATTATTGTGTTTTCAATTTTATTCTCATAGTTTTGTAGTTAAGTAGAGATAAAAGATGGCTGCTGGAGGGTTGCATTAGATCCTAAGATCTAAGTGAAGTGCTCTCAGATCCAAAGCTCCTCACTGATAAAGGCCACAAGCCAGAAACTAGTCTGAGGATATTGGATGAGATGGGGATTTTATGCACTAGCCTTCTGGAATCCATTGATTACTCTAGTTAACACTTCTACTTACTTTACAGTTATGGCTAACTTTCTGCGAACATGGATATATCATACTCAGGAGATATACCCAATTGCAATAATACCATTCATGAAGAAATAAACTTCTGTACAATGCAAAAGATAAGGCTAATAATATTTGTGTCTCATTGCTTATTAAATTATGTGAAACTAATAAAAAACCAAATTAAAATGCACCGTATACCATTATTATAGATATTATAGATATTTGCATACTATGGAAACAGGGCATGTATTTGACAAAGAGAGTATTAAAATGATACAATATACTAATAAAAGAAGAGATAGAAAAATAAAAGAAGCAATACTAATTAAGAAGATAAGGCCTAGTTTAAATAGGGATGGGGGACTAAGAACATTGTGTTGGTAGGTATAGTATTGGATTTATAGACTTATTAGTAATTAAAAATAAGTGTATATATATATATGTTTTAGGAGTATATAAATATGTATATGGGTAGCGAATATTGAATATAAAATTAAAATATGGTTTAGAAAAGATATTGGTGTTAGCATGTTTATTGTTGTGATAGATTAATAATAATGATAATAATAATAGTAATAAAAGAAAGTAGGTTAAAAGTTATAATATGTGGATATACATAAAAGACTTGTAAAGATTGTTAATAAATATAGGTTAAAAAATAGTTATAAGATTTATAAAATTGATAACAGAGGTAGTTGATAGTAATAATAAATAATAAAAGGGTAATGTTTATAAGATTTTGTAAATTTGTTAAAAAAAATTTAAAAACTAAAAGTAATAATAAAATAGTTTTAAAGGTAGTAAAAAATGGTCTATTGGATAGGTTAGTGTTATAGATATGGAAGTAAAAAGGTATTATGTATTAGATAATAATTAAACAAAATAGATAATAAAATGAAAACATAAAAGTAAAAATAAAATAGGTTTTAAAGGTAATATAAAATGGGGCATTAGATGTGTTTTGTATAGTTATATATGTATAAGTTGAGTATTTATGTGGGTGGGTATGTATAAATGTATAGGAGGATAGGTATATGTATGTATATGTGTTATGAGTATAGGTATATATATGAGTATGTTTTAAGGGATATAATTATATATTGGATATGTATATGTGTGGAGGTATAGATGTAGGTAGGGATTTGTTAATAATTTTTAAATTGTTAATTTTTTAAATTGTTAATTTTTTAAATATTAATTTTGTAATCTTTTATTTTTGATATAGTTTTATATATTGGTTTTATATATTATTTTTAGTTATATGCATAGAGGTAATGTGAAGATGTATATATATATGTAGGAAATATGGATGATATGTATATTTATATGTGAAATAATGGTTAAGTAGTTATTTTATAATATTGGAATATGGTTAATGATTATAATTGGGAAGTTGGAAGTTTTAAATAGAATTATAAGTTTTATAATAATGATAAAAGAGGGAGCTGTTTTAAATTAATAAACAAAATAGGAAATTTTTGAAATAACGATCATTTTAATTAAAGTTAAAACTGTAAGAAAGATATAGGTAATAATGTTAAAAAATATTATTTAGTGATATAGAGATAAAAGTTATAAAAAGTAAAATTAAAGATAGTAAAGTAAAGGATGTTATATATAGATAATTATAAAAATAATAATAATAAAATAGTATTAAATATTATAAAATAATATTAAGAAGAATAATATTTAAAGGGTTGATTTAAAAATAAAAAGTAAAAATGGAATTGTTTAAAAAGATAAAAAAAAATTTTAAAAATGGTGAATTGGATGTTTTGTATTTTTATATATGTGTAGGTAGAATATACATATAGATGTGTATCAGTAAAAATATATGAGGGTTGTATATATGTCTATAGAGATGTATGTTTAAAAGAGGTATGTCTAAGTATTGGATATGCATATGTATATATAGATGGAGATATGGATTATATATATGTCTAGGGGTGATATAGATTTATATGTGTATATATATATGAAGAAAATATATGTGTATATTTTGATATGTATGTGTATATTTTATATATGTGTGTGTAAAATGATGGAGATATATATGTATATATTTTTGATTTATATATGATTTATACATATATATCTGAAATGATAATTATATATTTGTATTATTCAAATGTTGTAGGTCTGGCGAAGACTGCTGGACAGTCGAAACTGTAAGAAAATAAAGAAGGTTAAGAAAATTACTTGCATTAAAGTGTATATGAATGAAGTATTATAAGTATTATAGATATAATTTGCTAAGAAGGGCTTCTCAATAAGATGAGCAGCTTTTGTATTTAAAACTCATTGATACTAAGTAAAATGCAAAAAAGTACAGACTGATGGCAGTACAACTAGATATGAAGACTGCTTTTTAATATTCATAAAACAAAAAACATCAAAATCAACATTATAATTGCTCACAAATTTACTACTAAATAGAAGAATATATATAACTAAATGGGCAAATGTCTTTAATCCACATCAATGAATCACGCAAGAGTCTTTACTTAATGCATTGCTATTCTCCACATATATAATCCCATTATTTAATAATATTGATAAAGAGCTACCAGGTATCTACCTTCACTTGTTTGTAATGTAGCCCACATAACATACATAAATGATATTACAATTTATATAACAACTAAAAACAAATACAAACTAACAGATATTTTATAGGTATACACTTGCATTTATAAACTAAAATTTAACATTGATAAAATATGTGCCTGGTGTATATTTACAGACAATGCAAACCTACAGCTTATTTAGAATTTTCCTTGAATTCATGTGAAGGCAAATACAAAATAAACAAATTCAAACAACAAAGGCATATCTTTGTTTATACTCAAAACTATCATTTATAAATATGCTAAATATTACAAAAATTATTTAATATATGTTAATTATAATTATCAAAAATTGTTTACATCAAAGATTTATTCAAGGTGTAAAAAACTTATGGGAAAGAAAATAGTGGCCAACTCACTCAGGCAAATGAAATAAACATCACATGATGACTTTTTATGCTTGCTAAATCTGTTAAAACAGGTAAAACTCTCCATACAGTAGTGCCACTCAATGCAAGTCAGAGTAATGCTCTCAGATCCAAGGCTCCTCACTGATAACTAGAAACTAGTCTGGAGATATTGGATGTGTAGGCACTAGATAGGGATTTTATGCACAAACCTTCTTGCATCCATTGATTATTCTGACTTGCTGAGTGGCACTATTGTATGAAGAGTTTTAGCAAATGCAATAACATAATCTAAATAAATTAGCAATACACTCAATTCATGTTTTCAGAATACAAAACAACTTAATTTAATACCATTCATGATATGAAAATACTCACATTTAGAATTGACTTAAAATAATATCTACAGACAAGCCTCATTCATATACAAAATACTTGTATATAATATCACCTATCAGAATAATATTTAACCCTAGCATAACTTTCCCATAAGACAAATGACACTATTGAAAAATGTACTTTTATACATAAATTATAATTTAGACTTAGCATTGCTCAGCATTAATAATAAACAGCTATTATATAGATGTAAGTATTGGATACCTAAGCTAAATTTTTTCTCTTTTGTACTCAAAATAAATGTCATTACCAACATTATATTTCATGAGGTATAAGAGAAGCATACTTTGACGCTATACGTGAGTTTTATTACAGGGCAGAAGAAAACCAAAAATATGTCATAACCTAAAATATACTCGATCATATATTACAAAAGTTTAATAGAAAAAGAATTCCACTGTACATTCAATTATAGTTTTTTCTAAGGCTTGCTTCACAGAATTAACTATATTTTTATGCATTATGATGTACAATGTTCACTTTTTACAATAGTAATACAAAAAAAAATCTTAATATCTTTAAAAACAAATTACACTATAATACAAAGAGATAAAAAGATCACTCTATCTGACATTTTCACAGCCATTTAGTTACTCATACATCACCACTCTAGTGAGATGTATTTTTATTTTATTGTAAATATTTGTAATTACAATATAATTTACTGAGTACTATTGAAAAGTATTCATTGTAGTATTCTTTAATTAACTTGGTATTTTGTTTTTTATATTTTTTCTTCTAAACTGAAATATTTGTAGTTTTATATTTCCTTGAATAATGTTTCTTCTAAAATCAACTAAGATATAAAAAAATTTGTGTAATGAAAGCCAGAACATCTTTGTAGTACATGAAAAAATGGATAGAAATATATTTCAGATTTAATTGAAGTAATGTATGTCTAATTCTTTGAATAAAGCTGTAGGATATTTATTTTTGCTGGCAGTGTCTTATAATAGAGATAATTCTGTTTGCAAAGCTTGTCAGGCTTTGAGTGAAGAGAAAAGCTGTTAATTAGTAAAATTAATGTTGAAGTTTATATTAAAATTTATATTCAGAGTAAGGTTTGATGATGTGCAAATCAAGAGAGTGGAATAAAACATGAATGAGGGTGATATGTTTTTGGATGTAGAAAGTAAAGGCATACAAATCTTTGGCATTCATCAAGCTTCAGTTAATGAGATAGCACATGTTTTATGTCATATTTAAGAATAAGAAACTTAGAGTTCAAGTTTTTAAATTTTGAATTCATGTCCTTGAATTCTATTGTCTTAAAATTTGGTATTTATCTCCTTGATTTTTAATCTATTTGTTTTAAATTTGAAATCAATTTTCTTGATCTTAACTCTATTTTGATCTAAGTTTTAATTATTATTTTCATATGTTGAAGTCATATCTACTATTTTTGTCAAATTTTTGATCTTTTATTAGTCCATCATTTTGTCTGCTGACAATGTAAATTTAGATTTTCTTAATTTCCATTTTCAACAATATTTAAATATGAGAAAGAGATTGAAATATATTCCTACCATTGATATAACTTCCATTAAGCATTGGATATATATTTTGAATACACTTATTTTCTCATTAAATCTTTTTTTTTCTTTTTCTTTTTTAAATTATAATTTATTATTTATTGATTAAATCATTTTTTATCAGATATTCTCAGACACAATATTATTTCTTGGTATAGTTCATCACATTTCATCCAAATATATGAGTTTAATATGTTATGTCTTTATTTTTTTCTTTCATCATATATCAGATTTGTGTTTTTCTAAAATTTTATTAATATGTCATGTCCAATAGATTCCATATCAAATTCAATAAAGGTATCAAAATTCTATCACAATATTTCTTTTTAAGAACTTGTAAGAGTGCATTATCAATAGTATATTTCTCTAAAAAACACAATACTATTTAATGACTATAGAATATATTCATTAATGCAATCCATTTAAACAATTATGTATTATATCTGTAGTAATGCTAAGGAAATCTATAAAAAAAATATGTACAAACAGCAATTATACTTCTGGTATCCACATTTTATTAATAAGCTGCAATATTAATATCTGGCACTTTATTAAATGTACACATATCCTCTGGTGCAAGTATAACAAGTTTTCTGTAACTAATTTCTATCTTTTAGTCCAATGATTGTTTAAATTATAAATGTAATAAAATTATACACAGGGATTTATTTTCTACCTCACAAAGAATCTTCAACAGAACAGTATTTCCTTGTATCCAATATATTTAACTTATTTTCTACCTCACAAAGAATCTTCAACAGAACAGTATTTCCTTGTATCCAATATATTTAACATTACCAAAAACAGGTTATGCAATGCATTTAAAATGGTATGTTATCTATTGGGTCATTACATTTATTTAAATCTGTTTATCATGTCTTTAAAGTTACATATAATTACAAATATTCTTTTTTTAAAACTGTCAAATAAATCATTATCTCATAAATATCAGACATGTTATTAAAAAACTATTAATATATGCTTTTTAAAAAATCATTAATTAGTTTACTTTCATAAGCATAAGCTTTAAGAAACACATTTTTTCATTTAGAGGTAAAAGTTGATCAATATTCCTGCATTTTTTGTAGGGGCATAGATTGATTGTCGCCTATAGAAGCTATATTATAGTCTATATTTTTTCCCTCAGTGGTATAAATTTGTTAGGGCACTGTGATTCGCTAACCAAAATTATAAGAAAATAAATTTAGTATAACCATTTTTAGGATAGGTAAAAATAATAATATAAAATATTCCCATCTGGTATCTATTTTATTACTTAGTTGCTTATTGTTTCATTGTATGAAAGAAATAATATTGTTATCAATTGCAATAATGGCTCTTGATCTTAATTTTATTTATGCATATATTTTATTTTGAATCTAATGCATAATTTTTAATGACACTATAACATTAGTCAATTTTTTATCAACAACATTTAATATTTGTCTCATAATTTGTAGTTCTAGTCTATTAACTTTAAAATTAATGTAGCAAAGTATGAAGAGGTAACATGAATATGCAATGAGAATGTTATCTGACATGCATGGCACTTGTAATTTTAAATTGTTTGTGGGTGGGGATGAATCAATAATCAATTTAATAAATTTTAAAGTGGGACTGTGATAGTTATCCCACTTCCAGCCATTGCAATTTGCCTTCTATTTATGGTACATTTGCCTGCTCTTATTACTACTTATAACTTCTTAATTATATGATCTTTTGAAATGTATAATCACTACTATCACCATCATCATTTTAAAGAATGAATTAATTCTGAATTAAAAAGAATCTGCAAATGAAAAATAAAAAAACAAAATAAATAAGAGATGAGTGAATATAGCAAGAATGAATTGTAGAATGTTGTAAAATGGAACAAAGCTAAAATACACATCTATAAAACATTCTATTCTAGTAGTAATTAATTAACTAGTATTATTTTTAAAAATGCTGTTTTAGTAAGTCATTATCCAATAGTTTTTGTGCTGGCAATTTGCTATTTTTTCTTGGTCTTTAATAATCTATAAACATATATACAAATAATATAGTCTTAATTTAATACATTCATGGAATACATAAATAATTTAAAGAAAAAAATAATAGAAAACATTTTTTTTTACTAACATTGCTCCATTAGTTCATTAATATCTCTTGATGAGGTTAGCTCATAAAAATTAATGCAAAAATAAGCACAATATGAGTGCTCAATAGCAATATCAGCATAATTGTGGAGTGGATATAAGTGTACAAGATATCAAATAATTCAAGCATCTCACACTGACAATTTCACATAGGATGTATGTGCATATATAATTTAATATAAATAAAGTATTTATTTCGTATATGGATACAGATTACTTTCACTAATAATTACTCTTTAAAATCATGGGGAAATTAATAAAATGACTGTGGTAAATAAATATATTAAAAGACACTATATAAATTAGGACATTAAAAAACTCATATAAAGACATGAAAGAATTACTACTGTGAATGATAAGACAATAAATATTGGAATCATATTAAAATGCTAATGCAGAAAGAAGCAGCCTCAGAAATTGGACAAATGTTTCTGAAGAAAGTGTAAACTTTAGAACTCTGTTAAACTGCACATAAGAAATTAATAGAAATTATTTAAGTTATTATTATTGTTATGTTGGTGAAGTTAAGATCATACTATCTACATGTTGTCTAGTTCAACATCTTTTTCATTCCGTGTTAATAAACACTATAATATACTTGTTGTTCATATACTATTTAATTTATTGTCAATGTCTGGCAGGGCTTTAAGTACACTCAGAACATAGCAGAGTGATCCATGTTGATAGACCCAGTAAAGTAAAAGAGATAAAATTAGCAGATGATACAGGATAAATTCTACTGAGAATAATAAAAAATGGCAGCACTAAATATTATAATTTGCAAATTTGATATAAATAATGGGGGATTCATGGAAAAGCTATATAAAACATATACATTACTACATGTTCATTAATAAAGTAGAAGACAAGTATTCCAAACTGGTGACACTTTTCTATTTTGCAGACCAAACTTTTGTTCTGCTTGAAAACAAAGTAACTGTTCCCATACATCTGGAAAAGCTTTCATATAAGGATTTTATAGAAATATTAAATGCTTATTTTACTCTAAAAATATCTAAATGAGTAGTGAGGTTGAGATTAAGAAATTGGAAACCAATTATCACATGAAAAATATGTAGCTTATGAGATTGCTTTGAAAAGTTATCAAAATACTGTGAGTTTAATTCAGAAATAAATGATTCTTTATTTTTTATACAGTATGATAGATGAAATCTTAAAAAAGTACTGCTGAACAATCCTATTTTGAATTTAAAACTCACAATGAACAAACATGTTATGCACAGCACTTTATTAAGCAATACCTGCAAGTATAAATTGCCTCAACAGTTGGAAAAATTTTCAGTGCAAAAGAAAAATTAAAAAGTAATTTCCTAATATTTAGTAGAGAGAAAAAGATCACCATGCTATTGTTGCAGAAAATCCAGATATTTAACAAATAATTGTAAACATAAAGAAAAAATACATAGAAATTGTGAGTCTAAAAAAATTTTGAAACTACCTGTTGTTTCAAAGATCATAGAGCACTAATAAAAAATTAATTACAAATTTTGGGATGAAATGGAGTATAAGAAAACAAATAGTAAAACATTAAATGATAATAAAATGCACCACATATTCTTAGGTGTAGAGATCTGCAGTAAGCAGTTAACTATGGAAATTGATAGCAGAGCTGAGTTAACACTAATATCATATCAATCATGGATTAAAATCAAAAACCATAAAAAAATTATGCTACAAAAATAGATATGATGGCTACAGACAATAATGAAAACAAAGTCAACAATCATGGACAAGTAGTAGTTTCTGTAAAGCTGAATTTAAGATAAAAGTTTTTTACACTGCTTGTGGTAAATAAAGATTTTGATCCCCAATTTTGAAGTCCCTGGTTTAGACCTCTGGGTAAAGATGTAAGTGTATTAAAGGCAGTCCAAGTGAAAACTCATGACACACAAAATATATAAATCCATATCAGATGGACTGAGAAATAGACTGGTGACTGTTGAATTGATCAATATGCACAACCAATCATATGCAAGCCTTGAAAAGTGTCATTAACCTTGATGGATAATGTTGAGAAATAGGGGATGAGTTAATATTTTAAAAAGTTTTATCATCAACTGAAGATTCCTCATGGTCCACATTAGTAATTACAATTGTAAGACCATATGGAAGTTTGTGATTGTATAATTACTTTGAATAAATACATAAACTGACTCATATCTGGTTCCAAGTGTATGTGAAGTATTAGCACTCTTTCAGACAGCTAATTCTTTATAAAAATAAATCTAAAGGTTGCATTTTATAAATACCAGTAAAAGAAAAAAAACAGAATTGTTAACTTTAACCACTCATAAGGGGCTATATAAATGTAATAAATTATCTTATGTTATTTCTCTTGTGTCAAATGTTTTCCAGGCCAAAATGGATATGCTGTTTAGAACTATGGTCAACATAATTCTTTACATAGATGCCATCATGATTACTACAACAGTGGAGGCAGAATAGTCTGTTCAAAATTAGAAAAGGTCAAAACCAGACTCTGACAAAGCAAAGGCAATAAAAAATGCTGAAAACCTAAAAATGTAAAAGAACTGAAGGCCTTTTTAAGGCTTAAATTGTTACAAAAGTTAAATACTTATTTACCTAAAATACAAATGTGTTTATATATAATGAAGTAAAAGATGATATACTTTCATTTGGAATTTTTAACTGAATATTCTTGTAGCTCCCATGCAAATTTTGATATTACACATATCAGGTGCTATTCCAAAAGATCTTACCACTTTCAAAATTATCATGGCATTTTGCTTTGTTAGATTTAGTTTCCAGCATCTTTCTCTTCAATGAGAACATACATTAGTTCTTTGTTATTGAGAGAACATTGTGCATACTGCTATTCAGTTCTGACATTTACTGGGTGTCTCTACTGATTTCTAAAACAATTGCCATTATATACACTGATCCCTTTTCTTAATAACAACATGTAAATTTTGTGAATATTTTGAATTAATTTTGTCATAAGTTAATCTATTGAACCTGATTGAAATCCGATTCAATGGTGTCATTGCAAAAAAAAGAAATTTATTAAGCTTTTAATTTTCATTAAACGTGGAGTTTAAATTTGCAGTATTATTTAAAAAGAATGCGTGTATCGAAGTACACACGCGTTTATATGTAAAACGGATTTTTAAAAAAAATGTTTATCGATTTATTTTAAAATAGTTTTCATATTGCATTCCTGTTGCTTTTATTTTAATTATTGTAAACAATTTTGATAGCGGAGATTTGACTTTTATGTTGTTGTTTTCATTTCAATAAACCCTGGGTGGAATTCTTAGATAGATTGAGCGGGAGATTAATATTTGCCCTGCCTCAGGCGTAGAAATTGGACAACAAGTAAAGTGTTTCGCGGGAAATGGAGCAACGTATAAATAGCCACGAAAATTTGGAGTGGAGTGAATTCATTGTTCGTTGATAGACAAGCTGTTTATCAAGTGAGAATTTATATCAGCGCGGACATTTAATTTCTTAAAGGACATCAGCTGTGATTAAATACTTTTGCCTGCAACAAAATGAAAAATTCTATACTTGTTACCACCACCCGAATGGCTTGCTAACTCCACAAAAGACGGATCCCTGACTTCCAAGTTTGCTCCAGTAATGCCTTGAACACCTAAAAGAAGCCGGAAACTCTCTACATCTACCTTGCTGCCTAAAGAACCTGAAAATGAACTTAAGTAAAAGTGCGCACTCTACGTGAACTTTGTTTTACCGAAAGGTAACTATTTTCGTTTTTATTCTTCCCAGGGTAAATTAATTCTCATTAAATCTCCGCTCAATCTAATCATAAATATGTCTTCTTAAATCAATATAGCCTCATATCTAATATTTGCTGTGTTTTCCAATATTTTATAGTGTGTCTTGGAATCTTAGTTTTAAGCTTCCAATTTGCTTTCAGTTTTGTTTATTGGAGAGTGACGAATGAGTTTTATATTTTATGCCTCGCTTTTGTAAGTGCTTTAGCAGTCTTGTATATATATTTTTTTTATGCTTACCTATAATTATTTAGTATTCAATAATTAATTTTATACTCTATGTTTGCCCTCTTGCTAAACCTCCAAAACTCTTTTGACTGACGACTTTATTGTCTGATTTTCGCAGGTGGAGATTTCGTTTCTAATATCTCTAAAGGCGGAAATTAGAGTTGTGTTTTTCTTTGTAATTTTATAAGTCGTCAGCAGGAAGATAAAATTTATCCTTTCTTAAATTACAAGTGAGCAATACTATCGTTCTGCTAGAGTATTTAAACTTTTGATATTTCGTACTCATGTGCACTCTCCGATAGATTTCTTTTGTATTTATTATATGTGTGACGTGTATGCGTCAAATAAATGACACTTTAGACAGATTTGAGTAAGTTAAATTATTAGTTTAATTTTCAGCAAATTACAATATATACATTACTGTTACATACGTCGGCAGAAGCACTCCTTTAAAGTTGGGCATCATAGGTCTGCCCGTTAGGGCCACTGTAGTCTAGCTTTCTACTAATGCTCCCTGATTCTCCCTCTACATCCCACTTATATACCCGACTTCTGGAGTCCTAACAACATTCCATAAATACCTCTCCTTATATGGTCTGATAGCTGAACCCTTCGCTAGTCCTTATGGGTTTTGATTTATTCCCATTTTTACCTTATAAGGCGAGGCATTTTTATAAGTACATTTTACTTAACTTTAAACCCATATATGGTTATTTTTACATGACAATTTACATTAATATTTCCAATACTTTTTTATACATATTATTTATGAATCTTTAATTTTACACTTATTATTTACATAAAGAATAATTCCAATATTTTTAATATACATATTATTTATGAATCTTTAATTCAACTTGTCCAGGACACTACAATGTGCTTTAAATTTGTCAGAGCGTGTACTCAGAATTTGTTTGTAAGTTTATTTTCTTTAAATGCTGGGCAGACGTAACTGTTTTTCTAATTATTTACTTGTCCCTTAGTGAGATCTTTAATTATTAATTTTAAAGTAATTTTCGCCAATCGTTTGGCTGGGATTCACCAGTTTTAATTGTTTCTTCATTTCAGTCATGTTTGTCAGTTGCTCTTGAGGTGGATCAATCACCATTATTTTAAACGTAGTAATAGGTGCAGCTCATACCGATATACGGACATTCGAGGTCTGACCAATTTTTTTTTAGATCTCGAACAGCTCATCGGCGCTGGATTCTTTGATCTATTTCGGGGCGTATGGTTTAAATATCTGAAAGTGAAAACCAATGTTTAGGTGAATCCTCTGCTGAATGAAATTTGCTTCCTCCCTTTTAAATTTGTTTATTAGAAGATCAGTCAGTCTGTCATAGCTTTGCCTTTAATATGTCTGGTACATGCCTGAGTTAACCCCCATCTATTGTGTCATAAACTTATACTTAACCATTTATTTTCTCATAATAAAATTTATGAAATATGTTTAAACTTAATTTGGCGACGTTTGTCTTTGTGCTTTTGTCTCAATTGTCTAAACAATTTAAGATCTCTTGTTTCTCCCTGAGTCTAGTCGGCGCAAACCATCATCATCATCTATTCTGATCACAGTAAACAAATTTTCCAGACACGTAGTGGTCTGGTGGTGCCCTTTGTTTCAGAATAGATTGAATATCTGGTATACTATCAATTCATATGTGGCTAATTGTGATGAATGGTGAATTTTGGTATGTCCATTGTTTCAAGGTAAGTTGATCCATAATATCCCTGCTTCTGCCTAAAATTATCCATAAAGAATATATGCTGTGAAATACATGGGTGGACATAATCAAATTTTGACATTTTTAGGTGCAGTGTTTTTATTATCAGTTATGATTTGTTCATTGTCAGGGTCTGATGTTTTCAGTTTTTTGATCTGATGTCATCATGTGGTGGCTGTCATTAATCATAAATATGCTACATTTATTAGCATGTTTGTTATATTTCTGCATGAATGTTTATCTGTAGATCAATCTTGGGTTTTTTTCCATGCCTCTGGTATCCACAATACTTTTAATTTGGCAATAATGGTTTTAACACATTTAATGATTTTTTAAACCACAGCTTAGAACTTGAAGACTTATCTCCATTTTAGCACATTTGTTTATATGATATGGTTACTAGACATAGAAAGCCAATTATGTTTTACAGTTCAAACCTATTTACGTTTTCCACTGAGAAATTCTTCTTTAATGACTGTATAGCACAACTGATTGAAACAGTCATAAACTTCAAAATTGCTAGGTTAAATTAATATAACAAGCAATAAATTGTTTTTTTAACCACAATAAATTTTACTTTTGTTTGGTGCATAAGTTATATTTGATGGTTTCACTAATATATGGTCAATCCACTGTAAAGTCTAGAAAACACTCATTTTAATAATCATAATCTATGTATTTTTAATGTATTTAATGATGTGCACCTGCTATAGAGTTCTATTTTTATTTATCATTCATAATAAGTTTGATTTTAATGTTTGATTCTGTGTTGCTCTTGCCTTTAAAAACTATTGATTGTCAATTATTTTATTTTATTTAATTTTGTAAAAAAATAATTTCATTTTTTCTATTGTTCTATTGATTCTGTTAAAAGAACCTGCATTTTATGTTTGATGTATTTATAAAATTTTAAAATCATGTGTGTGAATGGATTAGTGTGTAAATGATGCATTTTATAACATCTGTGAACTACACTTACACTACTATTATTATTATCAATAGTAGATTGTGTAATAATATATTCTAATCCACTCTAATGCTGGGACAAATTTTATTTAATGAAGTTTTCTGAATCATTATAGATTCAAACAGTATTTCTTGCAAACCTGCAGAATCAAGAATCTTTTTTGAATGAACCATAATGAGATTGTGATAATGCAATGTGAAAATGCACTATCCTTCTAGCATTTTAGTTAAAATATTTTTAAACTCACAGCTATATTCAAGATTTTTGAGTGTTTTTGTTACTTGGGATAACAGATTGAAGTGATATCACTGCAACATTTATTAAGGATTTTAGGTAGGAAATTCATGTTAAAAATAAAGCTTTTTCAAAAGAACTCACAGCTTTTAATAATGGAGCTACACGTGAGTGCAATGTATTAGAAAATTACATACTAATTTTAATTTCATGTTTTATGGATTGATTATTTCCCATTTACAAATTCCCTCAATCCATGTAATTCTGCTAATTTTGGCATAGCCTGGACTAACTCTTGCAATGAGTGAATTTTAGATAATTGATCTATTTATGTTTTTGTGGGTAAAAAATGTTTTGCACCCATCTTCTTGCACAGATTTATATCTTGGTGAATTCATAAATTCCATTGCATTTTGTAATGCAGAGTAAACATTGACCCACATGAGCATAGTTAAATATTTATTTAACTTATATACATAAATTAAAATAATCACAGATATAATTTCACCTGATGCCATATGTTATATTTATCTGATGCCATTCATGAATTGAAGTGAGGGATATTAAGACATTGCTACGACTGTCAAACACATCCAGCTATATTGTGGCTTTCTCATTGGAGGTTTTCATAGCAGTTTTAGTTCAATGCAAGACTACTTTATTGAATTGCAATTAAGATTCCAATGAACTTACTGCAATAGATCTGATGGTAATTTTTTGTTTTCTCTACTGACCCTCAAAATGTCAGCCAGTAAATACTCAATTTTTCCCTTAATGACTGCATATAGATTTACAGATGTGCTTGATTTATTGACTTGCCTTATTTGTTAATTCATGTGATCATACATTTACAGATTATTTGATGAATTATAACCATTCCATTGTCTAACACTAAGCTGATTCATAACACATAGGAATAAAGAAAAAAGCCAATTTTATTCTAAATGCATAAATAATTATATTTCTGAAGTGAAATACATGAATGGTTTTTGTAAAATTATATAAAGAATTTGCTAAAAATATATAATTTACTATCCAAATTTATATACACAAAAAGGTAAACTTTGCACCATTTTGTTTAGATATTTTATCATATACTTGAAAATGTTTCTGCAGATTGAAAATATCATATTTAGTAATCAATTATTGCATAATCCATTTTTACATGCATATAGCTAACAGTCATCTATGTTATAAAGTCTACTGGATTTCATTTTGTTTTATAATAAAGTAGTTGTCTTTCCACTCTAATTTTAGACTTTTTCACATTTTAAAATAATGATAAACTCAATAACAATTTTAACTTTTAGTTTATTAACATCATTTGTTTCTACTTATAACTTAAATGAATTTAGGTGTGTGTAAAGAACCTATCTGATTATAAAATCCATTTATTTCTCTATTGTCTGATTATTATTTACTTTCTTCTATAGTTTTAATGTCTATGATATTTACATAAATAATTGAATTATTTCACACTGGTTTATTATTCTGTAACCACGATGGCCTTTGTTATATTTACCATAAAATTAAAAACAAACACTTTTTATTTAGGTTTAATGTTTTTCTGCAAAGTTTATCAAGTTGTTTGCTAGATTTAATCTTATAATTTCTCATTTTAAAATAATGTTTATAAGCAATATAATATCTATATTTATGAAAAATAATTTCACATAATCTCCTATGTCAATAGGTATTTTTATAATTTATAAATCTTTGATGACATGAACTGCAGATTCAATATTACTGTCATAATCTTTTGTCAATTTTATTGATGTGAACATCTAACTTAGTGTCATCATTACTGTGCTATTTTAAATGCTGTTGTAATTTTTGTAATCATTTTTTATAATAATCTTAAATTTTTGCCAAAATTTTTATTTTCCTGTTAATTATCCCTAATATATTTTAAATTGACATCAATATTTTCAGTCATTTCTAAAATATTTTGCCTATTTTTTGTGTAATTTGTGATTTTTTTGTTTTTTATTCTAAATTCTGGCATTTAATGAAAATTTTCTTTTATTATGTTTAATATTTCATATATATTTTTCACTTACTTTCTTCATGTGTAAGAAAGATTTTTATGTATTTTCAACATCCTTGATCATATTGTATAAAACTGTCAAATTACTAGATGAATGTTTTTAATTTTAGTTGATTCTTTTTACTTAGCAAAAATTTATTTTAACAAAATTCAGTGAAGAATGAAATGAGGGCATTTTTCATTATTTGAATTATAGTGAATTTTCTTTAAAATTGCAATTAGGTTCTAATTTAAACACAGCACAGATTTCCTTGTCATCTGGTCTGATTCAGAGAATTGACTGTATTGAATAAATCATGCGAATATATCATTATTTAAAAAAATAACATAAAAATATTTTTAAATTTAACATTGCATTTTACTAAACCAAATCTGCCAAAAACAT
Source organism: Epiperipatus broadwayi (assembly GCA_028023455.1). NCBI lineage: Eukaryota > Metazoa > Onychophora > Udeonychophora > Euonychophora > Peripatidae > Epiperipatus > Epiperipatus broadwayi. The sequence goes on along the minus strand of JAQFVV010000089.1, from coordinate 3,312,223 downwards.
TTTATAATAATGGAGTTGTTGACAGTAAGGAACTGTTAGTCTAAATTTTTTTTTTTCCCAAATGAAGACATAAAATTGCAATTTGTGTCAAAAGCTGAATACATATCTCAATTATATACTTATTCAATAGTCATATCCATCATAATATTATGTCATGTTTTTATATCATTTTTTCAAAGAAAACTGTTATAAACAGTTTAAATATATATTCAATGTTTTTATTGATATGCTTAAATAAGTTATTACATAAGATGGTGAATTGGATTATAAAAGATTTTCAGATGCAGAACCTTGAATTTTATCATCAGGTACAGATTTTAACTGTGGTGTTATCAATAAAAATAGGAATTCAAAATTTGAAGAAATTGAAACCATTGAGCAGTAATCAGTCTTAATTCCATGTTTAACAAATTAAAAACATGAAATTCAAGTCAAACAGAGAAATGAAAATCAATGTAAACAATTAGAATGCTGATATTGATTTGTAAATAGATCAATAACTATATCATTTTTTACATTCAGACCATTACAAAGGATAAAAGCCAAAACTTTTAATGAAGGATGACCAAGCTACATCAGATTTGAAGTATTTTACCGTGGTCTATCATTTTCTGAATGAGATGTAAAAAAAAATGTTGTAAGGAATATAATTATATAGTTTTTTCTTTTTCATTCATTATATCTTACATTCAAATATCAGCCTTTCAAGCTAATTGTGCATGCGCTTTTGTGAGTGTTAATAATAATAAATGAATACTTTCCTCTCCAATACAAGATATAGTATTTATGCAGGAATAAAATGTATCCACCTACTCCTACAACTCAAATGCTTATTTATGAGCAAATCTGAAGTACTGGCAAGGAAAGTGTGAGGATGGACCACTCACTTTAAATTACTATGTACGATGTCTGAATGAATGATGTTGGTAAAACTACAAACGGAAAATACACATCAGCATAAAAAGAAGTCTAATTGCATGACCAATTATACAGAAGTGAACAAGTTACACAATTAGATATATAATCCTCTAGAATCTTCCTCCTCTTCTTCTTCCTTAGTTTTGCTTTCTTTTACAGTATATAATATCAAACCACCACTGTTTTTACACTTTTAGCAAAATATATTTATTAATTTAATATAAATTATAATGATAAGTATTAAATTTTATCTACCCCAAAACATATATATGTGATAATTAAAATGACTTATATTGCATTTTTTAAAAATGACTTAACAAAAGCTACTTTGCCAAAAGAAGTAGTGTATTTTTAAAATGGAAACACAACATCACTTCAAAAGATTAACATAAATTATAATTGTTGCTCTACAGATGCTGCACTTTTTTACAACAATTTTAATTTTTATGTATTTAAATATAAAAATTACATTAAACTAGAAATAAAACATATTATTTCTAAGTTTTACATAACAAGCTGATATTCTATTGCTAAATGACTATTAAATGGACTAATAGAAAATATGTTGATTGTAGTATTTTACATATATCACCAAAGTAAAAAAAAATACAAATTAATTGCACTTACAATCTTGCCAAATATCTACATGAAGTATTGCATGTAATTATTTTAAAAGTTACATATTCATAGTGTGTATTATCTAAATTTATATCTATTAGTTGAAAGACATATGAAAATAGACATGTGTAAATCAGAACTAACCAAGTGATAATTATATCATTTTTGCATACAATGTGATGAAAGGATGAATAGTTCACTTAATTAACAATATTGTTTATCTTGGTGATATAAATTTGAGTTCAATTTCTCTTAACAAGCTGTTATCCAAAAAAACAATTTTTGTACTGGATTGAATCTACAGTTCATATGAGAATATTTAGATTATATCACAATCTTAATGACAATTTCAATTTATTTCAATAAATGTCCAGTTTTATGGCTGTTCAATACACTTTTATATGCTTTTAAAATAATTTGTAAATCAATCTATGTATTTAAAAGTAAGACTTTTTTCCAAAAATATAATGGTTTATTATCTTAGTGGGTCTGGCATAAAAAAGAAAACATAAATTGTCATTTTTTTAACAACAATAATTCTTATTGTATTGTTGATAATAATGAATGATTTGCCAATTTTATTAATAATATTTAGCCTATTATCAATATGATTAGCAATTTGTTAATACTTATTAAAAAGAAATATTAAAACAGGCAAAACTCACTATACGTATGCCGTACACAGCAAGCTAGAGTAATCAATGGATGCCAGAAGGCTTGTGCATAAAATCCCCATCTAATGCCTACTCATCCAATATCCCCAGACTAGTTTCTGGCTTGTGGCCTTCATCAGTGAGGAGCCTTGGATCTGAGAGCACTGCATCTAGATCTTAGGATGCAGTGCTCTCAGAACCAAGGCTCCTCACTGATGAAGGCCACAAGCCAGAAACTAGTCTGGGGATATTGGATGAGTAGGCACTAGATGGGGATTTTATGCACAAGCCTTCTGGCATTTATTGATTACTCTAGCTTGCTGTGTACGGTATACGTATAGTGAGTTTTACCTGTTTTAACAACAGTTATACACAAGCATAAGAGATCGTGGTCATGTGATATTTATTGGCTTAAAAAGAAATATCTAAGATCCAGGTAATATATTGAAATATATATATTTTATATGTCAACATTTATCTGGATTATTTAGTACATTTATTTATTGAAAAACATTGGTTGTTTTTATTTTCTAAGACCATGTAATGATGTTCTATAATAACTGCAAAATAATATTTTTAACTTTTAACTTCAATGATTTTTTTCCATTACAATAAAGATAATGATAATAAATGACATTAAAGATTAGCTTATTATACTGTCTCAAAACAAGATCTGCCATTGGAATTGTAGGATAAAAAAATTTATTAATATTCGTATACAAATATGATTTATATAGGCATGTAAATAGAATATATATTATTATCACATAGGATTGAAAAATAATGTTATTGTTATTGAGAGAATATCAAATCAGCAAAATTAGTTAATGAATATGCATCACATTTACATTACTTAGATTTATTTTTCAAATTTATTTTATTGAACAATTAGAGGGATTACAACTATACAGAGAGTGTTTGAATAGTTCACACATTTCAACTATAAAGAGCAAATATGATGTCACATAGATGATTGGACTAATTTACAGATATAAGGAATGTGAGTTGAGGCAAACTTATGCTACTTAATTTAAAACAAAATCTTTTCACTATAATTGTTTTACTCTATTTAACATTTGTTGGATAATGTATGGCTAAAAAAAAAATGTTTAGACCAAATGGGTTATGTTTTGAATAAAGGAAAACTTGTGAGGATAAAATATTAATAAATTCAATAATCAAACAATTATTCATAAAATGTACAATTAATGTTAATGTAAAGTTTAATATTCATAAATAATATAAAAATACAATAATATATCTTAAAATCACTCAAGTAGTTTTTAGACAGAACTTGCAAATTGTTTACATCCTTAGCAGACTCTGATCAAAAATTAAATTTTAATGAAACTACAAAAAACACTTTTATTAGAATAGTTTCATTGTATTATAAACATAAATTGAAGCAGTTTAATAGGAAAAGTATTTAATTTAAGAAAGACAATGAATGGAAGAAGAAGAACCTAAATAGTAATATGCAAATAAATTGTTTATTTTAAAAAAATTGATTATATGGATTTTGTGCAATATTTAATTAAATAGTTCTTCTTGATTTAAGAATATATTAATAAATTGTTGAAAATAAAACAAAAAAATATATAAACTCTGATATTTAAAAAAAGTGATAGTATGTTTACAATAATTAGAAATGTGTTTATTAATGTGGAATGTTGTTATTAAATGTGGTTATTGATGGTACTGAAGCATGATATTTACAAGTACAGTACAGCAAATAATAATAAAAAACTTATAATACTTATTATTTATATTTTATATCAACACTTGAATAAAGAGAATGTTGTAGTTGAATCTTTCAAATAAATTTACTTAAAAATACAATGCCATTCAATGAGTTCATAAAAATATTTGTTCTAATATTGTACCAAAAATCAAAAATTAAATATTGAAATAAAATAAATGTATGTCATACATGTTTAAATAAATAACTTTTCATTCTGGAATATTTTTAAGCTATAAAAAATAAATGACATTTGAAAAAAAGGAGATATAAAAATGTTTGAAATATTTATAATGCTAAACGTAATAGATAATTTATAAATGATATTATTTAGAATGTTTTTAATCAAGGAATATACAGCAAACATAAAAAAATATTTTTTAGAATTATTTAATAAAAGTATTTACAAATAGTGTGCAGTGAAAAAGCTCCTCAAAATGACAAATAAATATAAGAAATACAAACCAACTCATAATACAAAAATTATTATATTATTGTGTCAGATTATAAATTAAATAAAAATTTCACAATGTTGAAGCAAAACGAAGAATTGACAACATATAAAGAATGAAATAACTTCAATGATGATTTCTGATATAAAATAAGATATTAACATAGTGTTATAACACACCCCAGGCTTACCCAATCAAAACACTTAAAGCATTTGAAGGGTTAGGGAGCATGGCTTTAACATAGAGCAAGTAATCTATATAATAATTAATCAAAAAAATTAGTTAATAATAACAATATTGCTTTAACTTTGACAATGAAATAAATAATAAAGGATTGTCAATACTGAATAAATTCATAATTAACCACAGAATTATAATGTTACTTCAAGTTAATATTGAAGTTTTCTAACTCAAGAAATTTTTTTATTTCAATTACACTTTATAGAAATAGAAAAATAATTCCATTTTTATGATAGTATGCTCCATCATTTTGAATATCAACACATATAGAAAAATACTTCAGGTAAAATAAGCAAAATTTTTTTTTTCATGACTGTTCGTCTTCATTTACATAGTTGTAATAAATCAATTACAGTCTATTGCATAATACATCACATGATCTGCAAGTACATATTTTCCTACACATGATACATGTTTAGGTGTTTAAATAGGAGTAACAATAAGTTTATAAAAAAATTTTAAATGATTTTTTTTCTAATCAACATTATTCTTCATTACACTTTCATAAATCAACATTTATAAAAATAAAATATTTTTATTATTATATCAAGTCATCTTCTGCTAAATTAAATTTGGTTACTTTAACAAGAAATATGTCTTAATGTAAACATAGTAAAATAACAATGAATTATGACAAATTTTCAGATAAAACTATTTGAAGTCTTCAATTATTATTCTTGTCACTTGATCATGGTTTTTGCAAATTAAAAGGGTTTTTATAAATGCATTGATATTTTGGAGAGATGATAAAAGATCTTGCATCTATTCATTTCATTTGATTTTACAATTTTTTATTTAATCATGCACTAATATATATAACTATTATTTCCAATTAATTCATTATATAATTATTCAAAATGTTACATACAATATAAAATAGTCACCATATTTATAACTTTACTTTGTCATGGAACTAAAAAAATTTATAACTATATTGTGCAGTATTGCTTTTCAGATGTGTAATAAACAGAACAATAATTTATGGGGGAAATGTCATCTTATATATATATATTATAACGTTTTCTGTATTTCTAGGCCTCTATACGGATTATAAATGTGTGAGTTGATCAAGTTATGTAAAAGAAAAATAAATGTTCATTTATTTTATTAAAAAAAAAGACCGTTTCATTATTATTCTAAAAACATAACTACCTTTCCTGATCAGCTCGGCCTAGAATTATTACCGAGTACAATTGTGAGCTGGATCAGTTTTTACTTTCTACATGAGGGCGCCAGAGTCGTTAGACCCACTGAGCCTGTGTCAACATATTGTAACTCGTAAAGTAATAATTATACCGATCTGGATTAAAATTCCCATTAAGTAGAAGATATTCCCCTCTTTTTTATTACAAAGTCTGTTTTCTCGTTAAGAATTTCTGCCATTTTTAATTAATATCAGAAAGTTGGACTTTCCGATAGCAATCTTTTTTCTTCCACTATTTGAATCAATTATTCAGTATGCACTTTCCAACATTGAATTTATTTTAGTTAACTTATATTAAAAAAAAGAAAAATTAAACTTTCACTGTACGTTTTCTTAAAACAATATTTTATTACAAAAAAAAATTAAAAATCGGGTTCTCTCTTTTTTTATTTAAATGATACACAATATTAAAGTAATTTGTACCCTGTATATAAATAAATGGTACAATACCACCGGGGCAGGGGAATGAGAATAAAATAGAGGTTTAAACTAATTTTATTCTTAATAAGTGTTTATGTTCATATTCGTGTGTTTTTTTTTTTTTATTAGCGTGCTGATATATTTTGTAGACTCATTCAACAAGCGACATTCGGCTTTAATGCTCACTTTTAGGTCTAACATGGCGGGAATGCAAAATATTTCCACATTCATCTGTGTCCTTTCCGCTTAAACATAATAGTAACGATAAGAAGCCAAAGTTATAAGCACAAACGAGCGTTGCTCATCGTTTTGAGTCTTACAGGCTTGTGGCAACCTGGTCTGTCCTCCCCATTTATCGGGATCTCTGCTAGAAATAGACTGATGAGCATTTAAAGACGGTCTTATGTTATATACTGCGTACTAGGACTCGGGGCTATGCTTTTTCCCCTCTTCAGTAACTGCCTGCCCGGTCAAATACTTGTGACTTATATCTACACCAGCCACGATCGTGTTTTTCTTTATGTAAATCATGTAAATTTATATATACATATTTTAATATTCTAGTTGCATGTTTTCATATTTTTTTGTTTTCATTTCTCCAGAGGCATATCCAAAATCTGCAGGGTGTCATCCAGCCCAATTTATCTCTCAATGTTATCTATTGCTATAACTGTTTGATGGCAGAGGTGATAGGGATCGAACCCCCTCTCTGTGTTGCTCACACCAGTCTCTCCATTTTACATCAAGGTCTTCTCTCTTGTATTTATTTTCACTCCTAAACTTTTCATCTGGTGATGGAGGTCTTGCACGGATCCCCATCCCTTTATTTTTAGTTAGGGACCCCTTATCTTTCCGTTGATTTCTAGAACTATCAGTCAACACCATAGTGTTCAATTGTAGTCGACCCTTCTGGTTCGGTATTTTGCCGAAGTGTTTAGGACTCGTCTCTTCTCCAGCCTTATCATTCTCGAAAGCACTAAGTAATTCCACCATTCTCTCTACTGTCTCACATCTGGTACTTATCAACAGATGCCCTACGGGATCGGGGAAAATTTTTCTGCGTAATCTTGACAATCTGCTTCTCTGTCAATTTGCACTCTATCAGCGCTCGTAGTTGCGCTATTTGTTTCCAAAAAAATGGTACATAGCGCCCTTCTCTGCATTTCTCTTGTGCCACTTTATTCTTAATTCTCTCTTGGTGGTCCTCGCTCCAATAACATTTGATTAATATTTGACCATACTGCGTAAAGTTCTTCGGTTTCTTAAATAAGGATTCCCACCAAGCTTGCGCCATCCCTTGTAAATGATTAACTGCCACCGTTAGCTTAATGTCCTCTGACATGGGGTTTATCGCAAAGTACCCCTGCAGGCTATTTAGGTGTTCCATGGGTGATTCTCCATCTTGTTCATAGAAAATTTTTAATTTCAAAAAGGGGTTTACTGCACTCGGCACGTTTTCTCTATTTTCTATGAATTTTATCTCTTGGCTTTCTTGTTTATCAGATCTCAATTCTATCACTTCTGTGCTCTGCGTTCTTTAGCTATTTTCTCATCTACTACCCTTATTAACTCTTCTTTCATTTCTTTAATCTCTACCCTTATTTCTTCTTTCAATTCTCTGCCATTTCTTTTTTTATATCTTCTTTGAATTCCATCATGCATTCGTATAATAGCTTTCTTATTAATGGTTCCATGCCCTCTTTTAATTCTTTCTTGCCTTCTGCCATATTTTGTATATTTTTACTACTTCTCAATTTCATATATGGTCGTGTTGCTTATTTTTGCTATAGTAAACAAAATCTTAACTTTATCAATTGTTACGATATAAATTCAATATTTTATTTTGCTTTGTTAATAAATTCATTTACCGACACCCCTCTCTTTTATCACCCTATAATCACCCGTCCCTCTCTACCTTTACTGTCATTACTAGTCTTTGATCGATTTTATTTATTATTTAATTTATCCGCTATTATTTTGTTTCAATATAAACTTATTTAAAATCTTAAAAAAAAAACTTTTGTAATCGTACACAATAACTTTTTAGACTTGTGCACTATTTCTGGTCATATTTATTTTCCGGCTATGGACATTAAATTCTCAATTTTATGCCGTTTTTAAATTTTCTCAGGTCCTGGGTTTTTTTTTCCGTAAGCCCGAGTTGGGCAAGCCATTATAACGTTTTCCGTATTTCTAGGCCTCTATACGCATTATAAATGCACGAGTTGATCAAGTTATGTAAAAGAAAAATAAATGTTCATTTATTTTATTAAAAAAAAAGAAGAACGTTTCATTATTATTCTAAAAACATAACTACCTTTCCTGATCAGCTCGGCCTAGAATTATTACCGAGTACAATTGTGAGCTGGATCAGTTTTTAATTTCTACATGAGGGCGCCAGAGTCGTTAGACCCATTGAGCCTGCATTGAACATATTGTAACTCGTAAAGTAATAATTATACGATCTGGATTAAAATTCCCGTTAAGTAGAAGATATTCCCCTTTTTTTTATTACAAAGTCTGTTTTCTTGTTAAGAATTTCTGCCATTTTTAATTACTATCAGAAAGTCGGACTTTCCGATAGCAATCTTTTTTCTTCCACTATTTGAATCAATTATTCAGTATGCACTTTCCAACATTGAATTTATTTTAGTTAACTTATATTAAAAAAAAGAAAAATTAAACTTTCACTGTACGTTTTCTTAAAACAATATTTTATTACAAAAAAAAAATTAAAGATCGGGTTCTCTCTTTTTTTATTTAAATGATACACAATATTAAATAGTAATTTGTACCCTGTATATAAATAAATGGTACAATACCACCGGGGCAGGGGAATTAGAATAAAATAAAGGTTTAAACTAATTTTACTCTCAATAAGTGTTTATGTTCATATTCGTGTTTTTTTTTTATTAGCGTGCTGATATATTTTGTAGACTCATTCAACAAATGATGTTCAGCTTTAACACCCACTTTTAGGTCTAACATGGCGGGAATGCAAAATATTTTCACATTCATCTGTGTCCTTTCCGCTTAAATGTAATAGTAACGATAAGAAGCCAAAGTTATAAGCACAAACGAGCATTGCTCATCATTTTGAGTCTTACAGGCTCATGGCAACCTGGTCCATCCTTCCCATTTATCGGGATCTCTGCTAGAAATAGACTGATGAGCATTTAAAGATGGTCTTATGTTATATACTGCGTACTAGGACTCGGGGCTATGCTTTTTTCTCTCTTCAGTAACCGCCTGCCCAGTCAAATTCTTGTGACTTACATCTACATCAGCCGCGATCGTGTTTTTCTTTATGTAAATTATGTAAATTTATATATACATATTTTAATATTCTAGTTGCATGTTTTCATATTTTTTTGTTTTTGTTTCTCCAGAGGCATATCCAAAATCTGCAGGGTATCATCCGGCCCAATTTATCTCTCAATGTTATCTATCGCTATAACTGTTTGATGGCGGAGGTGATAGGGATCGAACCCCCTCTCTGTGTTGCTTGCACCAGTCTCTCCACTTTACATCAAGGTCTTCTCTCTTGTATTTATTTTCACTCCTAAACTTTTCATCTGGTGATGGAGGTCTTGCACGGATTCCCATCCCTTTATTTTTAGTTAGGGACCCCTTATCTTTCTGTTGATTTCTAGAACTATCAGTCAACACCCTAGTGTTCAGTTATAGTCGACCCTTCTGGTTCGGTATTTTGTCGAAGTGTTTAGGACTCGTCTCTTCTCCAGCCTTGTTATTCTCGAAAGCGCTAAGTAATTCCGCCATTCTCTCTACTGTCTCACATCCGGTACTTATCAACAGATGCCCTATGGGATCGGGAAAAGTTTTTCCGCATAATCTTGATAATCTGCTTCTCTGTCAATTTGCACTCTGTCAGCGCTCGTAGTTGCGCTATTTGTTTCCAAAAAAATGGTACATAACACCATTCTTTGCATTTCTCTTGCACCACTTTATTCTTAATTCTCTCTTGGTGGTCCTCGTTCCAATAACATTTGATTAATATTTGACCATACTGCATAAAGTTCTTCGGTTTCTTAAACAAGGATTCCCACCAAGCTTGCGCGTAAATGATTAACTGCCACCATTATCTTAATGTCCTCCGACATGGGGTTTATCACGAAGTACCCCTGCAGGCTATTTAGGTGTTCCATGGGTGATTCTCCATCTTGTCCATAGAAAATTTTTAATTTCAAAAAGGGGTTTACTGCACTCGGCACGTTTTCTCTATTTTCTATGAATTTTATCTCTTGGCTTTCTTGTTTATCGGATCTCAATTCTATCATTTCTGTGCTCTGCGTTCTTTAGCTATTTTCTCATCTACTACCCTTATTAACTCTTCTTTCATTTCTTTAATCTCTACCCTTATTTCTTCTTTCAATTCTCTGCCATTTCTTTTTTTATATCTTCTTTGAATTCCATCATGCATTTGTATAATAGTTTTCTTATTAAGGGTTCCATGCCCTCTTTTAATTCTTTCTCGCCTTCTGCCATATTTTGTATATTTTTACTACTTCTCAATTTCATATATGGCTGTGTTGCTTATTTTTGCTATAGTAAACAAAATCTTAACTTTATCAATTGTTACGATATAAATTCAATATTTTATTTTGCTTTGTTAATAAATTCGTTCACCGACACCCCTTTCTTTTATCACCCTATAATCGCCCGTCCCTCTCTACCTTTACTGTCATTACTAGTCTTTGATCGATTTTATTTATTATTTAATTTATCCGTTATTATTTTGTTTCAATATAAACTTATTTAAAATCTTAAAAAAAAACTTTCTTAATCGTATGCAATAACTTTTTAGACTTGCGCACTATTTGTGGTCATATTTATTTTCTGGCTACGGACATTAAATTCTCAATTTTATGCCATTTTTAAATTTTCTCAGGTCATGGTTTTTTTTTCCGTAAGCCCGAGTTGGGCAAGCCATTATAATGTTTTCCGTATTTCTAGGCCTCTATACGCATTATAAATGCACGAGTTGATCAAGTTATGTAAAAGAAAAATAAATGTTCATTTATTTTATTAAAAAAAAAGAAGAACGTTTCATTATTATTCTAAAAACATAACTACCTTTCCTGATCAGCTCGGCCTAGAATTATTACCGAGTACAATTGTGAGCTGGATCAGTTTTTAATTTCTACATGAGGGCGCCAGAGTCGTTAGACCCACTGAGCCTGCATTGAACATATTGTAACTCATAAAGTAATAATTATACAATCTGGATTAAAATTCCTGTTAAGTAGAAGATATTCCCCCTTTTTTTATTACAAAGTCTGTTTTCTCGTTAAGAATTTCTGCCATTTTTAATTACTATCAGAAAGTCAGACTTTCTGATAGCAATCTTTTTTCTTCCACTATTTGAATCAATTATTCAGTATGCACTTTCCAACATTGAATTTATTTTAGTTAACTTATATTAAAAAAAAGAAAAATTAAACTTTCACTGTACGTTTTCTTAAAACAATATTTTATTACAAAAAAAAATTAGATCGGGTTCTCTTTTTTTATTTAAATGATACATAATATTAAATAGTAATTTGTATCCTGTATATAAATAAATGGTACAATATATATGTTTTCAGATTTTAAAATTTATGATTTTTTTTCAACATAAATGTAAAAAATTCGATTAATTTCAAATTTAAGTTAAAAAAACCATGTCAATATTAAATAAATTTTTTGTTTAATATTTGTTATAGTTTTCTATAAATACTATTCTATTTTCATATTAGCACTGAAGTAAAGAACTGGTTTTTATTAACATATCTTTCAATTTCATGATTAGGACATTACTCTAAAAATGAAAATTATGCTTTCTGGTATGCAGCTTTGGCAATATTTTATTATTAAATAGATATTAAAGAAAACTTAAAGGTTTTTTAAAAAACATACTTTTTTATATGTCAAAGCGTTGACCCAGGAAATGAACCTGGGCCAGCTGCTTGGAAGGCAGCTACACTAACCGCTAGGCCACCAATGCTTGATACAAAAACATACTTTAAATCTTTTTTACTATTTTTATTGCTGCAAATATAAACAAAAAAGTTTATTTCAACAAATTGAACATAGCCTTATATATAGAGTTTGAGACCACATGAAAATAATCATTTTCTACTCCCATGTAAACAGCGATACTGTCAATAATAACTGTAATTACTGATAAATCTAACTTGCATTTTATTTTAATTTTAAATAGGTGACTTTTTTATTACTCATAATGTTAAATATATATTAATGTATTATCAATTCTATAAAGTAATAATATGGGTTTTTAAGTATGACAATCATTACAAGAATGTTTTTAAGACTTGTGCATTAATATTTTACAACAAATAAAAGTATTTGACTAAAGTTTATACATTTTATGATTCATGTCACAATAAAATGTACATCTATACAAAGTATGTATCTGTAAGTTTTTCGATGAATAAATTATAAAGCTTTTATAAGACACATCTGATAAAGGTTTCAGCCTTTCATGTTATTATTAATAATGTGCTTGCACTTAATAAATTAATATATTTACATTTGTTATTATCAATTCATTGGATTTGAAAATTACTTCATAGTAAATTGATAGATTTCATGTTGTTTATTTATATATAATATTTAGTGAATTAAATGTGGTATTTAAAGATTCATGCTCTTAGGTTGAAATGCTTGAAGCTGGCTTATTTATATATAAATTTAACTAGAGAGGAAGGTGGAACCATCTTTTTCTCATAAATTCTCTGCCTTGTGTTTTGTCTTGAGAGTTCCCTGTGCAGTCATTATTACATCTGATTGGCTGTCATATAAGCATTTATAAGACACATCTGACAAAGGTTTTAGTCTTTCACATTATTACAAATATTTAATATAAAGTTAAAAGAATTCAGTAATAGAGATATTTATATATTGGCAAGTATAATGTAATTTTTATTAATATTTCATTTTAAATATAGTATTAGTTTTTTTGGCAGAATTATAATATATGAAACTTACTACAATATTATTAATGAATAAAACTTTTATATTTTAAAATACCTTCTCTCATTATTTATTTACTCATTTCATGTTGTTTTCTTATTTGGGATATATTCTTTTGAAATTTTAAGATTATGTATATATCAATAGCTTTTTGATCTTTTTATATGATTGAAGTAAACTCATACCCAAATTATATATGGTTTATAAATAGATTGCTATGACTCTTCTTACCCCATACTTTTCTGAATGCTTCCAATTATTCAATTTTATATATAAAATTACTCTAATAATATATGTCATATATTCATATCAACTTACTTAAAAATTCAATTTTAGTATCTAATCTTAATACTAGATAAAATAACAAAGAGTAACTTGTATTTTGGATTTCTTGAATTCACATGACAATAATACATTACATTCACAAAGGGCACAATTATATTTAATAATTTATCTTCCAGAAAGTTATTCCACATTACATTTTATTGCAAAACAGAAGAAGCTTGCATTTGACTGTGTGTGTGTGTGAACATTTTTAAAATCAAGTACTAAGAAATCATTATATTAGTGAAATGCACAACTACTGTTAAATACTTCTTTATTTAAATGCAATTCAGAGAGTGTACCAATAGCTCAAACAAGCTCTTAATTAGTGAGTGTGGTATGAGAAAATATTTAAAATCTCTATCCAGAACACACCCATCTCCAAACCAACTGGTTTTGAGATTATGGCTCACGTCAGTGGAGATCAAGAATATTTGTACACTAGATCTAAAATATCACTCAAAACCCGCACTTATTTCATATGTAATATTTAAATATAGCTATTTAAGTTAGATAAATGGATTTAAAGACATTTTCATGTCCAAAAATTTCAGAGTTTCTACTTAAATTTTATGTATGAAATAAGTGCTGGGTTTTGAGTTGAGATTTAGTGTCAGAATATTCTAGCTCTTCACTGACATGAGCCATAAGCTCAAAAATAGTTGATCTGGAGATGAGAATGTTCTGGTTAGAGATTTTAAATATTTTCTCATACCGCACTTATTAATTAAGAGCTTGTTTGAGCTATTGGTATACTCTCTGTATTGCATTTTTGTAAATATAAGCTTATAAAAGTAATGTCACATTATATATGACTTGATTTTTTGATTATTCTTTATTTAAAATACAAACGTGTTTATATATAATAAAATAAAAGGTGATATTCTTTTATTTGCAATCATTAGCTGAATATACTTGTAGCTCCCATGAATGTTTTGTTTTTACAGATATCGGGTGCCATTCTAAAAAATCCTATGACTTTCAAAATTATCATGACATTTTCCTTTAAGTTAGATGTCTTCCAGAAGATTTTCTTCCAATATGAACAACCTTCACTCATTTTCCATTGAGAAAACAGTGTGCATACTGGTGTTCAGCTCTGACATTTATTAGTTGTTCTACTGACCTCTAAAACAATTTCCATTATATACTTTGTTTTTTTAATAAGAACATGCAAATTTTCTGTACATCCTGAATTAGTTTTGTCATAAGTTAAACTATCAATTTATTTAAGTGACTAATTGTGATGAATGTTGAATATTGGCAAGCCCATTGTTTCAAAATAAGTTGATTCATAACTTGCTATGAAGAATATAAGCTATTAAATACATGGGTGGATATTGTTGTCAATTTTTACATTTTTAGGATCAATTTTTTTACTAGCGGTATAATGTCATCATTATCAAGATCTGATGATTTCAGTTTTTGATCTCATGTCATTTTTATGGTGTCATCAATCATAAATATGGTATTCATTAACATGTCTGCTATATTTCCTCATGGGTGTTGATCTGTATATCAATCTTAGTTTTCCTTCATGTCTCTGGTATGGGTATCTATTATCCAGTGTTAACAATTAGTATTCACAATACTTTTAATTTGGCAATAATGATTCCAACATATTTAATGATTTCTTGAATTGCAGCTTAGAACTTAAAGATCCATCCATATTTTAGCACACTTGTTTCTATAATATGGTCATTAGACATAGGAAGTTAAATGTGTTTTAGGATTCCAAACTATTTATTCACTGGGAAATTATTCATTATTGACTTTATATCTTAAATAATTGAAACAGTCAATTATTTTTAAATTGATAGTTTATCAATTAATATTAGAAGAGGTAAATTGTTTTCAATCACAATAATTTTATTATTATTTGATGTATAAGTTATATTTGATTGTCTCACTAATCAGTTGTCAATCAGCTGCTAGGTTTATAGAAAATTTCTTATTTTAATAATTATAATGTATGTATTTTTGATGTATTTGACACTGCAAATCTGCTTTACAGTTCAATTTAACATTTTAATCCATCATTCTGTGCTGCTCATGCCTTTAAAACTATTGATTATCAATCATTTTATTTTGTTTGAATTTTGTGAAAAGATAATTTCATTTCTTTCTATTGTCTTGCTGATTCTGTTAAAAGAACTTGCTTTTTCATGTCTAATTTATTTACAAAATTTACAAACCACTTAGGTGAATGAAAATGGTATGTGAATGATGCATTTTGTGACATCTGTAAACTACACTAACATTATTATCATGATTATTATCAATAGTAGATTGTGTAAGTAATATGACTCTTTGATCTACTTTTATAATGCTAAGGCTAATTCTATTTAATGAAGTTTTCTGAATCATTATAGAATCAGTCAGTATTGCTTGCATGACTGCAGAAACAAGTCCTTTTTGAATTAATCATAATGATATTGTGATCATGCAATGTGTAAATGCAATATCCTTTTAGCATTTTATTTAAAATGTTTCTAAATTCACAGCTATATGTAAGTTTTTGAGTGTACTGACTACTTAAGATCACAGATTGATGTGATGTGACTGCATTATTTATTAAGGATTTTAGACAAAAAATGCACAATAATAGAAACACAGCTTTTAAAAATAAGTGGCAGCTTAAAATCAGAAATCTGAGTGAATGCAATATTTTAAATAATTGCATACTAATTTTAATTTTGGGTTTTATGATTTGATTACCTTGCAAGTAGAAAAGCTCTTAACTCATGTAGCTCTCTCAATTTTGTTGATAGCTAGGATTAACTTCTGTAATGAATGAATTTTAGTCATTTGATCTATGTCTGCTTTTGTGGTTAAAGAATGTTTTGCACCCATTTTCCCGGAAAATCCATTCTGCTTTTGCAATTCAGAATAAACACAGACTCACATGAGTATGAACAAATATTTATTTAATTTATATACATAAATTAAGTTAACCACAAATATAATTTCACTGACACTATGTGTTACATTTATATCTCATTTTCATTCAAATATTAAAAGTGAAGAATACCTGGTGCATTTCAAGGACTGTCAAACACTTCTGTGTTTTGGTTATTTGCATCATATTATGTTTGTTTCTACCAGATTTCATTTCATTGCAAACTTGCCTTACTTGCTATTGAAATTCCATTAAACTTACTGCAGTAGAACTGATAGTTATATTTTGCCTCAAAATATCAGCCATTAATTACTATTATTTTTCTTAATAGCAGCATGCTGATTTACATATAGTTATAGGGGACGGTTACATATAGAAATAAAATAGACTCTATGGTAGCACAAAAATAAATAGTCATAGATCAGGCAAGAGATATAGAATAAGGTACAAATAAAACTTACTAAGAAAAAACAACAAAGCTGGCATACTAAGAGAGACTGGTTGTGAGGATGATTTGGAGAGGGAGCCTTTATTTGAAAAAAGAAAAACAAATTTTACTTTGTGATATCAGTAACGCCATTGACAAGAGAAAGGACAAGAAAGAAAAGAAAAAGAGTACAAAAGAAAGTGTGATAAAACAGAATAAAAACATTTTTTTCTGGGAAACATGTGTGGTCCAGAAGAAGAGATCTGTAAGGAGATAGAGGGGGATACATTTATGTCATTATCAAACAGTATGTTGAAAGACCAAACCCAAGAATAAAGAATGTAGACATGGATACACTGAAACTACAATGGGTAAGAGAATTACAGGTAATGGTAGGAGCTATGGGAATGAAACTACATAAGGACAGAGAGGAAATGAGACAATACAAAGTAAAAATCAATAGGATGAATGAAGATAGCAAAGGAAGCACAAGAGGCATAGAAAGAACAGATAGTCTGCTGGTGGCATGATTTATCCACATTAAAACGTTTTGGGGCAGCATAGTAGAAAATGCAATGGCACAGTTGCAAAGTCTCCAAGAGTTGTTTCTGTGTCATGAACTAAGAGAAGACAAGAAAACAGCAATTGTGACAAACCATTTGCAAGGGCCAGTCTGAGATTGGTAAGAATGCTTGAGCAAAAAGCCAACAACATTCGGAGACTACCATTTTGTCTTGCTCAGGATCTTTTGGAGCAAGAAGAGGTAGGACAGAATACAAAGCAGAGTGATCATTAATACATTAATGTGTTTTAACATTTGGTAAGGCAATGGCCACCTAATTTTGCTTAATGCATTGGCAGAGAAAATAACTAATAAAACTTAAAAATAAAATATAGACATGTTGAGACATTTACTTTTAATCATTTTATCTTTTTTTTTTTTTTATAACATGTCCCAACATGTAAACAAATTTAAGAATAAAATTACAAATGTGAGACATTTGCGTTTATATAAAAAGAAATAAAATAAAAACTATTATACGCATATATAATGCAATCATATGCTTTAAAATTACAGATTTTAGCTTGCATATTTAGTTTTTCTTGTGTGTGTGGGTAAAAAATATATACACACACCAACCCGATTCATTTTATAGTATGTTTATAGTCCATACCTGTTTAATTATTGCAAATATATAATGTACCTATATTGATATAGGCACATATAATTTTTATCTAAAATTATTATTAAAGTAATCGTTCATAAAAGAAAAACATAAAATTAAACGTTGAAGAGTTTATTGCAGTTTGTTTTAGAAAAAAGATAAGAATTAAATAGTTTTCTAGCGTTAGTTTTTGAAATAAAAAAAGCTACAATTAATTAATCCTAAGGGGGGAGGGGGAGTCTTGGTTTGAGACATGAAACTAAAGGTTTACAAAAGGAAATAAATAGTTTTTATTAGTATTCGTAAAAATATAATTTCAAAGGTTAAAATATAGAAATCTCTTTTCATTCAAGTTTAATTAAAGAAAAAATAATGTTAAAACTAATATATGACCGTATATGTGTGCGATTGTCAATAATAGAATAAATGTTATTATAAAGTTAAAGAAGATTATTATTAAAAAACACGGCAATGGTTATTAATTAAAATATAAAACAACATCTCTGCATGGCTATTACTAATTAAGCAATCTTCCAAAACACGTTTATCAAAGGATTAATTGATAAGGAATTTGACAACATATATTTGCCGGAGATATCAGAAAGACAACAAGGCGCAGGTATAAATAGACCTTTTTTTATCGGACAGTATTCATTCCACAAATTAATTGAGTTGAGACAATCAGTTCTACAAATTAATTGAGTGAGTGCAGTTCAGAAATTAATTGTGCAGTTAACAAACAAAATGCAGTGTTGAGAAGATCTTGGGAACACATGTTTATCTCCAGCCCAGATGTCCGAGAAAACAGCAGATCTGCCCGTGAAATAATGTCAGCTTAACATCTTAGAAAATCTTCATCAGTATCTATTTGTCTCTGATAGTAATAATCGTGAAAATCAGGAAACTCAGCAAGGAAACGTCCTAGCCGGCTGGAAGCATTCATACTGGAATCATTCATACTGGAAGCATTCATACTGGAAGAAAACAAAGTGTTAAATCTACATTCAAAATCCTAGGTAAAACATTTGCTTATTTTCATTTATACTGTAATAGCCATTGCATTTCATTAATTCGTGTGAATCCTCCAAGAGTCTAATTATATGAACTCGATATCATACATAAATGAACTATTGATGTGTGTGATTAAATTTCAAATGCTATGTAATACTTTAATATTATTATGTGTGTGCATGAGTTAATATGTGCGTGATCCTTATATCAATATTATTAGTTAAATTAGATAAATACCAGTGTTTTGTTATGAAAGTAAACAAGAATATTTAAACTAGTTTAGAAATGTCACTTTAAAATATGCGAGTGTTTTATTAGAATTATAAAATGTTTGAATTTAGAAAATAAATGTTAGTTAATAAATTATCTTTAAAATTAAACTTTATTTGTCGGTCAATTCTTTTTAACAAATTCTTTATCAAGTCTTTTAACCACTAATTAAGTATAATCTATTAGTGATTACAAACAGCTGAGCTAGTCGTGGATTTAGGCGTTGAGTTAGTGGCCATTGCTTAAAGTGCGTTATTTATTCATCCTTGAATAGATAGCTGGCGCCCGTGTTTATACACAAACAAAAAAAGTGCTTTGAACTTGGTGTTGAACTCAACAGTCGAGAAGAAGTTATGTCCTGGAAATGTAACGTTAGTTATATACTTTATAGCTATCGTTTGGGCATACATACTCTCCGAGTATGTTCTTCTCTGCCTAAGAGACCGGTGTTTCGAATACTCATATTCGAATACGGTTCAGATGGCTAGACCCAACTTGGGGCTAAACCTAAGAAACAATAGTAAAGAAATACTTTGTTCTTGTTGAAAATAAAAATCTAAAAAGTTAAATTATGTATGTGAAAGTGTTTAATTTTTTTAAAAAAAGAATTGACCGAAAAATTTTTTTTTTTCGAAATGAAAAGAGATTTTGACATTTATGCTATCAAATCAGAGTCAATTGGGTGTTATGGGTGGAGTTAAAGCATTAAGAGCGGGTAGTGAAAAGGACAAAAGGTTGGAGTTAACGTGAGTTTCTGTCTTAGTAAGAAAAATAAATAAATAAGTTGTATTTAAATTTAGTTTAACGTAAGTGCTAGTTTGAAAAAAAAAATAATACATAGTGTCAAAATGGGAAAAGATATAGAGCTGGAGGAAGTAATAAAAAGAGTAGAGGCATTAGAAAGAGAACATGAGAATGGGAAAACATGGGTGCACATACATAAAATGGAGGCAGTAAATCAGCTGCTAAAGATAAAAGCATTTTCAGGGAACAGAGGGGAGAATCCGAGTGATCACTTAGAGAGAATGGAACGTTATTGCACTTTGAATAGTTTAAGCAAGGGAGCAAGAATTGCTTTAGCTTGCAGTCACATACAGGGAGAAGCCCAACTCTGGTGGAATTCATTACGTGTAAAACCGACAACATTCGGTGAATACAAGTGTTCGTTGTTGGCAAACTATTGGGGGGAGGAGCTGCAGGAAAAGGTTAAGTTTCAAGTAGAGCAGGACAGGTGGCAGACGGGGGAGTTATTTATTACATTTTTTCGTAGACAAATAGCGAAATTGAGATCAATCACAGCATACAAATTATCGGAGCAGCATATTATGCGTATAGTTAGGCGTGGTTTACCTGAGAAGGTGGAACAAATGATGATTGGCAAGCAAATGGTACAGCAGATGGCTGAAATACTAATGGCATTGGACAACAATAGGGGGATGGTGGATGGTCAAGATGAGGATGGAAACGCAGAAGTTGATTGTACGCAAGTAGCGAATCTGGTATGTAGTGGAGAAGAAAGCATGCCTGTGATGGCACCTCAGAGCTGTCAGAAGATAGAGATAAAGGTAGGGGGGTTGCAACTAGTGCATTGTTTGATTCGGGGAGTCAGGTATCGGTAATGTCACAGGAAATGTTTAATAAAGTAAATGACATTGACCCGGAAATTGAAATATTGCCTTTAAAAACAGTATATGTTTTGTTGGCTAATGGTAAGAAGGCGAAGTTGGCATCCAAACAGGCATGGGTGAAATTACACATGGCAGAGGGAGAATATATGCACGTTCTGTTGATTTTGGAGGGACTGATTCATGAGGTTATATTAGGCTCGGATTTTATGTACAAAACAGGCTGTGTATTGGATTATAAACGGAGCCGGGCAGAAATAAACAACGTAATAATTCCGTTTACAATACACCAGAAGGATAAGATAAATAGACAGAGTGATGCACAAAGCGCAGTAATGGAAATAGAGATAGGGGAAAAGGTGGATGAGTCAAAATGCATAAATGATAATCAAAGAGACCAACTGAAGAAACTATTCAATAGATATGAAAGTGTATTTTCCGAGGTTCCGGGGGTAATCCAAGGGTATGAACACAGGATAAGGCTTATGAAAGACCAACCATATTAAGCCCGTGCATATCCCATACCTCATCAATATAGATGTGAAGTAGAAGAACAAATAGACAAAATGCTTAGATGGGGGATTATATCTAAATGTTCGTCTCCTTTTAATAACCCTATCGTAACTGTAAAAAAAAAGATGGATCAATTCGGTTATGTTTGGACGCACGGCAGTTAAATAAGATAACAATAGCTGATACTAATGCTCCACTGCCTATGAGCGAATTGTTATTGAAATTTCAAAATAAGAAAATATTTTTGACGTTCGACTTAACTGCCAGCTACTGGCAAATCAAACTTCATCCAGAGAATCGGAAATATACGGCATTTAAATATAACAGACGTGCATATAATTTTAACCAGATTCCCTTCGGGCTAAAAAATAGTGGGGCAGGGTTTATACAATGTCTGGATCAAGTATTGTCAGATGATATTAAGAATTTAGTTATAATGTATGTAGACAACATTGTGGTGGTGTCGGAAAGTATAGATGAGCACTTTGCGCATTTAGAAATGTTGCTGGGGGAATGTGAGAGAAAGGGAATTTGAATTAATTTAAATAAGAGTAAGATAATGACTGACGAGGTCAAGTTTTTAGGTCATATAATTACAGAAAGAGGGATATTACCTAATCCTGAAAAAATCCGAGCAATACAGGAATTCCCCACACCCCGGAATAAAAAACATATTAAATCTTTTCTCGGACTCTGTAATTTCTATAATCGATTTTATAGAAATTTTTCACTTGACATGGAGCCGTTATTGCAGTTATTAAGAAAAGGGAAATCGTGGGTGTGCAATGAGCAGCATGAGCACTGTTTTCAGAGCGTGAAGGCAGGATTTTTAAATAAAGTTATGCTGTCATATCCCGATTTCGACAAACCATTCTTTGTACAAACGGACAGCAGCGGGTTTGGATTGGGGGCTGCGCTATTTCAGATACAGGACAAGGGACAGCACAGAGTTCTTTGTTTCATTAGCTGTTTACTAAGGGGACCGGAAGTGAACTACACTATAACTGAGAAGGAAGCCTTGGCTATTGTGTGGGCATTCAAGAAATTCAGGCAGTATTTAGTAGGCTCTGAAGTGGTAGTAGTCACTGACCATAAGAGCCTTGAATTTATTAATCACAGCTTCTTGAATAATAGCAGGCTAATAAGGTGGAGCTTATTCCTGCAAGAATTTAATTACAAAGTGGCTTACTGTCGTGGTAAAGAGAATATTGTGGCAGGCACCTTAAGCCGATATCCGGTAGCTCAAGAACAACACTTGAGTTGCGACAGAGCGTATATAGCTGCCGCCAAAATATATAAAAGAAATGGGATAGAAGACGAGTTGCACAGATTAAAGGAGCAGCAAGAGGAAGATAATGATTGCAAACAAATAATAGAGTATTTATGCAATCATCCTGTAATGAAAACAGCCAGTAATCCGCTGTGGAGGGACTGAAATCACTGTTGTTTAAAGGGAGGACTCTTACAGCATGTGTTACGGAAAAAAAAACAAACACGCATTATTCTTCCGGTCGCCATGAGAGAGCAAATGATTAAATATGCGCATAGCACTTTCGGACATTATGGGGCAAATAAAGTGGAAGGATGGCTGAGTCATTGGTTTTACTGGCCAGGAATGAATGCCAATATTACAGACGTGATTGGTAGATGCACCATATGTTCAGCAACCAAGCCTGCTAACACATAAGGAGTCGGGCCGCTGCAACCTATATATACCCAATGCCCGAACAGCTTACTAGTGATAGACTTCTACGGACCTCTGCCTCCATTCAATAAAATGAAGTATCTCATGGTAACATATGACGTGTTTTCGAAGCTGGTAGCGGCATATCCAGTAGCCCAAGCGAACGCAAGACAGACTATTCAGTTTTGGAGCAACAATACTTTAAAACTGTAGGAATTCCAGACAGAATTCTGTTGCATCATGGAACGCCCTTTATATCTAGCGAATGGAAGAAATGGACGGACAGATGTGGGATAAGACATATACTTACGTCGATTCGTAACCCTCAGTCTAATCCATGTGAACGGGTTATGAGGGAGTTGGGGCATCTATTTCAGGTTTATATACAGGATGATCATCGCAAATGGGTGAAAGAAACATCACGAATAATCAACATGATAAACTGGTCAAGAAATGAGTCTACAGGATTCGAACCTGTTCGGCTACATTTTGGAAAAAATATTCCGTATCCGTTTGAGACTAAATTGCCAGTGGGGATAAATCCAATCAACCAGAGAAGAGATGCTAAGCAAGCGCTCAACCGGTTAAGAAAAATGGGCAGGCTACGGCGGCAGAGGCAGGGAAGACCTAAGGCTATATTCAGGAGGGGAGATGAGGTCATGATCATCCTGAAAAACATATATACAAGAAATTCCAGCCAATATACGATGGCCCTTATATCATCAAACGGCAATACGGTAATAACGCGTTTGTGATAGCACAGGGAATAGAGGAAAAAGGAACATATAATGCCCGGTCATTGAGGATAGTGAAAAGAGAAAAACAACCACCGGACAGGTGGTAATAATACTAAATGAAATTTAGAAATAATAATAGTAACAAGGAGGCATTATTGAATAAAAGATTTTTTCCCCATGCACATATTACGTAAGAAGAAATGCTTGTAAATAAACAGTTAAAAATCAATAAAATCAAGTTAAATAAGTTGTTCAAATGAATGATTTAAGAGTAACAATTATAGGATTAAATAAATGAATAAAATAAAGGGTTTGATTAAAGTGATCGAATTAAACAAATAAATAACATGTCAATAAAATAAAAAAATAAATAAATTAAGATTTAATGTTGTCAGAGATAAAATGGTCAAAAATAATGCATTTTACTCTCAAAAGGAAGGGTGGTGTAATGTACCTATATTGATATAGGCACATATAATTTTTATCTAAAATTATTATTAAAGTAATCGTTCATAAAAGAAAAACATAAAATTAAACGTTGAAGAGTTTATTGCAGTTTGTTTTAGAAAAAAGATAAGAATTAAATAGTTTTCTAGCGTTAGTTTTTGAAATAAAAAAAGCTACAATTAATTAATCCTAAGGGGGGAGGGGGAGTCTTGGTTTGAGACATGAAACTAAAGGTTTACAAAAGGAAATAAATAGTTTTTATTAGTATTCGTAAAAATATAATTTCAAAGGTTAAAATATAGAAATCTCTTTTCATTCAAGTTTAATTAAAGAAAAAATAATGTTATAACTAATATATGACCGTATATATGTGCGATTGTCAACAATAGAATAAATGTTATTATAAAGTTAAAGAAGATTATTATTAAAAAACACGGCAATGGTTATTAATTAAAATATAAAACAACATCTCTGCATGGCTATTACTAATTAAGCAATCTTCCAAAACACGTTTATCAAAGGATTAATTGATAAGGAATTTGACAACAGATATTTGCTGGAGATATCAGAAAGACAACAAGGCGCAGGTATAAATAGACCCTTTTTTATCGGACAGTATTCATTCCACAAATTAATTGAGTTGAGACAATCAGTTCCACAAATTAATTGAGTGAGTGCAGTTCAGAAATTAATTGTGCAGTTAACAAACAAAATGCAGTGTTGAGAAGATCTTGGGAACACACGTTTATCTCCAGCCCAGATGTCCGAGAAAACAGCAGATCTGCTCATGAAATAATGTCAGCTTAACATCTTAGAAAATCTCCGTCAGTATCTATTTGTCTCTGATAGTAATAATCATGAAAATCAGGAAACTCAGCAAGGAAACATCCCAGCCGGCTGGAAACATTCATACTGGAAGCATTCATACTGGAATCATTCATACTGGAAGAAAACAAAGTGTTAAATCTACATTCAAAATCCTAGGTAAAACATTTGCTTATTTTCGTTTATACTGTAATAGCCATTGCATTTCATTAATTCGTGCGAATCCTCCAAGAGTCTAATTATATGAACTCGATATCATACATAAATGAACTATTGATGTGTGTGAATAAATTTCAAATGCTATGTAATACTTTAATATTATTATGTGTGTGCATGAGTTAATATGTGCATGATCCTTATATCAATATTATTAGTTAAATTAGATAAATACCAGTGTTTTGTTATGAAAGTAAACAAGAATATTTAAACTAGTTTAGAAATGTCACTTTAAAATATGCGAGTGTTTTATTAGAATTATAAAATGTTTGAATTTAGAAAATAAATGTTAGTTAATAAATTATCTTTAAAATTAAACTTTATTTGTCGGTCAATTCTTTTTAACAAATTCTTTATCAAGTCTTTTAACCACTAATTAAGTATAATCTATTAGTGATTACAAACAGCTGAGCTAGTCGTGGATTTAGGCGTTGAGTTAGTGGCCATTGCTTAATGTGCGTTATTTATTCATCCTTGAATAGATAGCTGGTGCCCATGTTTATACACAAATAAAAAAGTGCTTTGAACTTGGTGTTGAACTCAACAGTCGAGAAGAAGTTATGTCCTGGAAATGTAACGTTAGTTATATACTTTATAGCTATCGTTTGGGCATACATACTCTTCGAGTATGTTCTTCTCTGCCTAAGAGACCGGTGTTTCGAATACTCATATTCAAATACGGTTCAATAATGATACATAAACCTAAACTAATATTTTATTATATATATGAACTGTAGCTTCGACTTCAGCCACCTTGTGTGTGGCCACTCCAAGAGTGCCTAGCACAATATATATATATATTGAACCGTATTCGATTATGTGTATTTGAAATACCAGCCTCTTAGGCAGAGAAGAACATACTCAGAGAGTATGTATGCCCAAATGATAGCTATAAAATATATAACTAGCGTTACATTTCCAGGACATGACTTCTTCTCGGCTGTCGAGTTCAACACCAAGTTCAAAGCACCTTTTTTTGTTTGTGTATAAACACGGGCGCCAGCTATCTATTCAAGGATGAATAAATAACGCACTTTGAGCAATGGCCACTAACCCAATGCCTAAATCCATGACTAGCTCAGCTGTTTGTAATCACTAATAGATTATACATAATTAGTGTTTAAAAGACTTGACAAAGAATTGTAAAAGGAATTTATAAAAGGAATTGTAAAAGAATTGATAAAAAGAATTGACCGACAAATAAAGTTTAATTTTAAAGACAATTTATTAACTAACATTTATTTACTAAATTTAAACATTTTATAATTCTAATAAAAACACACACATATTTTTAAATTAACATTTCTAAACTAGTTTAAATATTCTTGCATATTTTCATAACCGAACACTGGTATTTATCTAATTTAACCAATAATATTGATATAAGGATCACGCACATATTAACTCATGCACACACATAATAATAATAATAATAAAGTATTACATAGCATTTGAAATCTAAACACACATATCAATAGTTCATTTATGTATGATATCGAGTTCATATAATTAGACTCTTGGAGGATTCGCACGAATTAATGAAATGCAATGGCTATTACAGTATAAACGAAAATAAGCAAATGTTTTACCTAGGATTTTGAACGTAGATTTAACACTTTGTTTTCTTCTTGTTTGTTGTTTCTTCCAGTATGAATGGTTCCAGTATGAATGCTTCCAGCCAGCTGGGACGTTTCCTTGCTGAGTTTCCTGATTTTCACGATTATTACTATCGGAGACAAATAGATACTGACGGAGATTTTCTAAGATGTTAAGCTGACATTATTTCACGGGCAGATCTGCTGTTTTCTCGGACATCTGGGCTGGAGATAAACGTGCGTTCCAAAATATTCTCAGCACTGCATTTTTTTTCTTAACTGACTCAATTAATTTCCGAACTGCACTCTCTCAATAACTTTGTGAACTGATTGTCTCAACTCAATTAATTTGTGGAGTGAATTACTGTCCGATAAAAAAGGTCTATTTATACCTGCGCCTTGTTGTCTTTCTGATATCTCCGGCAAATATCTGTTGTCAAATTCCTTATCAATTAATCCTTTGATAAACGTGTTTTGGAAGATTGCTTAATTAGTAATAGCCATGCAAAGATGTTGTTTTATATTTTAATTAATAACCATTGCCGTGTTTTTTAATAATAATCTTCTTTAACTTTATAATAACATTTATTCTATTGTTGACAATCGCACATATATACGGTCATATATTAGTTTTAACATTATTTTTTCTTTAATTAAACTTGAATGAAAAGAGATTTGTATGTTTTAACTTTTTCAAATTATATTTTTGCGAATACTAACAAAAACTCTTTACTTCCTTTTATAACCCTTAGTTTCATTTCTCAACCAAGACTCCCCCTCCCCCCTTTTGACTAATTAATTGTAGCTTTTTTATTTCAAAAACTAATGCTAGAAAACTATTTAATTCTTATCTTTTTCGAAAACAAGCTGCAATAAATTCTTCAACATTTAATTTTATGTTTTTCTTTTATGAAAGATTACTTTAATAATAATTTTAGATAAAAATTATATGTGCCTATATCAATATAGGTACAATATATACATACATACAACATAGTAACTCCTTATTTATTTTATCATTAAAATTACCCCAAATCCAAAATTCAACCAGACCAAAAACTTATTTAAGAGTTCTTTTAATATTAAAGGTGGATGGGAAGTGAATGGATTTGTGGGTAATGTTTAATATTATATATATTGTGTAGTTTTTGTAGTTTACACTTGAGAAGTCTGCTTATAGCAGTGAAACCTTTTGTTGTGTTTTAATATTATTTTTTTGCTGGTCTGGTTGAATTTTGGATTTGGGGTAATTTTAATTATTTATTGACTAGTGTAACTTTATGCTTGTAATGTTTATTTTATCATATACCTTAAAATACTGTTGTAGAATAAAAATATATTTAATATTCAACTATTGCATAATTACTTTTTCAGTGTGTAAGACTTATGATAAAAAGCCTACTGAACTCCATTTTGTTCTATAATAAAGTAGCTGTTTAATGTTCATCCAAGTCTGAGATTCTTTCACATTTTAACAATGATAAACATAATAACAATTTTAACTTTTACTTTATAAATATAATTTCTTTCTACTTATAACTTACATGAATTTTCATCTGTACAGCCTACTGTTTGATTATGAAAGCTATTTATCTTTGTATTTTCTAAACATTATTTACTGCTTCCTACAATTTCAATCTATACAATAGTTACATCAATTGTTGATTTATTTCACACTGCTTCATTGTTCTGTCATCACTGTGTATTTACTTATATTTACTATAAAATTCAAAACAAATATGTTTTATGTTGACATAGTATTTTCCTACAATGTTTTTCAAGTTTTTTGCTAGACTTAAAGTTATAATTTCTTATTTTAAGTAATGTCTAGAAGCTAAGTAATGTCTTTATGCAATTACAATGTTTATATCTATAAAATATAATTTCACATGATGTTCATTGTCAACATGTATTTTTATAATTTACATTCTTTCATTGATTTGACCTGCAGGTTTAACATTATTGGCACATTTTTGGTTATATTTTATTGATGTCAAAGTCTTCTAACTTAACTTCACCATTACTATTTCTATTATTTTTTGCTGTTATGATTTCTGCAATCATCATCTTTAAAAACTTTAAATTTTTTAATATGTAATGGATACTTTTTTTATTATTTTCAACAACCTTGATCATATTGTAAGAAATTATTAAATTACTGGAATATTTTAAAATTTAGAGCAATTCTTTATATTCAGTAAAAATAAAATAAGGGTATTTTTTTATTATTTAAACCACAGCAAACTTTCTTTAAAATTAAAATTAGATTAATAAATTTTGCTATCAAGGGAGTCCCCCCACTTCATTTTGATCATATTTCACATGATAATATAAAATCTTCAACTGCAACATATAATTCATTGTAAACATTAATTATTCCTTACAATTGAATTTTTTTTATTTTTTGCTATCTGAGTATAATACAGATTGTTTTGTCATTCAATCTGATTCAGTGAATTGACTGTTTTTGATAAATCCTATGAAAGTACCATTATTTAAAAAAGAGCATACAAAAATATTAAATTTAAAATTGCAATTTCCTAAATCAGATCTGCCAAAAACATTTCACAAAAAGTGTGTGGTAAACAGTAAAAATTTGTCAGTGTAGAATATTTTATGTTTTTGTTTCAATGAAAGCATAAAATAGCAAATTGAGTCAAATGCTGAATATTTTTTTAGTTCTATTATTATCCAATAATTATGATTTTTATATTATCATATTTTGATATCAATTTTTCACTGAAAACTTTTATAAAGTTTAAATGTGTTTTCTATGACTTTATTCCAAATGGTATCTAGACTCAACTACTGATAAGTCTAATAATTAGATATTTATTATTTTGAATAGAGGCCTTAAATAAAAACTACTAATGTGACTTTTGAAAAAAGATGGAAGTATCGTGAGTTAAATTTTGTTTGGTAATGAAAGGCATCTCTGCTAAAAGTCTCATTTTTACTAAGTAATTAACAATCACATGTAATAAATTTATTATCTTACAAGGACTGCATTTTTTGCTGTTGGAATGTGAGACAAAATGATTGCATGATTCTGAAATTGGTATATTTATTACAAATTATTTTCATTTTATGTCATATAAATTTCAATATCTGTTTTAAAATTAGATTTAGCATGATTAATATCAGTATTACCTGAATCCAATTTTTTTAATTCTTTGCAAAATAGATTTAATCATACAAATATGGATATTAAAAAAAAATCATCCAAATAAGAATTGCTTTTCTAACCATGATTTGAATTTTCTCTCTTTAAATTGATGTGTAGATAAGACTGCCTTTCTCTATATATCTTAGTTATGTATTATTATTTTCATTTACTTATTATTATTTGTTTTTCATTACATTTGATTGAAGCTTTGTCATCTTTTTATGTTTGTTTTAAAACATCTGATTATCTTAAATTGTTGTTTAAATACATCATACAGTATTTAAAACTGCAGGTGATGAGGACTGATATTTCTTTCTCATTTATTTCATTTTCAATTATCCAAACTCTTGCTTTTCATTAAATTTTGTTCCACATATTTATTCTGTTGATATTGCAATTAACAAAGCCTTATTATGTTCTGAGGCTATTTTTTCCCTTGGCACAGCAAATTCTCAGAAGACTATCATTATAATAACTAATTTTTCTGCAGGATTTTTCTAATAATGTTTAGCTTTAAATTGGAGTAAATTCTTTCAAGTATATAGCTCTTGGCAATCTATCTCATTTTTGTAATATTTGTGCAAAATTTCATTTATGAACAATTGCATACTTTAGTATAATCTATTTAAAAACCAGCTGCAGCAACTATACAATTATAATACAGCATCATTTGTTTCTCATCATAAGTTAGTCTGACACTGTTTATTTTTAAAACTATTGCTTCCATATTATGTACTCATATTTTCTGCTTATTTTTAAAAAAGTTTCATTTCTAGAGGGTTTTTTTGTTTATCATATTATAGAGACATCCATTTGCAATCACCTCTGCCAATGAATGAATTATTATATTTACCACTAAAACACTTTTGCAATATGTAATTGCAAAAATGTGATTTAATTATTCTTTCACAAAAACTATTTTACATCAACATATATAAAATAATGTTGTATGGCAGAAGCTCTTGGCTTTAATGCTATCAGTGTAATATTAATGTAAATGATTACAAGTTACATAAGACAATTTATTCTTAATATTTAAATCTATTTCTGCATATTTTTTATTTATGAAGCACATATACAACATGAGAAATTTAACATCATTTTAAAACACACTTGAATTTATTGTCATGCCTAAATCAAAATTCATAATATAATTCTGCCAAAAGATTTGAAGATAAATCAACTCATTAATAACTAACAGATCTATAAGCAATCGAGAATAATGAAATTAATTCTGCAATACAAGTACAAGAAATCCCCAATCTGCAAACTTAAAAACCAATTAAAGAAAATGTTGTAAAATGTATAGTGATCTCAGATATAACTTGAATTCTAAAACATTATCAGATGCATATAAAATTTATGTCTCTAGAATGTTAGGCTCTAACATTAGATAAAGATTATATAATTGTTTTCAATAAAAACAAACTTGAAATTGAAAGAAGTAGAAACCTTCAAACAATAATTAGTGTAAATTCCATTTTTAACAGTGAAGGTAAAATCATAAATTCAAATCAACCATTGAACTTAAAATCAAGGTAAACTGTTAGAATTTTGATTTGTAAGCAGATATGTAATTATATATTTTGTTACATTCAGACTATTACAAAATTTAGAGACATATGTCAAAAACAAAAACTTAATGAAAGATGATTAGCTTTGAATTTTTTCCAATGGTATATCTCTTTATGAATGAATCTTAAGATATAATGTTGACAGAAATATGATTATCCATATATTTTTTACTTTTGTATTCATTATGCATGAAAAACTACAAACTTAAAATTCACTTCAGCATAAAATGAAGTCTCACAACATGACCAAATATATAGAAGAGAACAAGTAAGACAATTGTATATATGCAACCTCATCAATTTTATGTAAGCATAAACACATTTTTTCATTGCAAAATATTGTTAATAATAACAAATAATGCTATTATAATATAAAGACAAGTTTCCACTTTATTGCCATCTGTTATTACAACATGGGTAAAATCTGCTATTTTGTTTACATGCTTATGCTAACTGCTTTCTTATAATGATGTCACTAATGTGGACTCAACATCAATGTTAAAGTATAGACATGTATCCAGAAATCATTGATCTCTTCATTTTCTTATCAAAGATAAATGTAATAATAACACAGATAATAGTTTTCAACTAAATTAAGTCTGCAAAAACACAAATCTAAACTTAATTGTCTTATTATTTTAGTACCTCCAGCAGAATTACAAATGGATTTTGAATATTGACTTCTATTTCATTTGTTTTTAAAATCTGTGTTTTATTGATAACAATGAAATGTGGGAATTTTAACAATATAATTGTTATAGATATCTACTTATTAGTAGTTATGACTTCTAATAGATGGCACTATCTGCTCGTTTTATAATTGCTGAGATATTCTTGACTTCGTTTAAGGAGAAGCCATAATACATCACATCACATCACTGGTTTAAATAGCATTCTTCTTAATTTCTTATTACTAATACTTGTTGTTAATAAAAATGATTTTAAATTTGTAGAAGGTATGAAATTACTTAACTGGATGGTCACTGAATTTCATTTAAATATCTATAAAACTCAAAAAATAAAATCGGTTTTAAATTTCAGGCTGTTCTAATCAGTTTTAGCTCAACTGACATAATTGAATTGGCATTATTTGTTGAATGCGTATCCCCAATTGTTTCAACCTTTAATCCATGGTCTCATTAAAGTGCAAGTATCAGAACTGACTCTGGATATGCTGATATAAATATTGAAGATATGGATTTCATTTTTATGTTAGTTTTCTGATTCTTTATTAGCTAGAATAATTTTATAATTCGTTTTATATTAGTTTTTTATTTGATTTTTTGTAATTGAGTGACTATAATCATTTTCTAATTTTATGTATTATTTGAATTATAAATATTCTAATGGTCATTAATTATTAAAATAGGTAGATATATGAACTTTAATAAAGATTTAAATTTTCGTAAAGGTAATGGAGATTTTCTGCATAATTTTATGTAGCATTCCAGCTTTCTGTAATAATAAAAATTGAAAATTCAAATCATTGTCAGCTAAAAATCTAGTTGTGTACTTGTAACTGAAATTCAAATAGAGAAACTGTAATATATTCGTGGTGACGTCATAGTTACTGCGGGATGGATATCATCGGAGCTGCGAGACTTCAGTTGGAAGCCATGTTGGGACGGTGATTCATGCTTCCCGAGTATTAGTAAGCGTAATTATAGAATATTATATTATGTATAGAATAGTAATAAAAGATTAACTAGTAAAGTGTTGTTGTGTTTACTTTGTATTTGCGATACACAACACTTGGCGACGAGGATGGGATGCCGCTAGCTGCATTAATTTTTTTTTCTTCTTTACCTTGGGATTACGGCAAGAAACGACAGAAATACCTGTCTGCGCGAAGACGTTCAACAAGGCGTTAATGCTCAAGGATGGCAACCGTCGGGAAGTTATCAGCATTCGACGTCGAGCTCCCACAACTATGGGATACGTATGCATCGCAGGTAGAATTCTATTGTCTGGCGAATGATATTACAAGTGAAGACAAGAAGCGAGCTACTTTGTTGGCAGCCTGCGGACTACAAACGCTATCGATATTGCGGTCTCTGATAGCCCCAGCCCAGCCGTTAGAAAGGTCATATGACGAGCTCACCGCTGTGTTAAAACAATACTTTAATCCAAGGCCCTCTATAATCTATCAGCGCTACCAGTTTTGCCGTCGTGAACAAAAAGAGGGAGAGACTGTTAGTGTTTTTCTCGCGGGACTGAGACGTCTCGTGGAAGGATGTGATTTTGGCACGACACTCGTCGAGCGCCTCCGTGATCAGTTTGTTTGTGGACTGAAAGATGAAAGTGTACAGCGCCGACTGCTCACCGAAGAAACATTAACCCTAGATGCCGCAGTGCAGAGGAGTTTAGCAGCCGAGGCAGCGGGGGACCAGGTGCGGGAGATGCATGCTTCTGGATTGTCATCATCAGTGGATCTAATACAACACCGCCGGCAGTTTCCTACCAAATACAAAACGGAGTTACAAAAACATATAATGCCGACTGTGCCATGTTGCGGCTGCGGTGGTACACATGTTCGTACAGAATGCCCTTTTCGCCGAGCAAAATGTCATTTTTGCCGAAGGACAGGTCACATCAAAAGGGTATGTAAGGCCCGACAACAGGACACTCAGACATCATCCACCCAGTGCATGGCAGTGAAAGAGGAATTGGATACTGATGGAGCATTGGACCTAATATACAAGCTCCATAGTGACAGCAAAACCCTCACAACTACAGCAAGAGTGCTTATTAACAATACTAAATGCTGCATGGAAGTAGATTCCGGATCAGAATATTCAATAGTGTCTCGGGGGGTTTTTCAAGACTTGTGCAAAGGAAAACTGCCAGTGTTGGAACCTGTACAAACGACACTGCAGGATTTTCAGCAAAACCGGATCACCTTTATGGGACAGTGCTTTGTCAGCGTCAAACACGGAAAGTATTCAGTTTGTTTACGCCTGTTAATTACGGAAAGAGCATATACAAATCTACTTGGCCGTGAATGGTTTGCCCCTTTGGGAATAATTTTATCGGGGGTGCATTCAGTTCGACATTCACCAATGCAAGATATCATTGATGCCTTTCCCCAGGTTTTCAGCACTACTCTTGGAAGATATCGAGGATCGCCAGTGTCCTTACCGATAGACCCAAAAATACCACCTATTCGCCTCCGAGCCCGGCCATTGCCATTGGCTATGAAACCAAAGGTTGACGCAGCGCTAGACACCTTATTAAAGGACGGAATTATTGAGCCAGTTTGCGACCCGGTATGGGCAACACCAGTGGTGCCCATCATCAAAGCGTCAGGAGAGGTCCGCCTTTGCGGTGATTATAAGGTGACCGTAAATCAAGCATTAAGAGATCACCCATATCCAATACCAGCAGTACACCATTTCCTCGCATCTTTTCCTAGGAGCTCAGTGTTTGCAAAAATAGACTTAGCTCGAGCATACCTACAACTGCCGGTGGATGAGGCATCGGCGGATGCACAGACCATTATCACCCATCGGGGAGCTTTCAGAGTGAAGAGATTGCAGTACGGCATTAGTGTGGCCCCAGGAATATTTCAGGGAATGGTGGACAACATACTAGGAGGTATTCAGGGAGTGTTCCCATACTTCGACGATGTACTGATATGCGCAACATCTGCTACGGACCTAACCACCAAATTAAGAACAGTCTGCAGCAAATTGGCTGCCTGTGGGCTGAGTGTAAATAAAGACAAATGTGTCCTCGGAGTGTCGTCAATAGACTTTTTAGGATACACCCTGGATGCGGAGGGCCTGCACCCAGCGGCCGACAAAGTGGCTGCTATTAGGAGAGCACCGACATCAACAGATAAGAAGAAGCTACAGGCATTCTTGGGGTTGCTCAACTTCTACAGTAACTTTTTGCCACACCGAGCTACGACAGCCGAACCACTACATAAATTGCTTAAGGCGGATACAGTATGGTCATGGACCAAAGAACATGAGAGAGCGTTCACACAATTGAAGGAGGCCCTGACGTCCGATGATGTGCTGGTGCCTTTCGATCCCCACCAACAAGTGGTGGTAACCTGCGACGCTTCACCATATGGAGTGGGAGCAGTACTTAGCCTGAAGTATGCAGACGGCCTATGTTCACCAGTTGCTTTTGCATCACGAACACTCACCAAGTCTGAAAGAAATTACGCTCAAATAGACCGGGAAGCACTTGCTATTATATTCGGGGTGAAACATTTCCACCATTTCGTATATGGAATACCGTTCGAGATAGTGACTGACCACAAGCCACTGCTGGGAATCTTCACGTCGGACCGGCCGACACCATTCATTCTATCACCCCGAATGCAGAGGTGGGCATGCCTCTTAACGGCTTACAATTTCAGACTGCAGTATGCACCAGGGAGGAGCATAGGGAATGCAGACGCACTGAGTAGGTGGCCATCCCCTGCGGTTCAGCAGAGTGAGGAGAAGCTGCGAGCAGTATTATTCCTTGAGGACTTGGAGAACCCACCAGTTTCTGCGGAACAGATCGAGAAAGAGACTAAAGCAGACCCTGTGCTATCTAGAGTAAAGGAGTGCATCCTGACAGCATGGCCAACACACATTCAACAAGATCTTCGATCTTATCAGTCGCGAAAAAATGAGTTGTCAACACACCGAGGATGTTTGCTATGGGGGGCACGGGTGGTCATACCGACATCCCTTAGACCCATAGTTCTTCGTGAGCTGTACCTGGGACACATGGGAATTGTGAGAACAAAAGCACTTGCACGCTCATACGTCTGGTGGCCTGGAATGGACCAGGACATAGAACAACTAATAGCTAAATGTAACAACTGTCAAGAGATACGACACCAGCAACCACGTGCACCAACACATCACTGGGAGATTCCAGATCTGCCATGGTCACGAATACATGTGGATTACGCTGGACCTATCCAGGGGAAAATGATTTTAGTCGTCGTGGATGCACACTCGAAGTGGATCGACGTCCGTGAAATGCCATCGATGACGACTGGAGCTACCATCTCAGCACTTAGAGAACTCTTCGCAACACACGGTCTTCCCGAATGCATTGTCTCAGACAACGGCCCTCAGTTCACGGCGATGGAGTTCACGACTTTCCTTCACCGGAATGGCATTCACCATGCAAGAGTGGCTCCATATCATCCATCAAGCAACGGGTTGGCAGAACGTGCAGTACAATCTGTTACGGAGGGATTGCAACGTCTATGAAACGGGACCTGGAGTCAGCGGCTTGCACGTTATTTACTAATGCAACACACTACGCCATCAACAGCAACGGGACTTAGCCCGGCCGAGCTACTGTTCAAGCGGCGCATAAGAACATGCCTGGATTTTCTGCACCCGGACAGGGCACCGCAAATAACTCAGATACCTATACAAAGAGTACGAACATTCCAACCACAGGATACAATTTTGACACGTAGGGCTGGAAAGAACTCACCATGGATACCTGCAGTTATCCAACATCAGACAGGACCATTGTCATACGAGATTCTAACAGACTCCGGGATCCAAAAAAGACATGTAGACCACTTGCGACCTAGAGCGGTAAATACCCACACAGAAGAAACTGCGACAAA
The DNA here is from genome assembly GCA_028023455.1 of Epiperipatus broadwayi. Taxonomy (NCBI): domain Eukaryota; kingdom Metazoa; phylum Onychophora; class Udeonychophora; order Euonychophora; family Peripatidae; genus Epiperipatus; species Epiperipatus broadwayi. The sequence continues at coordinate 3,274,915 of JAQFVV010000089.1, read as the reverse complement.
CCAGGATAGTCAGAAGGAGACAGCACTTGGAGAACCCATTCAGGTGGCCGCACCTACCACCAGTATACACCGAGAGAGTAAACCACAAACACCTAGTGGTCACCCTTGGCGAGTACGCCACCCTCCTGTACGTCTATTGGACTATGACACTTCTCAAAAAAGGGGGGAAAGGGAAGGAGTGTAATGTATTCGTGGTGACGTCATAGTTACTGCGGGATGGATATCATCGGAGCTGCGAGACTTCAGTTGGAAGCCATGTTGGGACGGTGATTCATGCTTCCCGAGTATTAGTAAGCGTAATTATAGAATATTATATTATGTATAGAATAGTAGTAAAAGATTAACTAGTAAAGTGTTGTTGTGTTTACTTTGTATTTGCGATACACAACAGAAACTATACACGGTAATTTTATTTTCAATATGTGAATTTGAGCTACCTCATGCATCTTGTACAATTTTTTGTATACTCACATTATGGAGTTTTCCTTGTTTAAAATGATTATTGTATTTATATTGCTTTGTCTATGTAATATAAAACCATTGGCTGATTAATTTCTCACATTATTTGTTTATTAGTCTTACTTTCAGTAATAAGTTGAGGCCTATATGTGACAGTTTAACAGTAAATATGGCATTATTCAGATTTTGTTTCTTTCACAGGTAGCAGTGCTGAAGTAGTTTTAAAATTATAATATCCAATTTAGAAACATTCTTTTTAGTTATAGTTTCAAGTTACATGAAATTCAATTTTAAAAAAAAAAAAAAAAATTGCAACAATATTGGAAGTAGGATACTAACATTTCAGTATCAGCCATAAACACTCTCAAAGAAATTCAGGCCTTTGCTTACTACTTTGGCCCTTTTTTCAATTTCTGCCAATCTGCAAATAATTCAGACAAATGTATTTGTCAAAATTATTCTGAGAAAGTACCAATGATTACTCTGGATATTCAAATGTAGTATTCATGGTATCTCTGATTTAACTTTAATGTGCCTACAACCCATAGTAAGCCAACTACTTTTAGAATTTAAGTAGTGTACATGTGACGTCTATGCTATTACAATAACTATCAGATTAATCTTGAAATAGAGTATCTCTCTTTTAACTTTCTTTATAATAATTTATATTATAAATTACAAAAATGTACAAAATCGTAATTTATTTTTAAATAATATTCTGATACTTTTCTTGCTTTATTGCCAACTTGTGACATTTTATATGAGCATTTTGTATTGCTAAATGAGTAAAAAATTTAAAATCATGTATGAAAAATCTTATGACATATTAAAATTCATAAATATATATTATAAAAAAGAGAATGAAATTTTATCTACCCAGAGGCTTATATATGTGATCTATATTGTATTCTTTTAAAAAAATACTTAACAATATCTACTTTTTAAAAAGGAAGTAGTGTACTTTTAAAATGCAAAACACTTCTACTAAAGCGATCTTCTTGAACACCTATTCCTTTGATACTTGAGTGGCCAAATTCATTTTCCAAATTAGTCACTTTTCTTCTTATTTACATTATATGAGTTTTCACACACATGATCAACTATAACAAATCACTATCCAAGCTTCTATAACAACTCAACTTATTTAGGGTATCAATATTATATTCAACTTTAACTAATGCACACTGACATTTATCTTAATTTTGTTTCATCTAAACTAGAGCTAGTTAATATCTCTTGTGATTCAGAAATCATGTCACCATTAGCTTTCTCTATCTGCTCATGTACTACATTTTTATTGTGTTATCTGATTTCCTCTATTACCTGGGTTCTACAATCATTTATTTTTGTACTAAAATTTTCCATTTGATTTTTCAGTTCTTTAAATTGTTTTTTGATCTTAACATTGTTTTTCAATTTGATCTTTCAGTTCTTCAATTTCTATTTTACAATCTTCAATTAGTTTAAACATGCTTTTCTTGTTCTCTTTATTTTCTTTTAGCATGATTATAATTATGTTCGCACATTTTCTTATAGACCTTAGTTTCATTTTCCTGAACCTACATTTTTGCCTTAACTGTTATAATCCTATATATATAAATTATAATAAAATTAGCTGCTAAACTTTTCTACACAAGTTTAAAAAAATATAAACTTTAGTTTTATTGCTTCTTCTTTTAATTATTATGCAATTAGAATGCACACTATCTTTCTGCTATGTAGTTTTATCTGTCACTGCCATACATCTATTTTTTTTTACTAGCTGGTTGTTCCTGCCAACCTATTCCTGCTACAATTGTTGTTTAATGACATGGACAGACTTTTTCACATAAAAAAAATAATTCCTCATATTTCTCATGCCATCAAATATTACTTATTTTATATATTTTAATGGCTAATTTATTTTTTCCTGAATGCTATTGCAAAAATATCTTAAAATTAAACTGGGTTTGATCCCTGTTGGTTTTAGAAAGATGATTCTGGACACAGGTCCCCAAATGTAACAATTTATCACTTGTTAACAATGGTAATTGATAAATAAAAATTATAAAAATAACTGTCTAGGGAAGTATAATTACCAAACAGATGATTGCATATATTTAGGAGTGACGAAACACTTTTTTTATTAAATGATTTAATAAATCATAGATAATGGCCAGATTGGGCTGATATTAAGTAGAAGCTTTACACAGATCCAATCACATTTCTATTATCATTTCCACATTTGTATTATTCTGAGGCAATATAAGTGGTCTACTTATAATCCGAATAACACAATTTATAAATATATATATATTAATAATAATTGTATTTAACAAAATAGAATAAAAACAATATATTTTTTTATATTTAGATAAAAGTAATAAATTAAAAAACATACATGACAGATATTTTAAATTATTTTTATTCAAAAGACATTGTAAAAATTGATACAAAATATTTTTAATTGTTCCTATTCAAGGAAGTCATTGTAAGAGAGTATTATGTATTCAATAACAAAATTGAATGCCAACAAACAAATAAAAATACTATACTATGAAATCAACAAAAATGATCAATAGCAAAAATAACTATATTTATATACAATTGCATACATAACACATCTTCGGTAAGTAAAATAAATACTAACAGACTGCTCAACAAATAATTATATATACTTATATCCCTTTCTAAAGTTCAATATCTACTATGTGATCAATTAAGTCTTTGATTTTAGTGATTATCTCCATTCTACTATTCTTAGGCCAGAGTAAATAATTAAAAGCCTTTATACTCAGTCCTACTCTGAGCAATTCTCATGGAGCTTTACCAGACACACTCAAATAAAATTAAGACCATGTGCGGTCTGTTAAGTTCGCTATCTGGCTATTCGCATCTACAGAAGCCTGGTCTCTGGGATAATGTCCCTCATGGCAGAAAGTCACTACAACTTTTCTAACAGCTTTTTCTCTGGGTTCTTCTAACATCCCCATGACATAACAGCTCTATTTATGAAAGGTAAACAAAAACAACTCACTTTTCAGTACAAATAATATCTTTCATAGTTTAATATCTGGTATTAATATTATAAACAGTAATAGCTATCTTTTTCAGGCTATCCCTCCAGCAATACATCTTTTACTAAATTATCAAGCTTATAATTGTGTATGTGCAGTCCTTTCAACTGTCATTAGTCTTCCAGATATTAATTATATTAACCCCTCCTTTTTTGTTTAATTAGTTTTAACTATCAGACTTTTACTGCATTATTATTCAGATTTTATTGTATCTTTCAGCAATCATTTTTCATTGCTTTTAACTTATAATAATATCTTTCTATTTATGCTTCTTTTCTTTTCACTTTTTTCTGGAGTCATAAAACCTTACTCAAGCAATATTTTTACCTAAACATAAGAGACTTTACCCAATTACTTTATTTTTTATTATCTGCTGATCTCAGCCTTTTTTGTACAGTAAAAATAATTAAAATGTGAGACCTCTGTCTATAGTGATTGATCATACTTTAATATTATCATTTATAAGTTGACTATTTCTGTAACTAAATTTATTTATAAATGTTTCTCCTTATAATTGAGAATCAGATACAATGAATGTACTAATCTTGCAATTTTGGAATAATTTCTTAAAACAATTAGTTACTTAATTCGTAAACTTCCTTGTGTTCTTAAAATGTTGAGTTATATTATAGTATCCACAATAAGTATTTTTCCAAAGTTGGCAGAAAGACTTTATTAAAAATGTTAATGCATTTTTACAGCTTCATGTCTAAAAAACTACATTTATTGAATGATGGAACCAGCAATTCTATGTTCTAGCCATTTATTACCATTATATCTACATATGTAAAAATGAAAATTATTTTCCTGTCTTTCATTCCCTCCACATTTTTAAAAGAATATGATTTGTGAGTTTTTTCTTTATTCATTTTGCAACTATTCAAGTTTTCATGGCAACTTAATATTTTAAAAGTCAATTTTATTTTTAATAAACAAAGTCATAATCTTTTTTATTTCTTAGTTATTTTGTTTTTAATTTCTTAATAGATTTATTTTAAATTTAACATAACTTTTATAGATTTAAGACATAATAAAAATGCATATACATTTCTAAAAAGGCTTTACAGTACATGTAAATTACATAATACAGATTACATCAGACTAAACTACCATTACAGTACTTCTTGACTTACTTAAACCATATTAAGTTGAAAACCACTCTTCTATGATAGTTACTATGTTCTTTTTTAACAATGATATTCTGACATAATGCATGCAGTCTTTTTTTTTTTAAAAAAAAAAAGAATATAGACTTTATTTTATATAAAGTGTTACAAATGAATTTCTCTAGACAACAAAAAAAAACTAGTGTAAATTTACATTTTTACTAATAACTTCCTGAATTTCTTGTACTAAGAACCAGTCCATGTGGATAGGTAGATTTTTTTGGGTGCAAGAAGCTTATCTTTTTTTCGAATAGAATTAAATGTATTTTTAATAAAAAGTTGTAAGTCCAATGGAGAATTTGTTATAACTATATGACATCTAAGTAACCATATTACATGGTTAATAAATATGCATCTTCTGATATTGCAGAAATTATCCATTTTAATATTATGAATGATATCAAAGAGTTCTGGATTGTAATTATTGAAATAATTTTGAATTATATATTTTGCTTCTCTTAGTCCTGAGCAAGAAACAAGAATATGATCAAATGTTTCACTATCTTTTTTACACAAAAAAACATAAGGAATCAATCCTTTTAAATCCTCTATTTGAAACAAGGAAATCGTTGGTAGGAAGTGAAGATAGATTTATTTTAATGATAAAATCCAATATATTTAGGCATTAAATACCCTTTTCTCATTTTATTAAAAAGATTGGCATTAGTCACTTCAAGATAACTAGGAGGGCATATCAGCTGAGGATTTATCATTTTAAACGTGTCCCAATATGTGTGCTTATTATTAAAAAAAAATTCATTTAAATCCATTTGTACATCAATAAGTGAGATGAGAAGTTGGAGCCAATTTTTTATATCCTATGTTTTCATAAAATAAAATAATATATGCATTGTTAAAATCAGAGAACAATCTTTCTAAGTTTATATATTTTAAAAAAATTACAAGTTTTGAGGTTAGCATTTTACCATCAAATTTTAAAAATATCATTAGGAATTTTTGATAATTTTCCATTTTTAGGATAAAAGAGCTATTTTACCTTTGTTAAGGTAAATATATTTTTCCAAATCTATGAGTGAGTAGAAAGAATATATCACTAAAAGTAGTGGTACTTATTTAGTACACACTCTCTGCCATTTTGGTTTTTAAGGGAAGCACAAAACCCACTGCCACCACAACCAAGTGACCAATACAGTCACATAACACATTGTGACTCCAAAGGCAGTGTTTCAATTATTTTGATCATTTGTTAAAAAATAGCAATTTCCATCAGTAATTAAAAAATAAATATGTGAATTTTGTACAACCATTGGCCAAATGTTAACCCAGTGGCAAAACTCCATATAATAGCAATTCAGTTCAAACCATAGTAACAATAAATGCAGGAAGTTTTGTGCATAAAATCCCTCTCTAGTGCCTACTAATCCAATATTTTCAGACTAGTTTCTAGCTCGAGGTGTTTATCAGTGAGGAAACTCAGATCTGAGAGCAGTATGCCTAGATCTTAAAATTTAATGCAACCTCCAGCAGCCACTTTTTACCTTTCCAGTTAACAGAATATACATTTTGCCCAATAAGATTATGGAGTCTATGGTTATTAAAGAATCAAAAACACTAAAATGTGTAGATGTTGAACTGAGTTCAGATCTATATGACTATACAAGCAAATGAACTTCAATTGAAAACATTATTTTCATTTTGGAATTAATGCTTTATAGTTAACCAAAAAGGTAAAATGTGGCTGCTGTAGAGTTGCATCAGATTTGGTGTAATGCTTCCAGATCTGAGGCTTCTTATTGATAGTCCCAAGCTAGAAACTAGTCTGGTGATATTGGAAGAGTAGGTACTAGATAGGATTTTATGCACAAACCTTCCAGCATCCATTGATTACTATCTGAACTGAGTGATGCTATTTGTATGGAGAGATGTGTTAACAGAATTGGATAGCATAAAAAATGGTGATCATGTGATATCTATGGAAAACATGCTATTAAAATTGCATAAGCTCCAATTAAATTAAAATAATCTAAAAATGTGAGCAAAAAGTGAAACAGGGTTCATAACCACATGTTGAATAAGTCTAAGAATGGTAGACAAAAGAAAAATTGTATAAGAAATTGTACAAGAAATGAGTGTAAGCTAAAATAATCTAAAATGCATAACCAAAAATTCAAAATATGGTCATAATCACATTGAAAAATTAAAAAATAAACATGCAAATTTTATAGAACTATGTATGCTCAATCAAAGAAAATCAAAATATCAAGGATATTAGGAATTAGAATATGACTGCTACTGTAATCACATGACCAAAATGTCAAATTATTATAACAATCAAATATAAAAAAAAAAAATCACAAAAGGTTAGCATAATTACATGCTAAAACAAAACGATAGCAAAACTCAAAATTTCAGAAATAATTTTTACCAAAATGCAAATATGCCAATGGAAAAAAATTCAACAATGTAATCATGTGACCAAACAATCAAGTTATTATGGCAATCAAATATTTAAAAATGAGCACAAAATGTTAGTGTAATTACATGATTGAAACAAAAAAATGTAAACATACCAATGAAAAAATATATTCACATGCAAAAAAAAAGTCATAAACATACTATGAAATAAATAAAATGTACTTATGACAGTAGAATAGAATTTGATCAAAAATGTTTTCTCGAATGGTATTTATTGTATGGTGGTCATCAATAAATTGATATGTTATCTGTAATACACACATATTAAAACATTATTGATATTTTGTTAAGCATAACAAAAATTAAAAACTTTTGCACAAGGGATGGAAAATTTTAAATAGTATAGGAAATATTTGGCCAAAAAAATGAGCATAAACTAAATCAGTACCAAAGTAGTTATCTAAATGCTTGTAGCATCATTCAGTTGTATTTAAGAATATTCTCCATCTATTTAATTCTCACTATTTTGATACATAATAATTTCAGTATAATTTTTTAGGATTGAAAGACTTGTTTATTCTGACATCTTTTTTTTACCATGGTTTGCTTCTCTCCATTAAAAACAGAAATATCTCATGAGCTATATTAATTTCATTCCAATTTATCTTTCATTTCCAACATTCAACCAAAAGCAGACCACTTTTTTCAATCAGATTTTATATTTTAATTATTCACTTTAAATTGTTTCTTGTGTATTGACAACCAATATTTTTATCAGATTTAATATGCCTTACAATGAAAATGTAAATGATTTTTCCCTGCTGATGGTAATATATTTTGTTTAAAACTGGGATTGATATCAAACAGAAAATCTTTTATTAATTTATTGTATACTGGTATATAAACAGTTCTCTTCTACAAAACTACCTCCTTGTGTTTTAGAGGTAAAATTATATATATATTAAAATATTGAATGAATTTATTTTTGTAAAAAAATATGAATTTAATAACTAATATATCCATATCTTAGAAAGATATTTTCATGATACCATATCCAAAAATATTGAGGCAACAAGATTTTCTTAGGAAACAATTTCAATAAAAGTCAGCCCAGATTTAAATTTCAGAGGTGTATTTCCTTTTTGACAATTAAGAAGAGGCAATTTATTATATAAAATATGACCGAATAAACACAGCACACTATCTTACTCTTGAATTATAACTGAAGTAGAAAAATTTTACACACACACAATAAAAAAACGTGCACTTGAAAAGTAAACTCATTTATTTTTTTGATTTAACAAAAAATAATATATTTTACGGGATTGATCATTTGCATTTATATTTTCTTAATTTCAATTTCTATCATATTTTATATGTTTCAGATATTGAAACAATACTATACAACTATTGTAATTGTTAAACCACTAAACATCACATGATCACTATCTCATACTAGCACAATAATTGTTATTAAACAATTCAAAACAAAACAACACTCTCCATATAGTAGTGCCATCTTGTGCTAACAAGAGCAATCAATGGATGCCAGAAGGCTTGTGCATAAAATCCCTATCTAATGCCTACTCATCCAATATCCCCAGACTAGTTTCTGGCTTGTGGCCTTCATCAGTGAGGAGCCTTGGATCTGAGAGCACTGCACCTAGATCTTAGGATCTAATGCAACCCTCCAGCACCCACCTTTTAACTCTATTTAACTACAAAACTATGAGAATGAAATTGAAAACACTATTAATATTTTCAATTCAAGCTCAATAGCTTATATAGTCATATGGGTCTGAACTCAATTCAGCACCCATACATTTTGGTGTCTTTGGCTCTTTAACAACCATAGCCACCATTATCCTATTAGGCAGGATTGGTGTTAAACCACTAAACAATGGTGGCTATGGTTGTTAAAGAGCCAAAGACACCAAAATGTATGGGTGCTGAATTGAGTTCAGACCCATATGACTATATAAGCTATTGAGCTTGGATTGAAAATATTAATAGTGTTTTCAATTTCATTCTCATAGTTTTGTAGTTAAATAGAGTTAAAAGGTGGGTGCTGGAGGGTTGCATTAGATCCTAAGATCTAGGTGCAGTGCTCTCAGATCCAAGGCTCCTCACTGATGAAGGCCACAAGCCAGAAACTAGTCTGGGGATATTGGATGAGTAGGCATTAGATAGGGATTTTATGCACAAGCCTTCTGGCATCCATTGATTGCTCTTGTTAGCACAAGATGGCACTACTATATGGAGAGTGTTGTTTTGTTTTGAATTGTTTATTGTAATTGTTGTAAAAATTATTTCAATATATCAGTAATTAGTGTCTATAAACGATATATATATACTGTAACTAAAACAAATTAAATAGCAGTTCAAATTAGTTATATTAAAGCTGCATGAAAAAAGTTTAATGAAAAACTTGTCACGGCAATCAATTCATACATATATAATAGCTTAAAAATTAAAAAAAGTTACTTTATGCATCTACTCATATTATTAAATATTTTAGTTATCTTGTAATGAGTACAATAATTTGCACTGTAAAGGAAGAAAACTGTTTGCATAAAAACTATGAACAGTACTAATAGGTCTAACAAGCTTTATTGATAAATGCCACAAGAGAAAGCATTTAAAAATCTCTATCTAGAAATTATCCCCAATCCTCAGACCGTTTTCATGCTTTGGCAATCCTCTCTTAAGTGCTAGGGTATTTCAGACACTAGATCTATAAAATACCAATCCAAAGCCAGCATTTATCTAAAAATTAACTATTAAGTACAAAATCTGAAATTTTCAGACACCTATGTGTTCAAACACAGCTATTTAACTTAAGTAGCTATATGGGGCTGAGAAATCTTTAGCCACACCAGATATTAATAGCTTTAGCAATATAACATTGCAAATAAAATAAAATCATATATCACATGACTCAATTTTGTAAGTTTGTAAATAAAAAATAATGAGTGGTGATAAAAGCTCTAACAAGTTTTATTGATAAATGCCACAAGAGAAAGCATTTAAACATTTCTATCTAGAAATTATCCCCAATCCTCAGACTGATTTCATTCTTTGGCAAACCTCAGTGAAGTACTAGGATATTTCAGACACTAGATCTAAAAATACCAACTATCTAAACAATTACAAGTTAGTGTATGCATTCAATCATATTAAATATTTTAGTTATCTTGTAATGAATAACAAAATAATTTGCACTATAAAGAAAGTAAATTGTTTCAATATGTGAAAGAATTTAATTGTGTAATTTCTAAAAATCTAAAGGATTTTGAACCTTTTTGTTAGCTTTTTTTGAACTGATTTTAAATAAAATCTACATTATAGTAAAACTTTTTATGGCAAAACTAAATGATATTAAAATTTTGGAGTCAATATTTTAGAAATTATCATTTGAAATTTAAATGTGACAATTTTTTTCCTTTCTCTTATTGTAACTAACATAAATAAAAAGAAAAAAAAACTTATTTTTTATTTTTTCATTAATGTATTAAATCATAATACAATGTAAATTCATTTCTATATGTTGTGAAGATAATAAAATAATTGTTTTTCAAAAAACATTGTAGGGCAAAGATCAGATTTTCACTAGCTGGTAATGTATCCTGTTGTTTGGAAAACATGTTGAACATTAAATCAGTATAAATTGATCTGAAACAAGCAACTATGGCATTCCTTTCATCTAGTTGTCTAGTTTATTTGAAGAATCAACTTAAGAAGCAGTGTTTCAAAGATCTAATACTGAAGAGAAACTGCTGGTTATAACTTTTTCACCATCTCAGATAGCCATAATTTGCTGTTTTCAGAGTATTTTCCAATGCTCCAGTTATAACAGCCAGAATAATGATCTTATCTAGGAAAAAAAACCTGTCTACTATGTATGGCTAGGCAATAAAAAATCACAATAGCCAAAATATCTGTAAAATGCAGTTGGATCAAAATTATTGAAATTTGCAAAACCAGCCAGTGCTTGCTCTATAATACCATGAAGGAAATGGACAAGATCATAAAAACTACCAAAAAACCTAATATACTTTATATAATGTTGCCAATGCTACTATATTTATCATCTAACATCACAAGTTCCCAAAAGGAACTACCAACTTCAGAGGAATTAATGAAGACAATCATAAATATATTAAAATGTCTGTGGAAAATCCATCGTTGGGAATTGTTTAAATATTTCACTGGTAAGATATTATTATTAGAGATATTAAATATATAGAGTATATGAGCACAGGCTTTCACCCAACCCACCATTCTATCTCATAACACTGATACATTTGAACACATATGTCAAAAAGATAATCACCAATGTATGTATTTCAAGCTAAACCAGCAATCATCAGCTGGTCCAGATTATTATCTCTACACATATATACAATAAGTGCTCAGATATATATTAAGATAGACAATCTTCACACTTTAATGGACAGGCTTCAATCCACTCCACACTCCAACTCTTCAACCATCCATCCAATTGAAAATCTGATGATGGAATGCTCAAAGGCTACTCTGGGGCTGATTAATGGACAGGCTTCAATCCACTCTGACTCGTCAACCATTCATCCAATTGAAAATCTGATGATGGAATGCTCAAACGCCACCCTGAAGCCAATCCACACTCCAAACATCCATCCAATTGAAAATCTGATGATGGATGGTTGAAGAGTTGGAATGGATTGAAGCCTGTCCATTAAAGTATGAAGATTGGCTATCTTAATATATACCTGAGCACTTATTGTGTGTATGTGTAGAGATGATAATCTGGACCAACTGATGATTGCTGGTTTAGCATGAAATGTGTATATTGGTGATTATTTATTTTTTCAACATATGTGTTCAAGTGTATATATTATGAGATAGAGTGAAGAGTGGTGGATCATGTGAATCTGTGCTCATATACCCTATATATTTTCATATATTGATACATAATAATCTGTATTTCAGTTATTACATAGTAGAGATGTCAACCCATCCCTCATATATGTCTTAAATGGATTGTCTTGTACATGAGAAGTCAGATTGACTTTAAGTCAACAGGGGTGTGACAAGATTCTCAGCTTCAGGGTGGCCTTTGAGCAATGGACGTTTGAAGACTTGGAGTAGATTGAAGCCTGTCCATTAAAATATGAAGATTGGCTATCTTAATATATATCTAAGCACTTATTGCATATATGTGTAGAGATGATAATCTGGACCAACTGATGATTGCTGGTTTAATATGAAATATGTATATTGGTGACTATTTATCTTTTTGACATATGTGGTCAAGTGTATCAATGTTATGATAGAGTGGTGGGTCTTGTGAAAGTCTGTGCTCATAAACCCTATATATTTCATATATTGATATAGGTATATAATAGGCCTATATTTCAGTCATTATAGATATTATAAAGTCTTAAAATTAAATTAAAAATATCGTTTATATTTCATATTTTGTATATGTACAAATAGTTGCAAATATATGTATTCACAGTTAATAAATTATTTTTTTATTAATCCATTTAGTTTATGTTTGCTAATCGAATTCAATCCAAACATTGTGCTTTTAATATCCAATATGCTACTTAAGATTTTTTAACCCTGAAAAATCATACAACCCACTGGGGGACATGTAAGGATGATGATGATAATTTAAATGATGATGATCATACATGACAAAGATTTCCAAAAGTAAACTTTCTATTCAGAAGGTTTGGCACCTTAAAGTTTCATTTTTTTTTATTGAGGGCTAAAAAAAAAAAAATTAAAATAATTTTGGGAGAACTTGTACTTAGGTATAAATCATCATCACATTGGTTAATGTTATTATATATATTTGAACTGAATCTTTATTTTAATTTTATTAAGCATTCGACTTTCATATTTATTTTCAAATATTACTGTACATATTTGTATATCTTGGTTCAAACCCATTTATCATCATCATTGCTCTAGCCTCTTCTCTACATCACTCCTGCAACACTTTATTTCATCCATCTCACTTGTGGTCTCTTTTTGATTCTTCAGTTTAAGATTTCATTGTCCACCTGTTATCATCTCTTCTAGCAATATGTCCAGCTCAACTTTATTTCAGTCTTTTAATTCTTTTAACAATATCACTAACATCAATTTGTTCTCTTACTCATATATTGTTTTCAATTTCTTATTTCTAACATGCATCTCGCCATACTTCTTTGAGTAGTCTGAAGTTTCTGTATTGGTCTTTTATTAAGTGTCCAAGTCTCAGATCCATAAGTAAGAACTGGTAAAACACATTTATTAAAATCCTTCTACCAAAAACACATAGGCATATTTCCTTTTAATATTACGTTATTTCTATCAAAAACTCCAACAAAGTTTAATTCTATGATTAATTTCATCTATTACGTTTCCATCTGTAGTAATATGACCAGGGCATTTATAGTTATTAACTTCTAACTCATCATAATCAATCTTTATTTCATCTTTTGAGAAAATTCATTGAACATTACTTGTCTTTTTAATATTTACCTTTAGTCCCACTTTCATCTGATAACTCTTGTAACATTTCTGGAAGCTCTGAAGCATTATTTGCAAAAACAACTACATCATCTGCAAAATCTAAAAGACTTAAATAATCTCCATTTATTTTTACTCCTTTAGCTTCCCATTTTAACTCATAAAATACTTTTTTCAGCATTGCTGTAAAAAGATTTGAATATGAAGTCACCCTGCCTTACACCCTTCTCAATGTAAATTTTCCTAGTATCATTATATAATCTAATTGTTGCTGCTGCATTTTTATATTCTTCAGAATATGACAATATTCTGGGTCTATATCTTGATGATACATCACTGAAGAAATGCTTATAGAATCAAATGCCTTTTTATAATCTATAAATCCAAAGCATAATGGCAACTCATATTCATTGATCCCTTCTATAACCTTTCAATACTTGGATATGATCTACTGTACTAAAACCACTTTTAACTACAGTTTATTCACTTGGCTGGTTGAAATCCAATATTCTCTGTAGATGAGTTGTAATTATCATGGTAAAAATTTGGTGTAAAACTGATATCATAATTTCTAACATCTTCTTTATTACCTTTTTTAAATATTAATACTGCATTCTTCCAATTATCTGATACATTTTTATCATTTGGACATTTGGTAAATAACTTTACCAAAAATTTTTCCATTTCTTCCCCTGCTTCTTTTAATATATCAATTATAATTCCATCATTACCTTAAGTTTTTCCTTTTTTTATAAATTTAATTGCATGTCTCACTTCTTCATTTAAAATTCTGGGAAATTCAGAAGATATAATAGATGTAGGAGATGCTTGTTCTTTATTACTATGTAATTCTTGACAGAACTCTTCCATTCATTTCATGATGTCATGTCTTTTTAATAATACACTATAATTACTTCTTTTTTTCTTATTGCAGATATGTTTCCTACCAATACTAAAATGTTGCTTTACACTCTTGAGACTTATTCTCTTATACAGCTTTCCTTGCTAGTTCACAATTATATTTTCTTATATCATTTTCACCTCTTTTTTGCACATTTTATAAAATTGGAAATATTCAATCCTTTTTAATGCATCATTTTGATATATCTTCATATTCCTTCTTTTTTCATAAATTCTCTTCCCAGTAGAAATTTTATTGGTTAATTGTTGCTTTTTATTACCAGCTATTTTTGTTGCAGTTTTTAAAAGTGTATCAATTATTTTCATATTAATTTCATTCAAATCTGAATCATATTCAAAATCTACTAATACTTGAAATCGATTTGCAAGTTCTAATTTAAATTCATTAGAATGTTTGTGAAGATTAGGAATATCAATTGTAAATACAGTATTTGTTTTTCTTAATAATTTTTGTCTCTCTAGTCTTGCAATAATATGTATCTTACATATGATCACTTTCTATGTTGAATTTATTAAGAACATTATAATCTTGAAATATGTACTTTCTGTTAAGTCAAAATATAATCCAATTCTGCTATATCTTCATGTGGATGCTTCAATGTCCATTTCCTTTTAACATTTTTCTCAAAAAAAGAATTCATAATATAAAGTTTTTCTTTTTCTGCAAACTCCACAAGTCTATGACTTCTCTCATTTCTATTACCACAATCAAATTTTGTTTACCAATTCTAGCATTAAAGTCTCCCACAACAATTTTAAAATGTTATTTAGTCTGATCAAGTTTTTTGTACATCCATATAAAAATCTACTATCTCATCACCACAAAAACTTGTTGATGCATAAACCTGAATTATCTGCATTTGGTATCTGTTATTAAGTTGGATAACTAATCTTGCCACTCTGTCCGATACCCATCAATCTCAACAATGTTGTTCTTCCACTTTTTATTTATAATGAATCCTACTCCACTTGTACTTTCAATATTTATGCCTTTGAAGTAGAGTACATATCCACTTTTTAAATCCATTGTCTCTTCACCTTTTCTTATAACTTCACTAAGGCCAATTATGTCCCATTTTATATAAGACAGTTCTTCTTCCAATTCTTGCAAACTTCCTTTACTTTAAAGTGATCTGCAGTTGTATCTAAACAAAAAGTTGTCATCAAATGGCAGCCTTGGTCCATAATCAGGGGATTCTTAGCACCCTCTGCCTTTGGCCATCAACTGCCGCCTTGGCTGGTGGCTTCACAACCTCCTGGGAATAAGGGCACGATTTATTTTTGTCTGATTTGATTGTACATATCTATTAGAAAATTTTTTTCATTAACATACACATTCATTCTGCCTTATCAGGCAATTGAGAAGAAAGACCATGGTATTTCTTGATCTTAAAGTCAAGAGGTAAAAAGTTGATTACCTCATTATGATGGCTAATGCATGTTGGTAAGCAGCACATCCATGTTCATATACTATATGAATAATCACATAGTAATAACAGCTGCAATGACAAGAACATATGGAGTAGACATTAGGAAATTTGCCATGCTCGGTTCCTTTAAAGTCTCCAAAACCCATTTACTATTGCATATTTACCATTACAATGCATATATATTCTAAAAACACAACATTAAAGTATATGTAAATGAAAGAAAGCAGACCAATTTTATATATTAAAAATTTATTTATTTATCCTTTCTTCTTTTGCTTTTAGAGGTAAAGTAATCAATATAAAAAATATATTTTTACATAAACGTAATATTTGCCTTGCAGTAAGCTGCTAATGAATGTTGATATAGGTAGATCTCTGCATAGACCCAAATATTTTTCAGAAGGTTTTAAAACATTCCTTATTATATTATTAGAATAACAGTTTTCTTTATTTTTCTTTTCAAAGATCATTCTATAACTATTTACTTTAAAATATATGATCGAATAGGATTAATTAATATTCTATAACATTAATGCTATTTAAAAAAAAAAAAAAGCTTTCAGAATAATAATAATAAAAAACCACTTTTTTAATTTACAAAATTAGAATTCCAGAAATATTATATGTATTTTAGGTGGCACAAAAAGAATTTAATGACTGAAAGATATTTTGATTCCGCCCCAACCTCCAAAAAACTGAGTATGACAAATTCTTACTTTCCATTCCATGTATTTTTATTGCATCATTACCATGTTCTTGTTTATGTGATAAATGAACATGATATAATGGCTAATCAACATAAGTTGCATTCCATATTGTACCGGTCGATGCCTATTCTATGGATTTATACCATGCACACAGAATCGAACATGAGGTTACTGTCACACACCCGATTACGGTATCCTAATAAACTCAATATCAAAAAACTAATGAATTAAAGCTATTTAATTGAAGTTTTAAATGAGAGAGATCAAACCAAAACTGGTTATATTTCCTGATCTCTCCCTTACCAAAATCTACTGCCATGCTCAGGTTGGTCATAGCATACCTTTTGAAAGGCAGAATTTTAACATTGCCTTTACATGCCATGACCGGTAGAAAAAAAAACCCTCCTGAAAGGATATACAACTACCAACAAAACATACAAAAAACAAAGAAAAGATATCAGCATGTCAACTAATTTTAATAACCCCAATAAAGGATCCTCTCATAGGCTTCTTCTCAGTTAACTTCAGATCTCAGGCATATAACTTATATAATTTTGTTAGAGAGAGAAATAAGATAAACATTTGCAACTGAATAATTTAAAAGAATAAATATTTATTTTCTCCAAATAACCCACCACCATTGGTGCACATGAATAAAACATATTTTATTAAAATAAGCATTATGATAAAAAAAAAAGAAAAAAGAATTGATTTAGTTTCAATACAGAACCCCCCCTCCTATTTTCTTCATCTAAATAACCTTGAATAACTTGGTCTGAATTGCTACCTACACACACACAGGTCTGGTATTATTTTAACAGATAATAGCAAACAAAAATATATATCTGTCTATATATGCATCCTTCACACTTATGTACTAAACATTTTATAAAAATGCGTTTGTGTACAAATCAAACATACACAAGACAAAATCAAAATAATATAATTTCAAACAATTTAAATCTCTTTTCTAAAATAGAGTAAGCACATATATGTGTTACAAGCAACAACAAAATAAAAACTACATATATATATATATACGTATATGCGTCTAAGCTTTCTAAAGTTAATATGAGAGGATTGTTTAAAGTAGAAAAATCCAACACTTTGTAGATAAACAAGATAACATATATGTAATGCAAAAAAAAAAAAAATCAATAAAAATTCATCTCATCAAGGCATGCTGATATTAATAAAATAAAACAAAAAAAAATACATCTGGCTTCTTTCTCTGGACTTCAGAACTTCTGAGCGTGCTATAAAACATGGCAACAAGGCAGCGAGGACTTGCCTTCTCTTCAGCAGAATGTAGGCTTTGAGGTGTTCATCATCATCAGTCGATGTTGGTGGCTACATGGTGGCGGTGTAGAAGGAGCTGGGCTGGTACACTGATGTGAGTTTACTCCATTGGTATTTTAAGGACCAATTTAGGTATTTCCATATTTCTCAGCTTTCTATTAAAAATCTTTGTAATAATGGTGGTGTTCACCCAAGATACGATCTCATCGCTCTGAAGGGACTATAATTTGAAGCTTATAGCAGCTCTCCCTCCTTTCCTAAAGTTCTATATGGCTTTTTGCCTATAATATTTCTCCCAGTTCAGCCAAACACTGGATTGCCTGGATACTTCACAGCAGAACTCATACCTAGACCAAAAACAAATAGGAGCAAGGTGAACAAAATATATCAGAGCAGAGACCAAAGAAAAGAGACTCCCCACAGCCACTGTTGAACACTTTTTATAGCACTCTCAATAAATTACAAATTGAGTATCCCTCTTATCATTATTTCATCAGCCAACTCTAAATTCTTGGCTAATTGATTGCAACAATTAGTACAGCTTTTCACACATTTTTTCCTTTACCTTTTATTTCTATAGCTAATTTTCCACCCAGACCCACTTATATTATCAAGGAGTTCGTATATACCAATTTTCTAATTTTTATTACAATGGAAAAGCCTTTTCGCTATCCATTACAAAAGATTAAGAATAAAAATAATAAATTTAAAATAAAATCACTCTAGATTTTCTCTGCCGATATTGGCATTAAATTACTTTACATTTTTGTTTTTTTAAAATAAAATACATAGCGCAGGATGATCATTCCAATCATTAGTGAAAATTAAAATTTGGTCAAACAATAACAACCTGCATTTGCTTTAACTTATAAATAGAAGAAAAAAAATAAACATAAAAAAAAGACATGCCGAATATTTCCGTTCTGACTATCACTTTTTCTACATATATATTCTCACATGTAAACATTTGACAAATACAAATTGAAAAAATTCATGATAACTATAAATAAATAAAAAAAATCATATATGAAAATTATAAATTTTTTAAATATTTTATTTATTCCTATGTGTAGGTAAAAATATCTGCACAGACCATCATCATTCGTCTTTTATAACTTGGATAAAATATAAATCTATATTCATGTGATTGAAGTTTTCACTATGGCTACTTTGAACATGGCCATTCTAAGAGTGCCTGACACAATACATTTTTATTAAATCATCATTACCATGTGTTTGTTTACATGATATAATGGCCAATGAACATATTTTTTTATCAGCTTTCACTTCCAGGTTTAATATATATGTAACAGATCTTTCTTTAAAGCTTGTTAGTTTCAAAGTCAGTTGGATTTCTTGATGACCAGAAAAATGGGTATACTTCTGTAATGTTTACTTTTTAGAAATAGTTGCTATTTATGACATCCAAAAAAAAAAAAAATTATAGTTTTTAATTTCTAAAGGCTATAATTCATTAATCAAAATAGTTGGTGGTGATTAAAGATAAATATTTAAAATTAAATATCTAGACCACTATTCAATTAATGCTGATTTTTTTTATTCATTTATCTATAACTATTGATCACCCGCAAATGAAGAAAGATTGCATGAAGAAATTAATATTAAACAAGAATTATTATATTTTGTAAAGTAATAAGATGAAAACTGATTTGAAATACTAAAGGTACAAATAAAATGTGATTTATTAAAAATCAAACATGGAGAAACTATGTTGTTGAAATTAACAGAATACCAGAAAAAATGAGATTAGTTATTCACATTCATCTAATAATATTAAATGCAGCTAATTCAGTTTTACACTAAACAAGCTCTTATTTTGATGACTTGGAGGATTATAATATAAATGAATGGCTTTTGAATAGGACAATTAGATTTTGAAATTATCCTGGGAGAATTTAATACTAGATTAAAAATATTGAAAGTATAAAGATAAACTTCTTTAAAACAGTAGCAATTTTCTCCATATACTAATGCTATCCAGTGCAAGCCATAATAGTCAATAATAAGGGGTAGCTTACAACTCAATCATTCTTGCCAAGATTAGCCCACATTAAATTAAATCCATCTCAAACCTTGCACTAATAACGAGGGATGTTATTTGATTATTATTAGCACATATATATATATATGATTACTATCTTTATTATGAATGTTTAGGTGGTTACTGGTTGGTTTCTAATTACATAATTATCCCATTTAGCTTTAAGCATTATAACACTTATTATTTAAATAATACATGAGCAATTTAAAAGTATTGCAGTTTGTAATGTTATAATTGACTATTTATTAGTCTGCATTACATGGACATGTTTAAAGAGGTTTATTCAAACTTCATTGTATCAATATTTCATTCTCTGTGGTCAAGTTGCAATCTTTAAGTGTCCATATATATTCAATGGACCATTAGTAAGAATGGATTTCCATTCTTGTGATTAAAAAGTGAGAAGGTTGCCTTGACAGCAGTGAAAAATATTGATTACTATCTTTATTGTGAATGTTTATGTGGTTACTGGTTGGTTTCTAATTATATATATACAACACGCGTTTATTTATACTAGCATTTAAGTAAAGAAGACATTGATAAATTATAGTTTTTTTTTACAGTGAATCATTTAGTATGGCAAAGCGATGTAGAAAATAATTATTTGTATATAGTAGTTAACAAGCATTAACAAATTGTGTTATACGTTCTAAACTGAACAATAAAGTGTGAGGCAATTCGAAACTAGGTAACTTGGAGATGACCTGATGCCAAGTTAAGTAGCTAGGAAACTGAGTATGAAAATAAAACTATGATTTTAATATTTTATTTTTTATTAATGAAACAAACATAACACTAAGCAGTCACACCATTTTAAAAGGAAATGAAAATTTAGTGTAACACTCAATGTAAATCATGGGCAGTATAAAAACAAAATCTTTCTTCTTGAAAATAATGTATGCTATAATGAATTAATATCAATTGAATTAAAATTTCGAATGCTGAAAAAAATGGAATCTGTTGTTCAAAATTACAAGAGTTTTTAATCAAGTACTGTAGTATAAAACTTTATCAAATTTAGCAGTAAGAATTATAAAGTGAAATTAAAAAGAACTGATAAATTTTCGTAATAACTAGATTGTTTTCTGATTGCGAGTGAAAGAGTTTTGGAATTTTTAAATCTTGTCAGAAAAAGAACATTAATTCTGCTAATAATTAAAACAAAATATGGAATAATTTATCTATCATATATAAAAATTCTTCAATATGAAACCATAATTTACGATTACAAATAGTTATCTAATATTATTTTGAGATGCATATGGGGTAAAGTCTGCTATGGTGTTGATCGCTCTTACCTAACATGACTGCATAAAACTTTCATTTTTCTACTTTATCATTACACTCAAGATGCCTACTGTCCAAGAAGTGTACACAGAAGAATTAAGAGATGGACCTAAGGATCGATGTGTTTATATTTTAAACGATGCCAGGAGACATCACTGTGTGATCAATTCTTTGCCAGAGAAAAGTGATATGAAGAGCTAAACTGCTTATTGGAAATTTCCACACCAAATCATGAACTATTATCAAGATGATTCAATGAAATTTGTTTCAACCATTAGTTTTCATCAAGTGATTAATATTGTAAAATTTTCTTTGATTTTTTTTTTGTTGTTGTTGTTGTTTTATTTTCATATTTAGAAGCGTCAACTTCACAGTTTATGCTGTGAAAGATTTAATTTTTAGTGTTAGAAAAAAGAAAAGAGGGGATGGTTGATTAGTTTTTTTATTTTTATAAATAAAATTTAGAGCAGCCCATTAAATTTCTAGAGAAGTTTGACATCTGGTTATATATATATTGAGGTAAGATTTTCAGCTATTTTACTCAGATTAAATTACAACACTTGGTAGATTACAGAATTCAAGTTATGTTATATATTGTTGATTAACAATTGTTATATGGTATTTCAGTGTGAATGACTAATTAACTAGTATAAATTCTTTTATTTATCATATGTATTTAAACTTAGATTGGAGGACTTAATTCAAATAATTGTTTTCACCCGGAATAAATCACAATATTATTATGAATGAGACAATGGATATTTAACTTAGTAAGTTAGAATCGCAATCATTTTAAATCATTGATGTTTATTTTATTTTTTGTATATTTCATGATTTTGTAATTAATGAGTGCCATAATGGATTTCTACCATAGAGTAAAGGGTATGGAACTATAAAATTGTTAACGGATAGAATGGTAGAGGTTCATATTTGACACACACATATATATTATTTTCTTTTATTATTGTTTAAATATTTTATTTTTAATTCATTTTATTATTGTTTATAAATGTTAAATAGTTTACATTATCATTGCATTCAGCAGTCAACTATTAATCATAGTATGTACCCACATCTATTTCATTTTTATATAATAGTTTTATAATAAATTAAGTATTAAAATTGCTTGTTGTAACCTATATAAAGCTGTGGAAATTGCTTCATGTATCTGTTCATACCTGTTAAGAGAGTCAAAGGCAAATTCTCCCTGGGTTAGAATATCAGGGCTTAACGGTACTGGAAAAGGGCGAGAGTGGATGAAGTAACCTAAATTGTATCTGATATCAAATAGATATAGAGCTAGTCAGTTAAAGGTAGATGCAATCATTAGTTATGCATTTCATTGTGTTATCCCCAGCATACTATTTGAGAACCCAAAGGCCGACCGTAGTTAGATGTGAGTTTTTCCCTTTCCTAGGCTGTTACATCTGGCGCAGCCAATCATGCGGCATTGAATCGTAGTTTCCAGACTGTCACACAAGGAATACTAGAAGTTTTGGGCATAAAAATCTATCTTGTGCCTACTCACCCAATATTCCTAGACTAATTTCTATCTTATAGCATTTGTTTTCCTTTGGATTCATAGCTTTAAAGATGATTAAAAAGTAGCAGCTGAAGAGTTATATTAAATCCAAAGATTTAGGTATAGTGCTCTCAGATTCAAAGTTCCTTATATATAAAGATCAAAAGCTAGCTAAAAAATAATCTCAGAATATTGGATGAATAGACACTTGATAGGGATTTTGATGCACAAACCTAGCATCCATTGATTACTATGGCTCGCATGACTGTATGGAGAGAATTGCTACTGTTATAAAAGCTTCTGTAATCATACATGATGATCATAGGATGTTTAGTGGTTAAATATCAGGCCTAGCCAAAAGATAATACTGACCATGATTATTAAAAACCAAAGACACTAAAATGTATAATGAAATGAGTTCTAATCTGTGTGACTATACAAATGAATGAGCTTGAATTAAAAACATTATTGTGTTTTCATTTTGGCCTCTTAGCTTTACAGTTAACTAAAAAAATAAAAGGTGAGCTGCTGGAGAATTGCATTAGATCCAAAGATCTAGGCGCAGTGCTCTCAGACCCAAGGATTTTCACTGATGATCATAAGCTAATGGATGAGTGAATACAATTTTTATGCACAAATCTTCTAATATAGCTTTCATGGAGAATTACTATTGTTTTAATAGTATATGTAAGCATAAGAAATGATGATCATGTAATGTTTTGTGGTTTAATATACATTTCTTTGTGAATACCAAAACAATACATTATGAATTATTTCTTTTAAAAAGATTCAAAGAAAAAATGGAATAGAAGCATCCAAATAAAAATAAAATAGCATTGGATTATACTTTGATTAATAAAAAATCATGTACTTTAAGACTGTAATGTTCTTTATAAATTCAATAGACAAAATAATTGATTAGTGATGTGATAGATACGTATTAATGAAAATTTAAAGACAAAACTATTAAAAAGACAGTACTAATAGTTGACATCCTAAATCTTCAGAAATAATCCAATGAATTTAATTTAAAATTTACTATTGAAAAATATTAAGATTTTGTAATTGCCACCCACCACCCCAGTACATTATTAAAATCAACTACTCAGATAGCAAAAAGAAAAAACTAGCAATTCTAAATTAAATTTTCTACTGAAACACAGCAATGTTTGCAAAGAAGAGAGAATATAAAAATAAAATAATCTATTCAAAAGAATTGAATAACTGTAAAATGGTAATGAATTAATATTGTCAAAAGAAGATAAAAATTATACAAAAACAAAAAAAAAAGTGTTGAATAAAAGTTACAATTGTGAAATACCACTTGATACTGGATAAAAAATATTTCACAATAAAAAAAAAATAACTAGATTACTAAAAACACAAAATGATTACAAAAATACTATGCAACAAGAAAACAAAGTAGCTCATATAATTTAATTTGAAATACCACATGCTTTAAATGAAAAGGTCAGACATCCAAAAAATCTATGAAGAATGAAATAAAATTTTGGAAATATTGCATCATTATAAACATTTTAAAAAAAGCTGGTGAAAAAATAGATAAACTGTTTGCTAAGTTGTATTCTAGTCTAAACAATAATATATTTTAACTAGAATGCAATAATGGTATTAATATTTAATTAAAAAAGATGAAACAGTTTCTATATATTTTATAAATTTATTTATAGAAAATTCAAAAATAATTATAGCATTATGTACAAATCATTTGTATTGAAAAATTATGAGACCAAATGAATACGACTTAGCCATTTTGCATAGGAAGCATTATAAAAAAAGTATTTGATTCTATAACCAGTTAATAATAGTTTTTAGAACATTGATTCAGAATATTATCAATTTCTGAAGAATATTTATTAAAATATTGATTAGATCCCACTGTAACACTAAAAGATTAATAATGCAAAGTTTGGATGGCAGTAAATTTATTTTTCCAAAATTTTTATAATTTTGTAGAAAATATTTTATGGATTAAAATGGAAAATAAATAAATAAAGATTATTTTTAGATTTTTGTAGTTACAAATAATGCTTCAGAGATGTAAGAAATGTTTCAAATGCCATCAAAACTCAGTAGTACAACGAAAAACAGATTAAAATAGAATGACTTTTCTAAAAAAATAACATTTGACATTAACAAAATGAAAAGTTATGATTATATATTGCTTAAATTGTTAATTCAGATGGTAACCCAAAAGATTAAATTAACTATATACTTAAACCTAGAGTACTTTTAGTAGACATAACAAGATTCTAGGTTCTTAAAAAAGGATTTAAATAAATGTGTTCTACCATTATTTATTTAAGAATTTAAAATTTGAAGACTTAACAAAAGTGCAATAGATTGACAATTCACACAATACAAATGCTGAAAAAAATAAAAAAATATATATAAAAGGTATTAGCGAAATCTAGATAAAAACACTTAAAATCAAATGATTCTAAAAACTCTCTTGGAGATTTTACTTATGAAGTAATTACAATAGAATGACAGCCTGTTAAGCTAATTGCGCAGACGCTGTGAGGATGTTATTATTAATAAATGAATACCTTCGAACGACCACATGATATAGTATTTGTATAAGAGTAAAAAGGAATCCTCTTACTCTTACGACTCAAATGTTTATAAATGAGCAAATCTGAAGTAGTTGTAACGAAGGTGTGACTACATAATAGTCACTTTAAATTACTATATATAATGTCTGTATGAATGACGCCAACGAAATTTTCTAGAATTTACTAAACGCCACTCTAAACGAAACTAAATCATATACATGAATAAACATTTATTTTTATAACGTCTTGCGTACGATTATTATTACAATAGAATGACAGCCTGTTAAGCTAATTGCGCAGATGCTGTGAGGATGTTATTATTAATAAATGAATACCTTCGAATGACCACATGATATAGTATTTGTATAAGAGTAAAAAGGAATCCTCTTACTCTTACGACTCAAATGTTTATAAATGAGCAAATCTGAAGTAGTTGTAACGAAGGCGTGACTACATAATAGTCACTTTAAATTACTATATATAATGTCTGTATGAATGATGCCAACGAAATTTTCTAGAATTTACTAAACGCCACTCTAAACAAAACTAAATCATATACATGAATAAACATTTATTTTTATAACGTCTTGCGTACGATTATTATTACAATAGAATGACAGCCTGTTAAGCTAATTGCGCAGACGCTGTGAGGATGTTATTATTAATAAATGAATACCTTCGAACGACGACATGATATAGTATTTGTATAAGAGTAAAAAGGAATCCTCTTACTCTTACGACTCAGATGTTTATAAATGAGCAAATCTGAAGTAGTTGTAACGAAGGCGTGACTACATAAGTCACTTTAAATTACTATATATAATGTCTGTATGAATGACGCCAACGAAATTTTCTAGAATTTACTAAACACCACTCTAAACGAAACTAAATCATATACATGAATAAACATTTATTTTTATAACGTCTTGCGTACGATTATTATTACAATAGAATAACAGCCTGTTAAGCTAATTGCGCAGACGCTGTGAGGATGTTATTATTAATAAATGAATACGTTCGAACGACCACATGATATAGTATTTGTATAAGAGTAAAAAGGAATCCTCTTACTCTTACGACTCAAATGTTTATAAATGAGCAAATCTGAAGTAGTTGTAATAATAATCATATGCAAGACGTTATAAAAATAAATGTTTATTCATGTATATGATTTAGTTTCATTTAGAGTGGCGTTTAGTAAATTCTAGAAAATTTCGTTGGCGTCATTCATACAGACATTATATATAGTAATTTAAAGTGATTATTATGTAGTCACGCCTTCATTACTACTACTTCAGATTTGCTCATTTATAAACATTTGAGTCGTAAGAGTAAGAGGATTCCTTTTTACTCTTATACAAATACTATATCATGTGGTCATTTGAAGGTATTCATTTATTAATAATAACATTCTCACAGCGTCTGCGCAATTAGCTTAACAGGCTGTCAAACGCAAGACGTTATAAAAATAAATGTTTATGAAGTAATAGTTTTCTGATATAATGTTGCTAAGCTATTGATTAGAAACTGGAGAATAATCTGAGACATTTGCACTGTAATGGATCGATATATGAAAATGATTTTATCAACATTATAAAAAAGATAACTTTTGCATATTTATATAAAAATTTCAAATCTCTTAGGATCGAAGTTCTATTGACAACCTTCTTTTATATTCTCCTGACAAATGTATACTAATTTCTCTTTTTGAAAGCGGTCTAAGTTTATTCAGCAATAATATATTAACACTAAAACCATAATATCTATTTACTTCCTAAGTTTATACGGCATTTAAGTTTTTTATGTAGTTATTAAATTGTTAGTTATAATTACGCTTATGAAGTAAATAATCAGATATTATGGTTTTAGTTGTAATACATTAGGTATACATAATCTTGATGATGATGTACTATAGCTTCTTCTTAAACAAAGTCAAGAATCTCTCAGCAATTATGCCTAGAGAAACCTACTTAATTTTACATTCCCCAGTCTAAGTTTTCCCATATTCTGCTCCATCCCATTTCCACAACATAATCTTTGTCAACTCTATAACTTTTATATCTAAATCCCCCTTATCTTTTTCCAAACCCAGCATAAAAACCAATAATCCACTTTCTGTATAATCACTTTTTTCATATTTATTCTTCCATAACTTCATTATATGTGCCCTTTTCCGTTTTCAAGCATTTACATTCAATTAACAAATACCTAATATTTTCTATTCCTTCCTTACATAATTTACAGACTAAATCACCCATATTTTTCCATTTACATATATATTCTCTTGTTGTTAAAGATACTGTTCGAGCCCTAAACAATAAACTACTTTCCTTACTATTACCATGTATTAACTCACATCTAATAGTTTATTTCTATATATATTTAAACTCTTTTCACTCTCCATACTAGTTCTCCATCTCTCTAACTCCCTATTCTTTATTAATAAATCTATTCTTTTATCCCATTTCTTACCACTATAACACTCAACAATCCTCCTAACACAATCATCCCATATTTTGTACAAATATACTGATATAAATTCTTTATCCAAATCTTTTGCATACCACATTACCTTTCTCACCCATCTTGTTGTCTGCCCTTTACTCATAACCCAATTAAATACTATTTTGGCTATTCTTTTATTATCCATAAACTGCAATCTACCAAACATTTTCACTTTACTTTTTGCATCTCTCATATGAAAACTTGACCATCTAATTTCTCCTTGAATTGCATTCTTTGCTGTCCATACATCTGCATGCAATGCATGTCTTTCTATTTCCCTTTGAACTTTTTCTAAGTAATTTAATACCCCTTTACTAACATATAATGCATCATTGTCATATGTTAACCCTGCTACTGCAACTCCTTTTCATATAATTCTAGCTACATCATATTTATTATATGAAAACACTGTTAATCTCTTTATCAATCCTTTTATTTTCTTTGCTTCATTTATCAACTTTTTTTCCCATTCATCCAAACAATTTTTCTGATTACTTAAAATAATTCCCATGTGATGTGATGTATTTGGCTTCTCCTTAAACAAAGTCAAGAATATCTCAGCAACTGTGCCCAAATAAACCTGTTAGCCACTTTATTTTCCATTCCCCACTCTTAAGTCTTACCATATTCTGCCCCATCCCATTTCCACAACATAATCTTTGTCAACTCTATGGCCTTTAAATCTAAATCCCCCTTATCTTTTCGAAAACCCAACATAAAAACTAATAACTCACTTTCTGTATAGTCACTTTGTTCATACCTATTCTCCCATAACTTACATTATCTGTACCCTTTCTGCTTTCAAGCATTTACATTCAATCAACAGATGCCTAATATTTTCTATACCTT
Source organism: Epiperipatus broadwayi (assembly GCA_028023455.1). Taxonomy (NCBI): domain Eukaryota; kingdom Metazoa; phylum Onychophora; class Udeonychophora; order Euonychophora; family Peripatidae; genus Epiperipatus; species Epiperipatus broadwayi. Next base: position 3,246,196 of record JAQFVV010000089.1, on the reverse strand, counting down.
CCTTACACAATTTGCACACTAAATCACCCATAGTTTTCCATTTACATGTATATTCTCTTGTTGCTAAAGATCCCGTTCGAACTTTAATTAAACAATAAACTACTTTCCTTACTATTATCATAAATTAACTCGCTTCCAATATTCCGTTTATTTAACGGGCAGAAGCACAGGCACTCTGGCGGAATAATTGCAAACTCTTTTTTTCGAATTTTGTTACTATACCCCCCCGTAGTTGCAAAGTTACTACAATAAGGTTATGGCACTTATCGTGCCAGTAAATGAAATATTAGATCTTCCGGCTATATTTACTTTCATTATTATATTTAGCTTACATTCAAATCTAATGGCGAAATCCAGCAGAAAGATTGTCAACTGAGAATGACGAATCCTCAATATAATCTTAGAATTAGATAACTTTTATCATTAACACTAATTGCATTACACTCACACAGCTAACTTTGATGTCGAGAGCAACATTACGAGAAAAGACATTATCAGCTATATAATGATTCGATGTTACACGTCTTTTATGTACATCAAATGTTCACAATATTAGCTTAATTATTTATTTACGCACATTATTAATAACTTCGAAAAACGTAAATATCATTAAATCACTTCACGTACTTTCTCGTTCTGTAGTTCCCGTACACGTTGCAATATGGCGTTCTTCTTGATTTATGTTTTATAGTTTTATCTTCTGTGTTTGTCATGTTACTCTTAATACTACTTTAAAAAATTCATTGAATATTTTTTGCTAAGTAATATCGTTTTTTTTCTTCATGCTAAATTTTCCAGGTTTTTTATTTTATCATTTTTATTTACTTTGCAAATGAAAAGTAGTTGTTCGAGAATAATTGAGTTTTTGCGGGGGGAAAAAACAAAATCCATCAACTTAATTAGGTAATAAATTATGTATAAAATATATTATTAATCATTTTTTATTTATCAATCTTAAATGATACTTATATAATTATAATTACTTTTAAAACTTTTTAAATATAAGAACCAATTTTAATCTATGTAATATAGATCCCAGTAATATTTTAATAATTATCACCAAAATATTACTCTGCTTTCTCAGCTTGCATTTTATGTATGCTTTTAGGGGCAGTAATTATACTCTAAAGACAGTTATTATAAGCTTGAGTAATCAATGGATTTTAGATGATCGTGCTATGCTCGTATTCCTAGACTACTTCGTGATTAGCAGTCTGCCGTTGAAAAATGTTTTACTTGTATCTTCACCCTAAAGTTCTGCAAGCTGATTTATAAAGTTATTATACTAGCCAAAACTATATTTTTGTTATCTTAATTTTTTTTATTTTATGCTGTCTGTAGATTTCTTATTTTGCTAAAAAAGGTATATTACAACAAACATTAAATGACTTTCTTTTCTTCATGTTAAACATGCTTTCAGAAACAGTAATTCTAGTCTATGTATCATACTCCAGAGACATATAATTTTGAATAATCATTGAACAACTTTTTTTAAAATATATATTTAATAGCATTCGAATTGAATGATTGTACATTTTTTGCATTGTTCATATGAAATCATTCACTAAATAAAACAACTGGTTTTATTGTCCAGGAGTTCATAAGAAATTTGAGCACCAAAAGTGCCAGAATTGAAATCAATCCAAGGAATTTATGCTCCAGAATGTGACATTATTTCACTGAGCTAAACCATGCAGGACAATTGGTAAATCTTAGTATTCAAATGAACTTTTTATTTTTGACGAAACTTGTAAAGGCAATTTAGATACTATTTAATAGTTCTAAATATATTGTACAATCACATTCTTTTAGATTCTCTATACATCACCAGATTAATTTCTTCATATTGACCTTTGTTTTATACTATTTTAACCAGGATAAAAGATATTTGCAGTTAATAAACATAAAATCATTGTTCTTTTGACAGGTTTATATAACTATACAGAGGTAAAATTCTACAAAAAGAGCTAAAAATGGCTGCTGGATGTGTATGTGCTAGCTCAGATATTTTCAAGAATGGACAATAACTAAAAATTAGTTGGACGATATGGATATAACATATAATAGCCATTGATTATTCAAATTTAGAATAACTGATTGGTGTACAGTTAATAGGTTTAATTTTTGCTCTTAATAATAATTACAATCAACAGTAGAACTTAGATGATAAATAAAAAGTATAGTATATGTTTAAACAATGATAAAACTTTTTAAAAAGTTTAGAATCTGTAGCAAACATTTAAGAGACATCAGCTGTTTTAATTATATAGTAGGCTAATTTGTATTCACAATTTCATATCATTGTATGCAAATAATTTATATAATTATGAGTTGCAGAAATATTAGACAATTTTAAATTGAATTCATTGGTGACATTTTTTTCCTTAAATCCCTGAATCCATAAAAAAAAAAAAACTGCAATGAGTGAAAATCTGATAAACAGATTCAACAAATGCTTGCAACATTTAATTAAAACATCACATTTTGGATTATTAATGTCTGCTTTGTATGATAAAATTTTGTAAACTATTATTTATGTGTATGTTTATATTTTCTTACATACACATATGTACATGTAGAAACTTATAAAGTCGAAAAATAAAAGTTATAGTTAAATCATATAAAGATTAAGTGCTAAAAATAAACAATGGTCTAATTAGTGCAGCCGAAATGTCGTTGAAAGGAATGCGAGTAGATTCTTTTTAGATAAATGATGATCTATAAAAATAACTAATTAATTAAAAAAGCAAAGATAATAATTGCCTGTATGAAGCATAAGGAAATAATCACCTGAGCGAATGTGCAGTGTACCACCCAATCATTGCTGGGATTTGAAAACAATGAACTGCCACAGTACCAAGCGATTGAGAAAGAGTGCAGTTGATTCTTGGAGATCCATCTATGTAGATTGATATATATTTGAGCAGAATGTTTCTTTTTCCACAGTGCAGAGAACTGGCTTCCAAACATGACAATAGTCAGAACTCCTTAAAGATCTTATTGATCTTTATTATTTTTTATTATGCTTTTGGGCCCATTGATGTAATAATTGTATATATGTAAATAGCTAACTATTTAAGGAATTGTATAATTAAAGTTTACACACACTCGCGGAAGCGTGTTATATATATATATTGCATTCGTGGAAGTGCATTTTCTAACAGCTAGACATAGCATTCTGGTGCAGTCGACAGGGTAGACTGCTATGTCTAGCTATTAGAGAATACACTTCCATGAGTGTAATATATATAACATGGTTCCACGAGTGTGTTAATACTGACTAACTTAATTTTAAAGTAAACTTTAATTATACAATCCCTTAAATGTTTAGCTATTTACATATACACAATTATTACATCAATGGGCCCGAAGGCATAATAAATAATAATAAAGATCAATATGACCTTTAACGAGTCTTAACCGACTCTTGTCAGGTTTGGAAGCCAGTTCTTCACACTTGAAATCACTGTAGAAAAGGAAACATTCTGCTCGAATATATATCTGTCTACACAGATGAATCTCCAAGAATCAACCAAACTCTTGATCACTTAATAATGAGGCAATTCATTGTTTTCAAATCTCAGTAATGATTGGGTGGTACACTGCACATCCATTCAGGTGATTATTTCCTTATGCTTCATGCAGGCAATTATTAACTTTGCCTTTTTAATTAATTAGTTGTTTTTAAAGATTGTCCTTTATCTAAAAAAAAAAATTACTCACATTCCTTTCAACGACATTTTGGCTGCACTAATTAGACCATTGTTTACTTTTATTATTTAATCTTTTTTATCTGATTCAATTATAACTTTTATTTTTCTATTTTATAAGTTTCTACATGTATATATGTGTGTGTAAGAAAATATAAATACACATACATAACAAAAACAAATCTCACAAATTAATGATAAATCTAAAATTTTCTTTCAGAAAGTGATACTTTCCTCATCCCATTTTTTTACATTTCTTATTTAGGAATTTCTTGAGAAATTTTCGAACAGATGAGCTAACTGTAATAGATCATTTGATTGGATTACCATTTAAGCACTGATATTTCTTGAGGATTTACCAGAGACTATATATGTTATATACCAGTGGCAGTCATTGAAGTTCCAAAGTGCAATAAAAAGAAAGGAATTAGTATCAAAAGTTGGAATAATGTTTGTTTAAATGATACATTGATAGAATGAATAATAAAATGTACATTATTATTTTTTTAATATAAATTTCAGTCTTATATTAAATATTATATTGTAGGTAAAAAATAAAATATCCTTTCAGAGCAAAAAACTCTTCCTCATCACTTTCTAGAGAAATAGCGAAGACTGCTTACCCGGCTATTTTAATTATGTAATGAAATTTATATATATATATTTTACTTTGTATCTAGTTGGATTGATTATGCTGATTGGAATTTAATATCAGAATTAATTAAATTATATTTTTATTGTAAGAATAAAAAATTAAATCTGAAAAAATGTTTTGCTTTATAAAATAAAGTATCAAAATGTGAGATACTGAAGTTGTATTAAAAAACTGTTAAGCAATACCAATTACTTTCAAAATAAATCACTATTTATGATTATATATTGTTATTGCTTAGAAGAATTGTTTAAATCACAAACTTGTATCAAGGGGAAAAAAATTATATGTTGATTATAAAAAAATTGTTTTTATTTTTTTTAAAATTATTTCAAGATTAATTTTTTAATTTTCATTTTATTTACTATATAGAATGCTTAAAAGAAAGTATTAGTACAAAGTGTGTAGAAATTTCTTACTGTTTTCAAAATAGAAATAACTAATGTTAATTTATTTATTTTAGATTTTGTTTTTAAAATTAGTATTGTTACTTCGTTTTTCTTTTTGTACTGAGGCAAATTGAATTTCTATTTTCAGATAAGTTTTAAAAATGGCATCTAAACCTTTACATTTGAATAAAGGTAGAGGGCGTGGAAAATATTCAGATAATTCAAACTCATATCTTAACTCTAATTCTTCTAACTATAAATCAAAATCTGAATTGGAAAATTCTGGTAAAAATTTTAGCAATGGATCTTCAGAAATTAGTAATTTTGACAAAATCAACAAAATAAAAGGTCAAGGAGGTAAGAAAATAACTCAATATTTTAACTTTTTAAAAATATGTTGATTGCTAAAGACATTATGTGTAAAGTTAGTAGTAGAAGTTATGAATGTAAGTAGTTTTATATAGAACATTTGTTAATAAAATTATTTTTATAAACGAAAAATCAGTTTCCAGACTTTCATATTTTTATTTCAGTTATTCATCATTTAATATTTATATTTTATTTGTTGTAAATATTTCCCATAATTATCTTTAAAAGCAGGTTTGAGTTTCTGAAATCAATTATTATTCATTAACTTTTTCGCAATTATGATTTATTTTTCAACTAGTAGTTAACTGATTTACAGTGTTTATAAATGCTATTATGTTATTGGTTTTAATTTTCAAATTTTATAATATATAGGTTGTCTTTATGCATCACATTTAATTCATCATAAAAAAAATAATGCAATAACTAAACAATAAATGGATCCAAAATTTCTATAAGAATATAGTTAATGTTGTTTAACTGGAAGTGCAGCCAACTTAAACTATCCATCAATTTTTATATATTGATAGAATATATATCTTCATTTTTTTAAAAAATATTTTAAAAAATAAATAAATAAAATAAGGAAGTCGTATGTTCAGTTGCTCAGAAGATCATATAGCATTTAAGCATAGAATTGGGTAGTATAAGCTTGTACATTATAAGAAATATTTACAATATATGTATGTAAAATTAGGCCACTCTATATATTTTAACATTTTGCTATGCTTAGTTTTATTTCAAAATGGTAAAACTTTCTAGGCCCAAGAATGAGATAAAGTCAATTTTTTTTGTAAGAATTAAAAAAAAACAAAAAACTTGTTTTTGAATTTCACTAATTTAGAAAAATAATTAAAATTCTTTTAATTATAAGGTACTGTTTTAATTGTGAAGTAAAATAAGTGGATTGTTTATAATATTTTTATTTTGAACCAAAGTGAAATGTTTATTTAAAAAAGAAAAGCATTGATTACAATTGGTTAGAAAATTGAAAAACTATTTATCAATAGATAGTTGAGAGAATTTTTATGATTTAATGATTGCAATGTTCTGAATGAAGTAAATCCTGTTTCAACTGTTACATTAGTGATGGGATTGTATGCATAGTGTTTATTCAATAATTGAGGACTGCTATATTAATAGTCAAGTAATTAAGTGCAGAGAGGAAATTAAAATGAATCTCTCTAAATGCATTGTATTAAGTATAATAAATTTGATTATTGATATAAAGACAATGAATTCGAATTGTAATGAATCTTAGTAATTTGAAATGTTAAATGATGTGCTGATTACAATTACATAAAAATAAATTTGTTCAAATTTATTTAATATCTTAGTCAAATATGAATCATGAAAGAGCTGGGTGATTTTCTACATATGAAGAGTATTTTTTTAAAAAAAATGGTATGAGGCAAGGATGGAATATATAAAAAATAAAGCTTATAACAGATGAATTCTGTTGATACAAATATTTTTATTGATTAATGTGATTTTATTTATTTAATCAAATAACATGTTACAACTGATTTTTTAAAATAATATCATTTATTGTTAATACTAATATATAGTATTAAGTTTATTAATAATATATGCAATTTTTATCTTATTGGCAATTAGAAAAATGATTTGTAAGTAAAACACCATTAATCTGAAATCCTTAGTTCCAAAGCCTTTTTTGATTTTTGAAGTTTTTGGATTTTAAGAATAAATCTTTTACTCTTTTATTGTAAACTCAAACTCTGTAAAAAGTTAAAGATCATCTTTGAAATTTTATTTGGATAATAGAAGTTTTTGAATAAATGACATTCTATTTGTAATTAGAATAAGTATAGCTTTAAGGAGATAGTTAAAGTAAGTATTGCTGAATATTTAATAAAAATTAAATCAAAATTATTTAGCAACCTTGTTGTATGGAATCTTATATAATTAAAATATATAACAATTGTGTAACTTATGTATAATGTTATTATTGTTTTTTTAAATTCTAAATGTAATAGCTATTTAAATGTTTTTTTTTTTTTAAATAGTTCACAATGTTGTTTTATCAACTTTCTGTAGATGAAAAGAAAACAAAAATAGAAATAGTGAAAACATTTTTAAAAATTTATTATTTTTAAAAACAAAAAAAAAATTAGTACATCTAAAAAGAAAATTATATATATTGTAACCTTCCCTTAGAATGACTAGCAATTGTAACTAATCAAACTCCATGTTTTAGGTGCTAAATCTGCCTTTGTAACCTTCACTACCCGAATAATCAAGAATATAAGCATAAAAAAAAACGTTAAACTAAAGAGATGATTTCTTCAAACTAGCTATAAAATCCACAAACAAAATGTTATGAAATAAATTTAATATTCGTCAAATCAATAAATAAATAATAATTAGATCTAGGGAATGAATATGAACTTAAAATTATAAATTAAGTAATAAGTAAATTAGGATGTAGATGACTAAATGAATGATGAAAATAAGTAATAATTAAATAATAAAATGAAATGAGTTTAAGAATGAAGAGAAAAGAAGATGTATGAGAATAATGAAGGAATAAGATGATGATAGAATAAGAGTTAATGAATAATTAAATGATAAGAGAATAAAAGTTAATGAATGATTAATGAATTAAAGTCAAATGAGAATGAATAAATAAAAGAACGATCAAGATGAAATTGAAGAACAATGTTGATGATGGAGACTGAGATCTTAAACTATAAACTAATATTGTATTAAATGATAATAAGATAAACTAAATAAAATAGGGATTCCAAGCTTGACAAACCAAAATATTCACCATGAAGTCAAAACAAGCTAACATTTTAAGATCCAAGAAGCAAATTACACCTTAAAGTTTGGTTGACTTTCATAAAACAGTGAATATAACATAACTCAAACCCAACTACAATAAATAACTGTAGATATAAAATTTACCATAAATTCAAACTCTACATTGCAAATTAAAAAACATATTCTTCTCAGGGTTTAAACAACTTAAATATTGTTATGCAAGATATACTTGGGTCAGTGAAAGGGATTTTGCCACTACCCAAATATAATGCACAAAACAGCTCTTAATACAAAGTCGAATTAACAAACAATATTTAGCAATTCCAAACAAACTTGATAAACTCCATAACTATTATAAACTTTAAGCTTCAAGAAATATGAATAACTTTTTAATAACTAAACACACTAACTTACCAACTTCTTTTTCTCGAATAATTGTAAACAATGTGATCAAGATCGGTAAATGATAGATCTGCAGGTTCAAATAAACTGATCAAATCAATATTATGTGTTTATCTTTTTAATATATCACTTAAAATAATATACACTCTAGGTTAATAATATTTTGATTATTAAGTGATGATGCGTTAGATGTACTCCTAAATTATAGGGCTTAACAAAATTATTATGATATACCAACATATAGTTAAATATACTATATTGACTGATAATGATTTCAATATAATCAGATGATATGTCGATAGCAATAATAATAATAATGTGTATGGTGATTAGCAATAAGACTACAGACCACTAAATACATTTTTAACACAACAAGATTTATTTATACTATTTACAAATTTATTTCAGACACATTGCATGAAATAAGACAGAGACATTATATCAAATCAGGTATAGAAAATAATTTATATCCCATTGATTACATACATAGTATATAAGATAAACTAGTACAGTGATATTCATATTATCACTATCATTATTGGCTATGTTTCTATTATTCTATCTTATAGAATAGGAAGGTTAAACTCTATTTGAACTAAATTAGCACTCAAATTATAAAACAAAAGTATATTCAAATCTTTGGGATATGTGCAAATTTTAAAATCTAAAACTCAAAGTTATAAGGTAGTGTATTATACTATAGCTATTTCCTTTATCAGAATATGATAAGGACAATTATCATGTTCAGCACAATTAACAATTATTATTTAATATGAAGAGATTTATTGTATTACTGTGGGGACAGACATCAGAGGTCACATGCATACATGACACCAAAACCCTGTCTATGTCCACAACATATCATTCTAATTATTAACCTATCTTACTGATCCATCGGCGAATCACTGCTTGATGAAAATAAATCAACATTGTACATGTGTATCTCTTGCTCTTCCATACACAAGTTTTACAATCACTAGTAAGTTTTGGTTGGTTTGTTTATAAACTGATGAAGATATTACAACATCGTAAAGACACTATTCACAATTAGGCAAATACTATAGATAAAGCAGTGTCCCTGAATCTAACTTTATCCTATTCTTGCTATTTAATTTTAAAATACTAAAACTTCACCATCCACGGTGAAAAACTAACTACATAACCTCATGAGGGATCAAACAATAAAGGGAGGCTCTACAAAACAACATGATAGTTGTACAATAATATGGCCAATTCTAATACCTTTTCATAGGTACCAATATGTGGACATTGTCTCATCACAGGGAAATAGAATATGGACCATGGATATAATCCTCTCTTGGAATTAACTAAGCAATAACTATTTATCAGCCTTGACAATATAATCCTTTCATGGAATAAGCAATGGGAGAATCCTCCATCTGCCAATACACAATATCAATGATACTATCTTTGATGCCATTATATGTGGCACATACTATTCAGCTGAAAGCTGTCATGAATACTTATCAATACAATAGCAAGATAAAATAATTCTAACAATAAAAGTGGAAACATAAGTATTTCATTTCACAATGCAGAAACTAATAGTGCATTAAACAAACCAACATGTAAGTCAAACGACCATTAATTATTTTTAAATGCATAATAATGCTTTTGTTATAACAAGCAATACAACGTAGACAATGAAGATCAGGCTACATTTTATATTTAAAGTGGACATACTAATTCATAGGCAAAATTTAATAAATGAATCATATATCAAATATTTTATATAATAAAACCATTTAAAACAGGCAAAACTTACTATATATATTGCCACACACAGCAAGCTAGAGTAATCAATGGATGCCAGAAGGCTTGTGCTTAAAATCCCCATCTAGTGCCTACGCATCCGATATCCCCAGACTAGTTTCTGGCTTATGGCCTTCGTCAGTGAGGAGCTTGGATTGAAAACATTAAGGTGTTTTCAGTTTAAGACTCGTAGTTTTGTAGTTAAATGGAGATAAACGGTCGTTGCTGGAGGGTTGCATTAGATCCTAAGATGCCGTGCTCTCAGATCCAAGGCTCCTCACTGACGAAGGCCATAAGCCAGAAATTAGTCTGGTGATATTGGATGAGTAGGCACTAGATGGGGATTTTATGCACAAGCCTTCTGGCATCCATTGATTACTCTAGCTTGCTGTGTGTGGCAATATATATAGTGAGTTTTGCCTGTTTTAACAACAGTTATACACAAGCATAAGAGGAGGTAGTCATATGATGTTTATTGGCTTAATAAAACATTTGTGTCATTATACTATATCTTTGACAAATTTTGTCTGTTTGTCTACCCTTCAATAAAATGTTAAAAATGTATTTTAAAAGTGCGAGAGATGAATCTCTCTCTCTCTGTCTAGATAAACGATATTTAATATATTTTCCCTCAACTGGGAAAATAACAAAAAAATATAATATAATAAATGTATATATCTTGATATATCTATTTGTCCTTAACTAAATATATTTTCATACCACAATAAAAAAAAAATCTCTCAATCACATTGCAAACAATATATTACAATACTAAACATAAGCAATCAATAAAAAAAAAAAATTTTTCTCCCGTTATATTTTATCCTCCTCAGTTCAGAGTTTGTTCCATCATTATGAGCTGAATGATAATGAAACTAATATCATGAGCAAAACATTTATAAGTAACGTATATATATATATATATTTTATGATTATTATATTCGATCCTGGCATAGTTAAATAAAACTCAAACACTTCCAAAACTGTGTAGCACAATTAAAAATATAATGTTTATTCACACTTTTGTGTAGATAATTTTCCTTAAAATGAAGTTATAGGTTTATTACGATTAACAAAATAAACTTTTTAAAATCATTTATTGAATTATTTATTTTTTTCCATTCGCGGTAATGTCTGTAATAATTTTAAAATGATCTTGGCATTTTTAAAACGTTTAAAACTATTGTTAATTCACATGTTACGCAATAAAGATTAAGAAGTAAATATTTATTTATTTCATTCTATCAGCAAATTAATATGTTTTTTTAAAATAATACTAGGAAGAATTTATTCAATCGTTAGCAATTATAAATGCGATATCCTTGGGCATTTATAATACTGTAACTTTACCATTTTTCAATAACTAAGCAAAAATAGCGCTAAAACATTTGCAGATGATTTTTCTTCTTTAATAAGAATAGGAAATAAGTTCATGCATTTTTCTTTTTAAATTGATTAAACTTTATACTACTTACAATGACTTTTCAGTTTGTTTGCTTTATCTTTTAACACTTTTCTTCAAAATTATTTTTAATTATATTTTATTAAGTTTATAGTTTATAACCAAACGTATTTTCTTTTTTATTATAAAGAGCGCGAAAAGAAAACATTTTTTTTGCCAATCTAAATAATTCACGCATCCTTTTTAAATATGAAAATTGGCTAACATAAATAAAATAAAAGTAAATGCTTACTCTTTCCGGATTTGTCCTTAGTTTGAAGCTGTATTTGTTCAGGCAAATATTTGTCAATATGGCTCTCATTTCTTTTTCTCCAGTATGAATTTCAGGAATTTTAAATCGATGGAAAATAGTGAAGAATGAATGCAAGGTATAAAGTTTTTTACTCTATGTTTTTAAACAGACAATATCTTGTAATTTTGTTCAAGTAAATTTCAATTTTACCGATTTTTCAGCTCTTTCTTCTTTATTTTTATAAGTATAGATATTGAAGTCTCTTTTATTCTGATTTTCTTTCTTGATAACCCTCCCCCCCCCCCTACAAATTCTGATAAATTATTTATACCTTGTATTACATTGGATTGTGGTACCAAATGGACCAATAACAGAATAGTGTGAATATCTAATTAATAGCTCTCCCTCTAGTGATAACTAATTGGACTGTTTCATATCAATTTAAATTACAATACAATATATTTGAAGATTGTTTACAAAATTTAGAAGAATTATAAATTGATTTTTTTTTCTTTTAATTATTGTTTAGTAATAATAATAAAATACTAAAATATTTTTCTACTTCCAAATTGGTTTAATACTATTAAATGATCATTTTAAATATAATTGCCACTAGACTGTATGATAAAATGTTTATGAACTTCATATCCACTCCAGATTTTCTAGTGTATCTCAAACAGTCCAAGTCTTTATCACTCTCAGGATATTTATTGGTGAGCTTTTATGTAACTGGAAAATTATAATCCAACAAGCATTTCAACCTATTACTGATTTTATACATTCATTTTCAATATATTATAATTATGATTAATTAAAATTTAAAATTTTTCATACTGGATCACTTGAGTAAAGCTTAATGTAATTAAGCCAAACCATATGGTTACAATATATATAAATTTGTTGATATGATTCTAAAGAGACATTTTAAAAATATTTTATTTAATTAGTATTAAAATTTATTTATATATAATTGAACATAGTTGAATATAAGGTAAAAGTTCACTATAACGGTCTATGGTTGTTTGCCCTCTATTGTTTAAAATTTAAACTAAATTGCTTGAGAATCTGACATGTATGTTATTATATTACAAATAAATTAAAATTTAATCAAATGTAAAAGATAATAATAAAAAAAAACCTTTTGAATGTTGGATTTATTACACGACATTAATTAAAATAATTACTTTTAATTTCTTTGAAAGTTAAGATTTTAAACTGTCTACAACTTAAGAATTTAAAATAAAAAAGTATATGCTACTGTCTTACAATTACATGAAAATTTATTCAAATGTAAAAGATAATTAAAAAAAACATTTACCTTTTTAAATATAATTACGTCCTATACAGACTAGGAAGTTGGAGACTGCTGATGTTATTGTACTCAGCCCAGCCATCTGAAATAATGTGCGTACACTGTCTACAACTTAAGAATTTAAAATAACTACATTTATAGCACATGTGGCAAAAAAAAAAGACACCTTATGTGTTCAACGGCGCGAATTACACGCATACGTGTACAGTTTTATAGTTACAAAAGATGTGCTGCTATTCTGGCAGAAGAATGGAATGCCACCATCGCATCTCAATCAGAAAGGGGTCTTTCTTTTTCCAAAGTCATCTGCCTCTGGCTGGGCTGCGTACAATAACATCAGCAGTCTCAACAATGGTGTGTATTTGCATTCGGTTGTCGTCCATCAGGAAAACTTCGTGGATCCCGAAGACCGAGACATACACACCCAGAATATTGAAAACATGTGGATGAGAGCAAAGCGTAAGCTGAAATACCAATGTGGCACTAGCAGAGCTTTGTTTTCATCATACCTGCACGAACTTACTCCCCCCCCCCCTGGAGTAGATACAGCAATACCACTTTTTTCTCCAACTTCCTAGTCTGTATAGGACGTAATTATATTTAAAAAGGTAAATGTTTTTTTTTATTATCTTTTACATTTGAATAAATTTTTATGTAATTGTAAGACAGTAGCATATACTTTTTTATTTTAAATTCTTAAGTTGTAGACAGTTTAAAATCTTAACTTTCAAAGAAATTAAAAGTAATTATTTTAATTAATGTCGTGTAATTAATCCAACATTCAAAAGGTTTTATTTTTTATTATTATCTTTTACATTTGATTAAATTTTAATTTATTTGTAATATAATAACATACATGTCAGATTCTCAAGCAATTTAGTTTAAATTTTAAACAATAGAGGGCAAACAACCATAGACCGTTATAGTGAACTTTTACCGAATATAATAGTTATTACCATTTTTAATTACACTATATTATAGATGACAATAAAATTAAAATTTTGCTTCAGTCATTATTATCACTTACCTAAAAAATAACTTCCATATTTTAAATCATTCATTATTTCTTTGAGACTTTAGACATTTGTGATTCTGCTAATATTTATTATATATTCTCTGATTATTGTATCATAAAGATTGTTTAATGTTTTATTCTCATTATGCTATTTAATTAAAAAAATTTGTGTAATTTTGGTTTTTTAAATATAAATTTTTTTATTGCAGTAACATTGATTTAATCATTTTTAAAATTTATTATATATTTAGAAATATGGTGTATTTATTATAGTGTCATGCTTATAAAGAATATGTTCATTACCAATGTAATTTGTACGCTGAGTTATAAGAAAGATACTCTTATCTCAGAAATTGCTTTTGTTCAAAAAGTAGAGCATTTTGAATATTGTTTTGTTTTAATTACACAATATTGCATGTTAGAAAATGAGATTAAAGTTGAAGAAGCTTAATCAAAAATAAAGTTATTACATTTAAAATAAGCATACAATAAACATTTTGTATGATATTAGAGGACTAAGTAGTCAAAAAATGAATATTTGATGATGTAGTATGAAGTTAATCATAGAAACAGAGCAAATTATACAAGAATATATATTTCTCATGAAAATAGGTTCAATATGTAGAACTAGACATTATGATTTGGTGAGAAATATAAATTGATAACTCTTCATTATAATAACAGCAATGATTGTTGATATTTTTTATAAACTTTTTATGAAGGTAATTCATAGTAAATGAAAATCAATAGTAATAATTTTTATTAGTCATTCATTAGATTAGAGATTATCCAGTAATGAATAATATTTTTGTAGTATAATTTTATACTACACCACTCTCATACAAAGTAATATGGAAAAACCAATAGTGTTTTTAATTTACCATTATGAAATTCTGGAAAAAAATTATTATTTGATTCATGAGGTTTATAAGATTTGGAGAGATATTTTAAGACAACTCATTTGGCCATAGGGGGCTGCAGGTTTTGACCTTCCAGTTTTATACAAGTATTATAATTTCTATGAAAAAATTTCAAATTATCAGAAATTTTATTAATTATCTAATTATAATATCCCTTGACAATAAAAATTTATTAGATTACACTGGATTAATTCCTCTTGTTACAAGTCATTATTCTTTTAAAAAAATGATAGTTGTGGAAAAGTTATAAAGTTCATGTTTAGGTGTGTGGTAAAAATATTGCAATTGGGTCACAAATTTAATCAGCATTTATGACCTTTATTATAATGATTTCAGATTTTTTTTCATCTACTGTTATTTAAAATTGTGACTCGATGAATTTTATTTATTAAGCTAATCATTAAATTTAGCATTAACTTGTGGTGCATATTATATTAGTATTATCACATTTTAATTATGCTAAAATCAAATGCATTATATTATTAAAAATTATGCTTATAACTGTAAACTATCTGTGTGTGATATTTTCACACATCATGTTAAATGCACTTATTACTTAAATATTGAATATTTGTGTAAAGTTGTCATTTATTTTATTTAGCATATGGATTTTTTTTTGTCAGCTTAATTATTAACAAAACATTATAAAGGAACCTGTAGAGGCTCGACCCAGGAAATAAAATCACCAGTGACTTCATTAAGTCCTTCGATTCTACACTGCAGTCATAGATTCACAGTCATTAAATATGTGGTTCATAGTTTGTTTTAACATATTGTAAATAATAATGTCATTAATTTTTAGTTTGATTTCTTACTGTTGTGTTTTTAACACTGAGAATTTTAAGTTGTGAAACATGTTAACAATTGTCATTATGATTTATAGCCTTGAAGTTATGTTTATATATATATATATATTTGTTTTAGAATAGTAGCAAATACGTTGGCTAGCATATTTAATTTTTTAAGAGGAGTCTTCCCTTGTCTAAAGTATGATCCTGATTAGAAGTAGTCTTGGAAGGCTTTGTAAGAGAGAGATTATTGTAATGAATCTCAGAAAATGTTAAATGTATCATCGACTTTATGGATCAGTCTATCATAAATTGTTATTGTCTACAGTAACAAATATTTAATACTCCAAAAAATGTTTTAGATAATTCCTCTTCATAAACAATGTAATGAATGTGAATAAATAATGCTAAGAATTATGAAATCATTCTCTATTATAGTAAAACTGCAAAAGATGTAAAAAGAAACAAGTTTTGAGAAAGTTATTGATACTTTCTATTAAATGGAGAATTATAACAGAGTTTAGTATTATTTCAGCTTACACAAGAATTGAAAATATCTAAGATTTCTTCAACTTGTTCTATAAAAGTATAATCATATGTTTAACACTTATCATGAAGGAAATAGGTCATCAGATAATCACCAATTAAAGTCACAAACCTATTTGTTTTTAGACAGTGAGGGAGGCATAAGCTATACTTCAGAGTATTTGTTAGCAACATAATTTATCTTGTAAGGAAGATTGGCAGACCAGCACCCAGTGATATGGGATAACTTTTATTAACTATAAAGCATTGCTAATCTTAGAGGTAGTAGAATTACATGGTTTAGGAATGGCATCATTTTACCAGCTGACTCCAGTACTATTTTCACTATTATTTACTAGTGAGATAACTATTCTTCTAGCAGGTAGGCTGTTTAATATACTATTAATTACAATACTTTGGATCTATGAGAGATTTCTGGCATGTTGATATCCTGCTATTACATGACTGAAATTATTTTCTTTTTTATGTCATAATAAGTAAAGTAGTGTAATATCCTTCAGATCATTCGAACATTCCTTGATTAATTTTGATTTCTCATTCTTTTATTATATAACTCATGGTAGAATTTTATTAAACAATACCAATAAGGTAAATTTTTATTAAATTTCTCAAGGATATTTTTTAGAAGTCTTATATCATTCCATGCCACTTTGGATATCTGTTTTCACTGCATATCAATGCTTACACTAATTACTGATTTTCACTCTTTTATCTAACCATTCATTGTATTGATTTGAAAATTAAATATGTAATTCATATATTATATAAGTTTGGTGAATTTTGTCTCTTTTTTTTCTTGATATAACTTTTTCTGTAATTAAAGATACATATATATTGTAGCATGCACTGAAACTGGCCACAAATATTAGTATACACACACATATATAAAAAGAATAAATAGAAAAAAGAAAAGCAGAAAAAAAAAGGAGAGAAGCTTTTATAATATAAATTTCTCTGTATATCAGTAAAATAGATTTATTTTAGTTAAATTAAATAAATCAATTATTTTATATAGTGCGATGTTTATAAACTAATAGTTAAACAGCATTAAGCTGTTGCACATGCGCTTTGCAGATTTTAACTATAAATGACTGAATATTAACACTTCAAACACATGATAAAGTCTTTGGGAAAAGATAGAATGGCCATCTATCTTTTCGAACCCAAATGCTTTTGTATGGGCAAATCTTAAGTATCTGAAAGTGAAAGTGTGAAGATATTAAATAATCACTTTAAATTACTTTTACATGCTTGAATGAATGACGCTGGTGATTTATAGCTAAAATCTGCAAAGCGCATGTGCAACAGTTTAATGCTGTTTAACTATTACAGTTTATAAACATTGCACTATATAAAATAATTGATTTATTTACATTTAATTTCAAATAAGAATGATGTATCGTAAATTCTAGTAATTTTCACAAGCGTCATTCATTCAAGCATGTAAAAGTAATTTAAAGTGATTATTTAATATCTTCTCGCTTTCACTTTCAGACACTTAAGATTTTCCCATACAAAAGCATTTGGGTTCGAAAAGATAGATGGCCATTCTATCTTTTCCCAAAGACTTTATCATATGTTTGAAGTGTTAGTATTCAGTCATTTATAGTTAAAATCTGCAAAGCGCATGTGCAGCAGCTTAATGCTGTTTAACTATTAAATTAAATAAAGTAAAAATTCTAATCTAAAATAAAATTGAAACAGGAAATCACAGATTTATTTCATTAAATAAATAGCAAAATATTTAATGAATGCTGAGTATTTCATATTTTATTAAATTTTGTACATATTTTAGACTGTAGGATTAATAAATACCAAAGTGTAATTAAGGAACTAATTAAAGTAAGAAAAAAAATAGATAAGCCAAAAATGATGGATGAATCATTGGATTAGAAAATATCTTTCAAAAATCAGCGCTTAAGGAAGGAAAATATAAGAACTAAAAAATTTTTATATAGATTTGGTCTTATCTTGTCTGGTATTGGCTTTTTTATTTGGCATAATCTCTATGAGATAGGGGTGGAAGCATGAGTGAAGTCTGAAGAAATCCTGTTGATGTAAAGTTCCTAAACTAAAATACAGAGATATTGTGCTGATAAATTAGCTGGCAGGGAACAGTAATATTCTGTGAAGATGATAAATATGATGTCTTATGTAAATATTTTTGCCATGGCTGGCTAGACTTCCAGTTTATGTTCTTTGTAACCTTGTCACAATGTAGTAACCAGTAGTAAGAAAATTCCCTAAATCTGCCTTATAATGTAACAAGAATTTGAAAGTAAGCCCATCACTTTTGACAGACATTTGCTGTTATCTGAGACATTTGTCTACAAGAGGCTGATCTGCTAAAATAATATGATGAAAATATATGTGTGTGTAAAACTAGAAAACAAGAGAATAATACTGAATCTCTAACTAACTGATGTTGAAACTATTCAAAATCAATCCAGGTTTAACCATTAAATTTTGCCACACATATAAACTGAAAGTGGACCAGAAAGCCGATCAAATTGAGTAATTGCAGTTGAAGCTACATAAACTCAAGAACCTGTCATAACTATACCTTTTTAAATATCCTTATGAATTGAAATTAATTGGGAAACTAATTGACTGAATGATTTCATAAATTTAAAGGCATGTGAAATCAAGTCTTCGCATATATGACTTGGAAGTAAGGATCTCAAAAACTATAAAATGTGATCACAAAATAATTACGAAATATATAATACTTTATTATTTCATTTTTATTGATAGGCGTAAAATAAAATATTATACCTAAAATAAATAAAATATTAGAATCCACCAAATAAAATAAAATGATAATATATTTCTGCAAATATTTTTCTATATTTCAAGAATGTGCATCAATCAATATTCTTCATATATTTTTATTTAGTACTTACATAGCTTCTCTATCGGAAGTTTGCCAACTGTTTTATTTTAAATCATCCATTTTCAGGGGTTTCCAGTATCTGGTATAAATAATGTGATTGATTGAAGTTATATTTAATATTTTTTTTTTATTGAAATGATAAAGAAACACAAAAATCCACAAGATTATAATTAAGAATTGGTACTTTGGAATTAGCATTGCCATGACATAATTGACTGATCATAATTATTTTAACTTTGCAAATTATTCTAGCATTTTAGGTTTTCATAATAATTTTGTTGCCTATCTTTCTCCCAGGGGTGGTGTTTTTGATGGCAGAATGCAGTCGCAAACACAGGCAGCAAAATTATTATGAAAACTTAAAGTGCTAGAATAATTTGCAAAGTTAGACTAATTATGGCATGATTTGCTGATGGAAGATTCCAAATTTTTATTATATTTTGAAAAATTAAACTGCAAAAAAGGAATGATAAAAAATTGACAATAATTCAAGTGATCTGTTAACGAAAGTTAATTGTAGCCTCATGTTAATGTTTGGACGTTAAAACATATTCAAATTTTTTAAAATTAATATTTTAGAATACATTTGTCTTAATATTGTTTTTAAATTTAACAAGCTACACATGTTTGACAAAATAATTTCGAGAAAAAAATACTTCACCCTTGAAAATGTATTATTTAAAATAAAGTGGCAGACAAGCTTCCAGCAGGGATTTTACATAAGTATCTTTTGTATTTTTCCTCTTTTTTTTTGGTAATTCTTTTGTTAGATTGTGGATTATAAATGTCACGGAAATTTTCAGGACTAGATTAATCATTAAGGTAAAATAAATTTGATATACTAATTCATACAAGTAGTCGCTAGTCTTTATTCCATGATTTTCTCACATCAGTGTCTAAACAATGGCGATATGGAGATAGATATTCATTTTTTATTATTTATTATTAGAGCTAAATGATAATTTATGTTTGTTGTATCAGCAAAGAGTAATTATTCTTTGAATTATTGCTATGTTCACCTGAGTCATTTGTGGATGAGTGGAGGAGTTGAATGTCAAAGAAATTAGAGGACAGTTTGAACCATTTTAGTGATGTTCCTCATTATACAGCAGGTGTCCTGGTCTGCAATATGACAGATCTGTTATAAATAAAAATTTCTATAAATGATGAAAGATGGACTTTCTTTTTAATTGAACCTATTTAATTGCAATGATGGTCAAGACAAAAGGTTGGTATTATATCGGTCGAGAATGTATGTCCATCCAACAAGATTTAGAATCTAAGCAAAAGTACCCAGAATCCAATCATGCCCGAGATACACAGGTCAGGAGCAATCATGAATTCTAACCTATTTGCCCATCCCTAAATCTATAATGCTATGGACAACACCTACGGTGATACCACATGAATTCATTCCATCTCGGCCCAGTGCTACATCGTTTTGCATGAAAACTCAACTGGTGATGATGATGATGATGAGAGATTGAGTGAACCCAAGATATAAGTTAAAAACGTACATAAATATAAATATTATTAAGGAGATTCGAACAACTGGACTAAGTTTAAAATATAACTATTTATTTGGACAAAATTCGAGATGAGTTTTCACACCTTTAAAACTTTGTTTTCATTACAAACATTTAACAAACTTGATACAATTATTTTTATTTTAACAAATATCAATTTAGTGTGGCAGTTACAATTTTCAATGTATACTTAAAAATAGGATTTTATTCAATGTTATGAAACAGATTTATCTGAGTGGTTTGGTGGACGTTTTATCCATTTTAAATATATATATATATAAAGATAGCATTTAATACATAAGTTTATTTTCCATGTATAGACTTTATTTACAACAATTAAAATAAGGATATACTTTGATCAATAAGTAGACTAAAAACATTATTTATTTTACATTTTCGACATTTAACGATAGAATATTGCGAAACTCTATAAATAGGGAAACGGCTTATTTCAGTAAAGGAGAGGGCAAAACATTATTTATTTTACATTTTCGACATTTTACAATAGATTATTGCGAAACTCTATAAATACGGAAATGGCTTATTTCAATAAAGGGGAGGGCAGCTTCATAAGAGGTTGGATCTAAACTCCAACGAAAATTACAAAGAGAAAAACGTTTCATTATCACATGTCATTACGATTTACTTTGCTAAACAGGCTACAAAACCAACTATAAGAAATTGTGGTGCTAGCATTATGTCAGTGAGAGAGAGGGTGACACATTTGACCAAGAAAAGGTCGTTCTCACTTTTAAGGTGGTACACCAGCTTCATGCTTTCGGTACTGAAAAGGGAAAGGTAGGTAGGAAGTTTCTATTGGCCGAATCACGGCAGAGCCATACAGAGCTTCATCTACACTAACCTGCATGTTCCAGAGTAAACTTAGATCCCTTTTATGAACAAACACTAAAAGACCGCAGGCTTTGAATCCCCGGTGCGAGATATGAACGAATCAAAGCAGTATATAACTATATACTTGGAGAAGAATGATGAACGAAGATGATCGTGATACCCTGGAATGAGGTACAGGCGAATCAGATCAAAGCCCTATGTGGCTTATTAATAATTTGATATATGCCAGCAATGCTATCATAAGAATATAAAGTCGTCCCGGCTGATGCTATGACACCTAAAAAAAAAAAAGAATATAAAGTCATTAAATTTAAATACTAAAATAAAGCCTTAAATGGTTTAACAAATATGTAATGATATGCTAAAATAATGACCTATGTAATATAAAGTCCTTTATCATAAGTTAAACTAATTAATGAAGCGTGCATTTCTCCCCCTTCTTGAATCAATACTATTTTGTTTAAATATATAAAAAAAAACTAAAATTCATGCACTTAAAAGTGCGAACAACAGAATAGAATTTGTTCACCAGCCTTTTTGGCGATGATGATGAATAAAGAAATTAATAAAACTAACGGACACCAATATCTACCCTAAATTGCAAAGTACTTATACATTTTGTATAATTTTACGGTAAAATATATTTTTTTAAAAAGCATATATTCATTTTAAAAGAAAAACTCAGTCTTACAAACTATTTAGAAATAAATAATCAAAAGTTATTAATCCCCCCCCCCTTTCTATTCCACAGCAGGATATAGAAGTTTGTAAAGTCACCAACCAAGGCAGCGGTTGGTGGCCGAAGGCGGAGGGTGCTAAGAATCCCCTGATTGCGGACCTAGGCTGCCATTTGATGACAACTTTTTATTTAGGTACTTACAACTGCAGATCACTTTCAAGTGAAGGAAGATTGCAAGAATTAGAAGAAGAACTGTCTTATATTAAATGGGACATTATTGGACTTTGTGAAGTTAGAAGAAAAGGAGAAGAAACAATTGATTTAAAAAGTGGACATATACTCTATTATAAAGGCACACATATTGGAAATACAAGTGGAGTAGGATTCATTATAAATAAAAAGTGGAAGAACAATATTGTGGAGATTGATGGTGTATCGGACAGAGTGGCAAGATTAGTTATACAACTTAATAGCAGATACCAAATGCAGATAATTCAGATTTATGCCCCAACAAGTTCTCATAGTGATGAAGTAGTAGAAGATTTTTATATGGATGTACAAAAGGCTTTTGATCAGAGTAAACAACATTTTAAAATTGTTATGGGAGACTTTAATGCTAGAATTGGTAGACAAATGAAAGATGAAATTGCTGTAGGTAATTTTGGTTATGGTAATAGAAATGAGAGAGGACATAGACTTGTGGAGTTTGCAGAAAAAGAAAAACTATATTATGAATTCATTTTTTGAGAAAAATGTTAAAAGGAAATGGACATGGAAGCATCCAAATGAAGGTACAGCAGAATTGGATTATATTTTGACTAGCAGAAAATACATATTTCAAGATTGTAATGTTCTTAATAAATTTAATACAGGAAGTGATCATCGATTAGTAAGGTGTAAGTTACGTGTTAATGTAAAACTAGAGAGACAAAAATTATTAAGAAAAACAATATTTACAGTTGATATTCCTAATCTTCAGAAACATTCTAATGAATTTAAATTAGAACTTACAAATAGGTTTCAAGTATTAGGAGATTTTGAACATGATTCAGATTTGAATGAAATTAATATGAAAATAACTGATACACTTTTAAAAACTGCAACAAACATAGCTGGTAGAAAAAAGCAGCAATTGACTAATAAAATTTATACTGAGACTAGAGAATTTATGAAGAAAAGAAGGAATATGAAGATATACAAAAATGATGTATTAAAAAGAATTGAATATCTCGAATTTTGTAAAATGGTACGGAAAAGAGTTGAAAATGATATAAGAAAGTATAACTGTGAAATAGCAAGGAAAGCTGTAGAAGAAAATAAAAGTCTCAAAAATGTTAAACAACATTTTGGTATTGGTAGGAAATTTATATCTGCAATAAGAAAAAAAGATGGAATTATTACTAAAAAGAGAGATGACATCATGAAATTGGTAGAAGATTTTTATCAAGAATTATATAGTAATAAAGAACAAGTACCTCCTATATCTATTACATCTTCCGAATTGCCCAGAATTTTGAATGAAGAAGTGAGACATGCAATTAAGTGTATGAAGAAAGGAAAGGCTCCAGGAAATGATGGAATTATAATTGATATATTAAAAGAAGCAGGTGAAGAAATAGAAACAATTTTAGCAAAGTTATATACCAAATGTCTAAATGATAAAGATGTACTGGAAGATTGGAAGAATGCAGTAATAATATTAATATTTAAAAAAGGTGATAAAGAAGATATTAGAAATTACAGACCTATCAGCCTTTTATCAGTTTTATATAAAATTTTTACCAAGATAATTACAACTCGTCTACAGAGAACTTTGGATTTCCACCAACCAAGAGAACAAGCTGGATTTAAAAGTGGTTTTAGTACAATAGATCATATCCAGGTATTGAGAGAAGTCATAGAAAGAACAAACGAATATGAGTTGTCATTATGTTTTGGATTTGTAGATTATGAAAAGGCATTCGATTCTATACACATTTCTTCAGTGATTAAAGCATTGGATCATCAAGGTATAGATCTAGGATATTGTCATATTTTAAAGAATATTTATAAAAATGGAACAGCAACAATTAGATTACATAATGTTACTGGAAAAATCAACATTGAGAAAGGTGTAAGATAAGGTGACTCCATATCTCCAAAACTCTTTACAGCAGTGCTGCAAGAAGTATTTTGTGGATTAAAATGGGAAACTAAAGGAGTGAAAGTAAATGGAGAGTATTTAAGTCATTTAGATTTCGCAGATGATGTAGTTGTTTTTGCAAATAATGCTTCAGAGCTGCAGGAAATGTTGCAGGAGTTAGCAGACGGAAGTAGAAAAGTAGGACTAAAGATAAATGTTAAAAAGACTAAAGTAATGTTTAATCGATTTGCTCAAAATATGAAAATAAAGATTGATTATGAAGAATTAGAAGAAGTTAACAGTTACAAATACCTTGGTCAGATTATTAATACAGATGGAAACATAATGGAGGAAATTAATCATAGAATTAAACTTGGTTGGAGTGCTTTTGGTAGAAATAACTTGATACTAAAAGGAAATATGCCTATGTGTTTGAAAAGGATGGTTTTTAACAAATGTGTTTTACCAGTTGTTACTTATGGATCTGAGACTTGGACACTTAATAGAAGAGCAATACAGAGACTTCAGACCACTCAAAGGAGTATGGAGAGATGTATGTTGGGAGTAACAAGAAGAGATCGAAAATGCAATGTATGGGTAAGACAACAAACAGGTGTTACTGACCTTATTGAAAAAATTAAAAGATTGAAATGGAGTTGGGCTGGACATATTGCTAGAAGAGATGATAATAGATGGACAATTGAAATTTTAAACTGGATTCCAAGAGATTGTAAAAGACCCAGAAATAGACCACATGTGAGATGGATGGATGAAATAAGAAAATGTGCAGGGGTGTTGTGGAGAAGAGAAGCTAAAGATCGGAGAAGATGGATTAAACTTGGAGAGACCTTCATCCTGCAGTGGATTGATAATGGTTGATGATGATGATAATGAGGAAGACTGGGTTTGATTGGCATTTACTAATAAAATTAAGTGAACATATAAAAAATATCATTAAAATTAAATTATAACTGCATTAAATTATAAGAATAAGAAGAAGCGTGAGTTGGATGAAAGTTTTTACGGTAATATAATTTAGATAGAAGAGAATCGATACAAGAAGGTAATTTTTAATTTAACATACTCGCCGATTAGCGAGTTAAAAGAAGATTAAACATAAAGAAAACATCAATTTTACAGAGTTACAAGTTAGAATTAGGTAATATGATTATATTTTTGGTCTGATTTCCTCAGGATTCTATGGAATGAAGTACGGATGAATCTTCTGTGGCAGGCGGCATTCTTTGACGGCACAGGCTCTCTTGAGTGGTAGGAGCTACATCTCTGCACAACGAAGAGTGGAGCTGAGATGGAGGGGAATGCGGCTGTGGCCCTCAAAAAATAAACAGATGTGGAGTCGGCTAGCGACTATTGACCGAACTCTGACAGAATAGATTTTTAGCCCTATTGCCCTATTTATGATAGTTTTTAGTTATTTAAAGAATGTTTGTTTTAATTAAACTTCTTGACTCTAATTAATCCTTAATTTATAGAAATCTTTTCTCTATTGTTAGTAAAGATGCAATCGTTAGATAACTGTCCAAAAATAAATTCAAATCAATTTCCAGATTGGAAATAGATTTGATAAAAACGTTAATAGCGGACTAAAATCAATTAGCTTTGTTTTAGATTTTACTTTAATTTAAAAATTCCTTTTAAATCATGAAACAAACTAATGTTCCCATCCCTTTTATTATTCCTGGATCGTTAACGACTGCATCTTCCATCTTGAATTTTTATGTAGTTTTATGATGAAAAATAATTGCAAAGTATTAAAAATAAAAGTGAAAAAAAAAATACAACTTTAAAAGACATAAAATTATTTAGTATTTCTAATTATTTATATATGCTCCTGTAATACATGTATATATCTGAGTCACATTTATAAAAGTTAATATTTAAAATAATTATAGAAAATTTTTATTTCAGACTTATATTTATAAATCTCATAGACGCTTCTCAGAAATATACATATTGTTTTTATACATATGACAAAAAAAAAGAGCAGGATGAAACATAGGCTGGGGTAGAGCAGTGAAACTCGATCTTAAACTAAGGTCGACTGTTTCAGTATTTAATATTGAGAATAACCATAATAGATAATTAGACTAATCATCATAATTTAGAGCATTCATTTGAAATGTATATACTGCATGATCATTCTTATCACCCGTTAACCCAAGTATATAAGTTTTCATACATTTTAGTAAATATACATAAGAGAATATCCTGATTCCATAACAATATATTGTAATGGACCGCATGATGAGTTTTGAAGATATGGATCAAATCCAACGATTGGCTGGTTCGAACACAGTGTGTCAACCGACTTACACCAAGGCTATATGTGATAGTGCACCTATTATTTGTTGTATCACTGTTGGCTGCGGCCAAAATATATTGGACCTACTGGTCGAGATAAAGATATATGTTCAAAGCTTTATTAGATGATAATGAACCAGTGATGAGAAGGGATACAGAAGATGATCATTGATTATGCTTGTCTACATAAGCTAGCTTTATTTAACAACCTGGTTCAGACAATTTAGGTTGTTTCAGCGAAATCCCACTTTTTCAGGTCATGTTATGCCTCGAAGTTCAAACTCAGCGAAGAATTCCGCCTTTAACTCCCCTCAAGAATGGCTTAAATAGGATGGCAATAATATAACCTCTATATAGTTTCCTGATAGCTTCTCAATTAAATGATTTTACTGTTAAGTTCTTATTCATAAATATTATAAACTTACATAAAGATGTGTGGGCTTGTGCTATAGATAGTTTGATGAGTGAAGTATGAATGATATTTGATAAATTTGAGACCAGAGAAACAAATGAGTTTCTAACTTCAAATAACAATTCTTTATCAATAATATAAGTTCAAATCATATGACAAAATGTAACAATAATAACACTAATATATCTATAATAATTAGTTGGATATGTGACTTTACTATTACTTATCTAAATACTATCATTATTTGGGTCCACCCATAGTATGATCACATAACTGAACCTATACAACTTGTATAATGAATCAAATATAACAATGCATATAAAAAAAAGAAAATTGTTATCAACTAAAGCATAAAATAAAACAATCACTAATTCAACAATCATCCAAACATATACGTGTATTTTAAAAGATAGTTGTTCTATCTCAAGTGAATGCACTTGATGTTTGTGTCTGTTGATTTCCTACTCAATAATTAATAGAAGTCATTCGTAAGATGGTTAGTCATACAAACAGGAAAATAATTAACTATAATAAATCATTGGTAAACAAAAAATGAACACCTGACTTTATGTAATAAGTGCCTACAATTGAAGTGTGAAAGTGCACCAAGATAGGGCTAAATTTTATATGTACAACAATAGTAGCAATTATATATATTTCGTGTTGTGTGAGTACATTTTCTACCTTTAACATAATTTAAACACAATGGGTTTTCCTTAATTTCATAATACAAAAAAGAAAAAATGTATTCTCCAAGTGTGTGGTAAAGTGAGAAACTTTAACACAATCTTAAGTACAAAAAATAAAATGAAAATAAAATATACAAAATATTTAATACAGTTTAAAATTAAGTGAAAACTTAGATTTCCTTGAACACATTGTTTAGAATCAGTGGCTTTGGCGAATGTTGTTAATCATTCTATTTACACATGTTGGTTGATTTCTATTTTAACTGCTTGAAATATTTCCCGCAGTGTAGTTAAAATGACATGGTTTCCATTTTGTAGCAGCTTCCCTTTGAATCCATGAGGGCTTACCCTTAGATCATTCAACATTTATTTGGGCATAAGGCGTACCATTGGCTAGGCTAACATCACAACTCAATGACTGGAAGAAGACGCTCAGATCCTACAACAATCGGTGTAGCATGAATGCAATATTAAAGTATACATATATAAGATAAATAATTCCTTTTGAGATATTTATAAAAGTTCACTAAAGAAATAAAGAAAGCTCGTTTGCAATTCATATATATATATATATATATATAGATATACAATGTGTTATATTCTAAACTTTTCTTAAATAATGACACAGCCTGTTATTTTCCAACTTTCAATTCATACTTAGTTTGTCTTTTAAAGAATTTTATTAAAATATGTGATATTTAATGTTTGTGATTCGATTATAAGTTTACTTGAATTCTATCATAATGGAAGTTTATAATTCTCACTAAATCTTTAAATAAATAATTCATTCATTTCTTTTATGCCTTACCAAATTGCATTACGAAACTGTGACTTCCATAATCTTTCTCATCCGTAATTAAAATAGGTAAAATAAAATAATAAAGAATAAGAATGGCATCCTTCTTTAAAATTTTTCTTCTTTGCTGAACTCCATTATCAAAAACCTAACTGTTGTCTAGTTTTCACGTTCTATATAAAAAAAAACAACTTTTCCCTCCTTTCCTAACACTTGGTTACCAACATATGACCTGATTTGACATCAGCTCATTGTCGTGTTTGTTAAATTACAGTTGTAAATTATTGAAATTTCACATATTTGTTTAGTTATATATGTATGTATAAAGATATTTTTATTTGTCAAATATTGTTCATTGGAATGATATTTTTAATTCTTTAAAATAAGTTCCCTTTGTTATGTGTGGGTATATATACATGTCTAGTGATACATGAAAATGGCTGGAAAATGTGTTTTAGATGTTATCTGCCTAATTAAAGTTTACAGTTCTAACTTGTTGTTTTAAGACATTTATGAGCTAAATTTACAAGGATTGTGCATCACTTTACATTTCCCCTACCCTTAGAGGGTTAAAATTTTAGACTACTATTGGATTTTAACGCTTGAATAAAGGTTTGGATGGTTATCCTGTTGGATCATTTTTCTTTTTTTAAATAGGAGATAGTTATAACATTTACGTATTTACTTTGAATTATTCATTATATCCTTTTGCCCTAATATTTTTTTTAACTACCCCTGGGTCTCGTTTTATGTGGATTATTTTAAAGCCATTTTGAAGTTATGCGATTCATGTTTCTTCTTAATGTCTTTCATATTTCAGTTTATTTATTAGATATTAAGAAATTTAAATTATTAATAACTTATTTTGACTTTAAATAATTTTTTTTCTTTCAAAAATATAACGTTATATTAGCAGCTAACGTGAATCTGGCCTGAAGCTGTATTTAGAATCTTAGCTTTTATGTAAATAACCAACTTATACTAATGAGTAAATAATAAAAATAGATTTATACGTATGTATAAAAATATCACAATAAATATTCAAAAATTTTAAACTTTTAAAATGTATTTTGTTAGATATTAACAGAAATAAATATTTTTTTAGATTTTTAAAATAAATAATAATGAAGATTTTATTGATTTTATAAACTGAAAATAATCTTTTTAATCATAATGTGTAATTTTTTTGTTTTGATTGTGATCTCATTTTTTAAATATAGAAACAGAAAACCATTAACACAGCTCAAGACTGAAAGTGGCACTAGTTGTACATCATGTCACGAATCTGATTTCTTACTAGTTCACAAATGAGCGCATATTGTCAAACAGCGGTAATGATTAAAATATGTATGAAAAAAAAATGTAAAATTAAATACTGTAGTTAATAAAAAAAGTAAAAAAAGTTTGTCTTCTCTTAATTTTTTTCAAATATTTGAAATTTTTTATTAGTCATACTTTATTTCCTTATTTTTTTAATGCAAATTTTAAAGTAATTTTTTCTTGTTGCTTTGCTATTATGCAACTTCTGAAAATTACTGGAACATATCCCTCATTTTTCAAGATAAATTACGTTTATTTTTGTGCACGTTTTTTGAGGAACCTATTTACCGCATAAAACGAGACCCAGGTGTACTTATCTTGCAACTCACGTTATTGTGGGATTTCTGAGCCTATCTCTTTCTGTGTTGGAACTTTTGCTATCATTAACATTGTTCCTATTATCTCTAACATAACTTATTAACCTCATATTGGTTGAATGATTCAAACTTGACTGGTTAGATGTCTTGTTTCAGAAGGCACCTATTCTGCTCCTTAGAGACATCGGATTTCCAAAAGGACTGAACAAAATATGGGATGCCCACCATATTACATGTGTTGACTCCCACATCTCAGCTGGTTGTAAGGTACCCCAGCAAATGCTTCCACATCTACTTGAGTGTACCCTCATCATACCTACTTACTTTAGCTATATACATGCGTATAATGCTATTTCCTATGATACAATACATATATGTATACAGTTTTTTTTTATATCAAGCTTTATTTTCATCTATGCCAGTGACATTCTTACATTTATAGATAAATGAGCTTCAGCATTACAGTTTCAGCTTCCGCACATTATAGCTTCCTTTCAGTTCTCTCTTCCATGTTCAACCAAAATTCGTTTGGTCCGGTTTGTTTCTCAATAGTGCAAGGTCCAGCATATTGTTGTCAGAATTTATGGTAGTTGTTTTCCAATGGTTTATTTGGGTGGTATGTTCTTGCGAAGACTTTGTCTCCAGTCCTAAAGTGATATTTATTTTTCCTTTTATTTTTTATTTCTAGATCATATTGATGATACTTAGTTGGAGGTTTGTACATCAAAAATAAAGAAATTTCGGTGTCACTTAAATCAGCTTCATTGGTCTAAACTTATGTGGGATGTAATGATCAAGAGTAAAGTTGAACATAACATCTAGGCATTTTCAG
This sequence comes from Epiperipatus broadwayi, assembly GCA_028023455.1. Taxonomy (NCBI): domain Eukaryota; kingdom Metazoa; phylum Onychophora; class Udeonychophora; order Euonychophora; family Peripatidae; genus Epiperipatus; species Epiperipatus broadwayi. Next base: position 3,215,085 of record JAQFVV010000089.1, on the reverse strand, counting down.
TACACCAAAAATAATAATTTTATTTTACATCATTATCCTTATGTTACATTATGTATGGGGTTCAACTGATGTGGGTAATATGTTTTCATGTTCCAATGGTCACAACATCAGAGGTCCTGCCACAATAAGCATTTTGCAATCTAAATACTATCGACTACATAGCTGATATAAGTGAAAGATCCCTCATAGATGTTGCATAAGCTATGAAATCGAGAACCTGTTTGTCTAACAGACTACAATATGATGTTTTATCTTCCCATCATGTAATTTTTGATGTCTGGATCATCTTGTGGATTGTAAAGAAGTTTAAAATTCCACAGAGCATGACTAAGGTGATGGTAGGTGTCATTCTTAACCACATAAATGAAATGGATTCTTTTCAGGTACCCCTGAGATGGCTCTTTGAGCTAACAATGATTCGTGTTTGGTGTCATTATCGTGACTTAAGTTTTGAATTGATTGCATGCTTTAAGTCAAAGGTCCCTAACCTTTTTGCACTTAAGAGCACATTCTATAATACCGGCCAGGTGGCGGGCACCATTTATTTTTTTTCAACCAGATGGCGGTCACCACTTATTTTTTCAATGTAAATTTATAGTTGGATATTGTTAATAATACACATAATGTACAAAAAAATATTTATTTCAAAAATAAAATTTTAACATATAATTAACGTTTATATTTTTACGCTGTAAAAGTATAGTAAGCCCTACAATTTGATTACAATATAATACCATAAAATTTTAAAAATTAAATTTATTTGTATCAGATAAATAATTTTTTATCGTGTTCAGATAGCGTGGGCACACGTTAAATGGTCTGCGGGCACCATGGTGCCCACGGGCATAGGGTTGGGGACCCCTGCCTTAAGTCTTTGGCAAGGCTTGTATAAATCGCTCTGGGTTCCTTGGTTGAGTGGTTTGATCGTTTTAGCAGTACTCATGACTGGAGTTGCCGTGTGAGTCCTGGCATCGTCTCGTTGCAATCCTGGGATCAGCTGTCTCATGTCAGGATTGAGATGGTTTTCCATCTCACTTCCCAGTCACTGATATCCATCCAGCTTAAAATTCGAGGTTTAGTGAGATCTCAGCAATGAAGGAACACTTAGGGCCTTGGGGATGATTCAAAAATGAAAACAGATGAATCTCTTTGAAAGATAATTGCTTGTCACTGTTTCTCCAAACTGCGAACAATTATCACATTATTTTCATGGCGAAAAGGCCATTTTCCAATGGCTAAACCCGTTTGAATCATGTGAAAACAGTAAAATGGTTGAAAGAACCATGCTTAATTTGATCATGAACATCTTGTAATTCTCCTTTAAACTTTGCATGAGCTTCATGATCATTCGAGGCACAAGCTACCATCGGGATATAGTATATGGAACTTCTTATCCATGACAAAGTGAAAATAGCTGACTTGGCTGTCAAACAATTCCAAAATCCCAATATCACTCCAAATATATATGGTGTGACCCACGAATAATGGACCTATTGCAGTGACAATAAGGCTTCCTCAGCAGGTTTTCCTCTTCATTTCTCGGCATATTCTTTGTCCTTCCTGTCCAATGCCATAATGTCCATTCGTCCCCATTACATTTCTTTTCAGAGGGATCTATTAGAAGTGCTGATGCTTGAGCTGGTTGGTCAGTCACTTCTTCCTCCTTGCGTTGAGTGTTTGGATTGGTTGGTGCCTGCTTCACTCCCACAACTACCTTATCCTCATGTCACATTTTGATGACTTCAAACCTATGTTTGGTCATTTCATCTAGTCTATCTACCTGATCCCAAGGTTCCTGTGTTTCGGTTGCGTCCTCTATAAGTTTTTCTAGCGTGGTTTGCATAATACAGTATCCCTTTCCATTGGAGCTATCTTGTTTCCAAGTTGATGTAGATGATGATTCACAGCCTGCATCATTTCCTCATGAGCCTCACTTTCCATGCCTTGTTTGGTAGAGAAGTAGTCTAACTTTGTCTGGATGGCTTGTAATTCTCTGTGAACTTCCCTATGCTTCTCTTGGCCCTATCACATCTCTTCTTTAGTTGATTCCTGAGCTTGGTATACCTCTTTAAATTTGTTATCAATCCGGGTAGTAATGCTTTCTGAAAATCCAGTGAACTACTCTTGACACTGCATGCTCCCTTCATCTATCTTTCCTCATCTCTTCCACATCTTGCTTCAGTTCCATGTTGCTGTTCTATACTTTATTCACCTCTAAAGATAACTGCTCTATGTCTGTGGACAATTTGATCTCAATGCTCTTGATCCTCTTTTTCACTTTCTTATCTAGTTTGTTAATGTCTTTCTTCAAATCTTTTAAATAACATGTTTTCCTTCAATTCAGTCTCTGTTTTATCAATATCAGCTTTAGTTGCCATATTCTTCATTCGACAACTCATGTTATCTATCCGACCCCTCATGTTACTCATCTCCTTCATTATTGTTTGAAGCATTTGCATCATGGCTGCCTCATTTTCTGTTGCCTGTGTTGCTCTGATTCTAGGTGACTGAGTGGACTGTTCATTAAGGTCGTCATCATTTGCCTTTTTTCTTGCATTGACAAAGAACATTCTGTCCCTACCATAGACCCCCCGGGTATGTGTATGTTTATAGACCCTTTCTGTCCCACAATAGCATGACCCTCAATTTCATTGCCATTAACCTCCTGTGGATCTACACCTTGTTCTAAATCTATACTCGACAAATATTTTCCATTTCTAAGTAAAGTACAAAGAATGATTCTTTTTTGAATATTTGTTCAATGAACGCTTAGTTATTTATAATATTTATAACAGGATGTCATAGGATTTCCTGCCAACTTTTGCCATCTCCTGTGAATGTTTTGGTTGCCTTAAGTATTTTGTGTTTCATTGGTATTAATGCCTGTTTTATATATCTATACCCTTTATCTGTCTTACTTGCCTATTCTAATTAGACTCATGATTAATTATTTAGTTATGGTGTTTGTTTATCAATTCATACTTACTGCTGATTTTGTGTTATGTTTTACTCAAAGTTATCAAAATTTATTGAGTTGATTATGTCATTAGGTTGCCCACCATTTAGTCCATAGGTTTATATAACATATTTGTTTGACTATACTGTATCGTATCAATCTGGACAGTCCTGTGTCTGGAATTTATGATTCATGTTGGCTAAATTACTGACCAATATCCAATGTATCAGATTATAATGGGATTATAGTTATTTATTCAAAAGCTCAATATGTTGCATGCCAAAAGTGTAACAGATCGGCTTGGTGCGTTTTGAAGATATGGATCAAATCCAATGATCGGCTGATCCCAACGTGGCATGTCAACCAACTTACATCATGGCTATATGTGATAGCACACCTATTATTTGTTGCATCACTGTTGAGTGTGCCCAAAATGTAGCGGACCTACCAGTTGAGACATTATTACATAATAATAAACCAATGATGAGAGGGGATACAGAAAAGATGTTCAATTAAATACCTAACTAATGATTATGCCTGTCTGCATAAGTTAGCTCTATTTAACAACCTGATTCAAACATTATTTAGGTAGGTTCATCAAGATACCATTCTTCTTTCGAGTCCTGTTATGCCTCTGAGTTCAAACTCAGCAAAGAATCCTGCCTTTAACTCCCCTCAAGGATGGACTTAAATAGGATGGCAATAATATAACCTTTATATAAATTCCTGATGGCTTCTCAATTAAATGATTTTACTGTTAAGTTCTTATGCGTAAATATCATAAACTTACATAAAGGCATGTACCATAGATAGTTTGGTGAGTGAAGTATAATTGATATTTGATAAATTTGAAATCAGAGAAATAAAAGATTTTCTAACTTCAAATAACAATTCTTTATTAACCATATATATTCAAGTCATATGACAAAATATAACTATAATAACACTAATATATCTACAATAATATGTTGGATATGTGACATTACTATACTTATCTACATACTATCACTATTTGGGTCCATCCATAATATGATCACAAAACTCAACTTATACAACTCGTATGATGAATCAAATATAACAATGCATTAAAAAAAAGGAAGAAACAACTAAAGCATAAAATAAAACAATTACTAATTCAACAATCATCCAAATATATACATGTACACCTGGGTCTCGTTTTATGCGGATTTATTTAACGCGATTTTGAAGTTACGCGATTCATGTTATTTCGGAAGACGAACTCCGATAATGCGCTATTACTTTATATAATAAATTTTGCGCTCTTATGTCATATTGAAAATAATAGCACATTATTGGAATTCGCCTTTAATCTTAGTAATTTCAATATTTTCAGCACTTTATAATTGTAAGATTTTATGCAATAATGAAATTAAAGTCATGATTTCCACATTTTATGTATACACACTTTAAATTTTATAAGATTATAATGTAAATTTGTTCAAACATTGTGCGTGTTAATTTCTAATCAGTTGGCAAATTATTTTCTTATTAATGACACTAATCACGAACGTGCTCTTAAATTCCAATGAGAGCTAAATGGTTGTATGTCTGGATATCGCGAGCTTCATAAACAATTAATAAAATCATCATCTCAGAGATTAATTACTAATTATGTTGTCACCAGAAAACCATTAACACAACATGAGAGTGAAGTTGGCGCTAGTTGTATTTCCTCTTGTGAAGAATCGTATTTTTTACCAGTTTGCAAATAAACCTGTTTATCGGCAAATAGCAATAATAATTAAAACGTGTATAAAAAAATGTAAATTACAGTACCATATTGTAAATTATGCAAAAAATATATTGTTTTGAATAAAATTAAATATTATAGTTAAAAAAAGTTTGTCTTGTATCAATTTTTTTCTAATTTGAAATTTTTTATTAGTCATATTTTATTTCCTTATTTTTTTTTGCCCAAATTTTAAAGTAATTTTACATTGGTGCTTTGCTTTTATGCGATTTTTGAAAAATCACAGTCCGTATCTCCCCTTTTTCAAGGTAAGTTACGCCCATTTTTGTGCGATTTCTTTTGCGCGTGTTTTCTGAGGAACCTATCTATCGCGTAAAACGAGATCCAGGTGTATTTTAAAAAATAGTTGTCTATCTCAGCTGGATATACTTGATGTTTGTGTCTGTTGATTCCCTACTCAATATTTAATAGAAAGAAGTCATTCATAAGATAGTTAGTCATACAAACAGGAAAATAATTATAATAAATCATTAGTAAAAAAAATTGAACATCTGACTTTGGGTAGGAAGTGCGTACAACTGAAATGTGAGGGTTTAAAAATCTTATCTCTTGTCTCTAAAGTTGTAATGTCCTGACGTCAAGTCTCAGTTCGTGTTGTCTGAATACATTCTGTTCGTGTTGTCTGAATACATTTTTTCCCTTTAACATAATTTAAACACAATGGGTTCTTAATTTCATAATACAAAAAAGAAAAAAATGTATTCTCCACGGGTGTGGAAGAGTGAGAAAATTAAACATAACCTTAAGTACAAAAAATAAAATATGCAAAATATTTGATACTGTTAAAATTCCTTGAACACTGGTTAGAATCAGAAAGTGTGGCATCAGTGGCTTTGGCAGATGGAGTTCATTATTCTATTTACACATGTTGGATGATCTCTACTTTAACTGCTTGAAATTTTTCCATGATGTAATTAAAAATGACATGGCTCCCGTTTTTGTAGCAACTTCCCTTTGAATCCATGAGGGCTTACACTTAGATCGTTTAACGTTTATTTGGGCATAAGGTATACCATTGGCTAGGCTAACATTACAACTCAATTTCTGGAAGAAAGTGCTCAGACCCTATGACAGTCAGCTTAGCATGAATGCATTATTAAAGTTTATATATACACCTGGGTCTCTTTTTACACGGACTTATTTAACACGATTTTGAAGTTACGCGATTCGTGTTTCACCGGAAGTCGATTTCCGATAATGTGCTATTACTTTAAATAATAAATTTCGCGCACTTACGTTATATTGAAAGTAATAGTACATTATTGGAATTCGACTTTCATCTTAGTAATTTCAATATTTTCAGTGCTTTATAATGGTAAGATTTTATGCAATAATGAAATTAAAATCATGATTTCCACATTTTATGTATACACATATTAAATTTTACAAGATTATAATGTAAATTTGTTCAAACATTGTGCGTGTTAATTTTGCATTTTAAATCACATTCTGTTTTTGCTTTTTAAAAAAGAATGTAATCAATTATTATATTCTTATTAATGACACTAATCATTAACGTGCTCTTAAATTCCAATGAGAGCTAAATCGTTGTATGTCTGGATATCGCGAGCTTCGTAAACAATTAATAAAATCATCGTCTCAAAGATTAATTACTAATTACATTGTCACCAGAAAATCATAATAATTAAAACGTGTATAAAAAAAATGTAAATTACTGTACTGTAAATTATGCATAAAAATATATTATTTTGAATAAAATTAAATATTATAGTTAAAAAAAGTTTGTCTTGTATCAATTTTTTTCAAATTTGAAATTTTTTATTAGTCATATTTTATTTTTTTATTTGCGTGAATTTTAAAGTAATTTTATGTTGGTGCTTTGCTTTTATGCGAATTTTGAAAAATCACAGACGCATCCCCCCTTTTTCAATGTAAGTTACGTATATTTTTGCGCGATTTCGTTTGCGCGTGTTTTCTGAGGAACCTATCTATCGCGTAAAACGAGACCCAGGTGTATAAGATAAATAATTCCCTTTGAGATATTTGTAAAAGTTTGCAAAAGAAATAAAGAATGTTCTAGATGTACTATGTGTTATATTCTAAACTTGTTTTAAATAACGATAGTCTGTTATTTTCCAACCTTCAATTCATACTCAGTTAGTTTATGTTTTAAAGAGCTTTATTAAAATACATGATCTTTCTGTTTTTAATTTGATTATAAGTTTATTTGAATTCTATTATAATGAAAGTTTATAATTCTTGTTAAATCTTTAAATAAATAATTCATTCATTTCTTTTGTGCCTTACCAAATTGCATTATTAAACCGTGACTTCCATATGCTTTCTCATCCGCAGTTAAAATAAATAAAATAGAATAATAAAGAATAAGAATGGTATTCTTTTTTAAAATGTTTTTTCTTTGCTGGACTCCATTATCAAAAACCAACTGTTGTCTAATTTTCATGTTCTATATCAACAAAACAAAAACAAAAAAACCTTTTCCACTCCTTTCCTAACACTTGCTTACCAACATATGACTTGGTTTGATGTCAGCTCATTATCGTATTTGTTAAGTCACAGTTGGAAATTATTGCATTTTCACATATTGGGAAAGTCTAAATATTTATTTAGGTATATATGTGCATGTAAAGATATTTTCATTTGTCAAATATTCTTTATAGGAACGATATTTCTAATTCTTTAAAATAAATTTCCTTTTGTTTGTGTGGATATATATATATATCTAGTGATACTTGAAAATTGTCTGATAATGTGTTTTAGATGTTATCTGCCTAATTAAAGTTTATATAGTTCCAACTTGTTGTTTTAAAACATTTATGAGCTAAATCTACAAGGATTGCGTATCATCTTATATATTGAGTATTGGCCAACAGTTTGAAATTGTTGATTGTTATTGATATTAGGATTGTCTAAGTGTTGACTGGTTTTTAATAATATGTATATTAGTATATTTAGAGCTGGTGTTAAAATTATTATATATTAATATGGATAATCATTTGATTATTTTGTTATACATAATTAATGCAGTAGTTGAGTGGTAGACATGAACTCAAGATCCATGGATTGCAGCCTAATTCTCTTACTTCTCGATACTCAAACTTTTTATGAAGTCCTTAATAAAATATTTAATTTGATTATATACAATGATAATTATTTGATGGGAAAACAATATTGGATCTAATATAAATTCAGACAAAAACTGGTAAATATGTCCAGAGGTTATTAAGAAAGACTAGACATTTTTAAAAGGCCTCATAATGAATGAAACATGAATTAAATAAAATCAATACTGTTTAGAAAAAGTTATTGGTAAAAAACAACATTATTTAAAAACTTAATGATATTTGAGAATATAGAGGAAAAGAAGAATAAAGAAATTAAAAAAAAAAAAGCTCTAAAGAAAGTGTATTATAATTGGATAGAAATGTTAGGTATACTTTAATTTTTTTCAGTAAAGCTATTTTATTTGATTGTCATCATGTACATTGATAGAAAATTTTTTGGTCAAACTCGAGCAACACAACAAAGAAATAGAGCAAACCAACAATTCTTTCTAGCATTTGATAAGTCATATTAAGATAAATTTAAACCATATTCATAGTTTTTCATCAAATGATCATTAACATTTTTTTCATTTTATATATTTGAATTAGCATATATATAAGTAATGACCTCTCACTCAACCAAGTGCAGTCGTAAAAAAGTTACTTTAAATTACTTCAGTACTATTAAGTATAGTATCAATATAGTTTACTTATGTTTATTAAACAATTATTTAAATTTTGAATGTATCATATCTATAATTTATTTATCTGTACTAGTTATCAATTCATTCTTTATTACAAAACTGCAATTGAGCAATATAATTTGTATTGTTTTCATATACTATCTATGTTTTTTTTTTCTTTTCAGCATTTTAAATTATGAATAAAAACTTTTTTAATAGATTTATTTGTAATAAACTTTATTTTATTAAAATAAATTAGCAATTTTTTTGTTTTAAAAAAATATTTATGTTTCAAATAATATTCATTGGACAAAAGTTAAAAAAACAATTGTTAAACATAAAACAGATTTACCTTTGCAAAATATGTCAATATTGTTTATTACATTTATTTATTTATTAGTGTGATTTAATATATATATATATTTTGTTCTAAGCAAATCAAAACATTTAAAGTAGATATCTTTTAATGTTAAAAACAATATATATGAAAAGGTACCCAAAAAATAATTGGAATCATTCTCTGGTTTGCATGCCTGTTACTTCTGCTGTTACATACTTCTTGCAGGAAGCCTTTTGCATCAATCTGCCAAATAATATCGCTGTATGAAATTGTGGTGCCACATAGTACATTTTTTTGTAAAGTATATTTTGCATGTTTGGCAATTTTTATAATAACTGAAAAGTTCAACCAATGTGAAATTCTGTTTTTATTTACAGAAAATGGTAGACAAAGATACAAGCAAACTCTGATCATGATACAAATTTATGATCGATTTAATTGAAATATTAAATTCACCACACCCTTAAAAAGCATGGCAAGTGAAGTCTTAAAATCAAAACAAAGCTGTTTTGTTTTTGATGCAAAGGACATTTTTTCTCTCAAATTTAGTTTGTAATCGTCAAGCATTTTATCTGCAAGTTCTGAAACATTTATATGAAGCGGCAAAATGTACATGTCTCATTTTGTTGCAAAAAGAAGAGTGCAAACTTCATTCTGATAAATGCCATTTCTCAAAGCCTTGAGTGTGAAACATTTTTTAATTAGATTTAGCATGATATCAACCATATTAGCTTGATTTCACTTTATACAATTTTGTTTTAATCTTTTGAATGAAAAATGCTACAGATGTTAAAGGGCATCACTTAGCAAATTTTTTTGGACTATTTTGAAAAATGAAAAACATATTTGGACCGGAATGTTGTATCAAATGGATAGTAATTTGAAAAAGATTAAATTTATAATATTTAAAAATAAATAAATGCTTTTTTTATGATAAAATTCCAGTTACTTTTGAGTACCTTCTCATATGATCTGGTAAAAGATGATTTCTGAAATGAATTTTTTATATATATGTTTTTGCAAAATACATTGTGCCATTTTTTTATTAAGTTGCAACAGCATTGTATTTGGATGGTAAGTTTAATTTTTAATTGTTCACCTCCAAAATTTAAATAACATTGTTTTTGAATGTGTGGGTTTTTTTGGAGTGTTGAAAAATATTTTTAGTTCACTTGAAACCTTATTATTCTTTTTTCAAATGATTTTATTTATATTTTTATAATAATGAACTTTTATTTAGCTACCTATAACTGTGTATCACTTTCAGATGAAGAATGATTGTATGAATTGATGGAGTTATTATAATATTAAATAAGATATGATTGGATTTTGTGAAGTTAGTAAAAAGGTTGATGTAGTTTATTGAAAAATGACTACTTTACTACAAAATCAAAAATATTGGAAGTACAGATAACTATTGTAGAGATTGATGATATATCAGCCAAAGGAGCAAAAATAGTTATTTACATTAAAGGAAGTTATCAAAAGCAGATAATTCACAATGGAAGTTATCAAATGCAGATAATTAAAGTTTACTCTCAACAAGATCTCATTTTGAAGAAAAAGTAGAGGATTTTTATATAAAATAACATTTTAAAATTGTTATGGAAAATTTTAATGTTTAAAATAGGAAATAAATGAAAATTTTAATAAGATTATTTCTAGATGTAGAAATGAAAGATGATACAAATTTGTAGAAAAAGAAAAACTAGATATTATAAACTTTGAGAAAAATGTTAAATGTTTATGACAGCATCTAAATAAAGTTGCAGTAGAATTGAATTATATTTTGACTAATAGAAAATATGCATATTAAGATTATATTGTTTTTAATAGATTCAGCATAGAAAGTGATCATTGATTAATAGATATAAGATAGGTGCTAAAGCAAAACTAGACAGATAAAAGCTATTAAGGTCAATGATATTGACACATACTATTCCCAACATTGAGAAACATTATAATGAATTTAAATTAGAATTTGCATATCATTTTAAAATATTAAGTGGCATTGAAAATGATTTTGATCTGACTGAATTTAATAGTAAGATAACTGATAGTCTAATAAGAACTGTTACATAGATAAATGATATAAAAACAGCAGTTTACAATAAATTTTCAACTGGCATAAAAATTAAAATATTTAAAAATAATTTATGAAGAGGAATTGAATATCTAGAAATCTGTAAAATAATACAAAAAAGAGTTAATAATGATTTAATAAAAATCTAAATTGGCAATAAAGAAGCTAATAAAAGTCGTAAAAGTATAAAGTTGTTTCATTAATGAGATGAAAAGATAATTATTATTAAAAAGAGGAATATAAAATGTGTGGAAAAAGCTATACAAAGATTTATACAGGAATAAAGAACATAATCTCTGCAATGGCAGCACCTTATGAATTGCTAATAGTTTTGAATGAAGAGATAAGTTATATAATTACATCTATGAAGGAAAAAAAAGTTTCAAGAGGAATGGAATTATTGTTAATATTTAAAACAAGCAGATGAAATAGAAAGTAGATAGCAAAATTATAAATATCTAAATGACAAAAATGTACCAGTGCGGTTAGTGATAAAGATGGTGATATTTAAGAAAGATGAAGTAACCATTAAAAATTACAGACATATCAGATCTTTATTAACATAATTATAACTCAGCTACAACAAATTTTTGAACTTAAATCAAATAAAAGAACAAATTGATTTTAAAAATAAATTTATCAAAGTAGATCGTATCCAAATACGTAGAGATTATAAAAACTACTACTGAGTATGAATTGTCATTATGTTTTAGATTTGGAAATTATGATGACAATTCTATAAGCATTTCCACTTGGATTTATTCAGAAGAATTTTAACAAAATGCAACAGTGGTGATTAGATTACATGTTAACACTAAGAAGACTATCGTTGATAAGATTGCACATTAGAATGATTCCATATCTCCAAAACTTTTTACAGCAGTTTTATGAGTATTTTGTGAAATAAAATTAAAAACTAGAAGAATAAAAATAAGTAGGGATTATTTAAGTCATTTGGATTTTGCAGATAATGCTTCAGAGAATGTCACAAGAGTTATCAGATGAAAATAAAGAATTAAAGATAAAGTTAACATGACTAAAATAATTTTCAATGTTTTTTTATAGAAGAAAATAAAGATTAATAAATAGTAAATGATGATGTTAATATATAATGAATATTTAAATTATGTCATTTTTTAAAAATTAATAGATTTTTAAAATGTGGTTTTCATAAGAGAAGTAGAAATTTCAGATATTTTATATATATTTACATATAAAATAATAAATGCACTGAGAATAAATATAATAAATGAGAAGCATATTTTAAAGCTATCTAGAGCAAGTTTAAAATTTTAATATTGTTTATTACTATTTAAATTAAAATACATTGACCTCTTATTATATAGTAGAAGTCTAACTATTCATTTTCACATTAAAATAATGGCTAGAAATTTTGTAAAAAACTATTTTCATGTGAGATATTTTATTTTTAAAGTATTGTACACTTTCCAATTTAGCCCGTGGCTAAATTGCAATAGTGTGTGCATAAAATAAAAAAAATCATCACATGTTTTTGTATAGGAATGAAAAACTCTAGGACATCTAAGTCCAAACCCTTCATTATCAAGTCCCCAAAAGTCTAGGACAGAGAGAGTGGGAGAAATATTTATGCTCTCTATTTTTGTATTGGTAAAACAAAAAGAATAGTATATACTATAATGGTCGATGAAACCTCCCTAACCTAATCTGCCATACCAGGGCGCCACCAGACGATTTGAACCTAGAAAATATGTATAGTAGGCAGATATGCATGGGAGAGGTTATTCTTTTATTGAACTGAAAGCATCAGTCACTAGCTCAGGGAGAAGCTGAGTTAAAATATCACATGGTATATTCAAATTAATTCTTAAATTTAAATATTAATAGAGTAAATTACTGCCAAAATTTAATTAAACAAAACATTTTACTATTACGCACACACACATTAAAAAGGAAAATTCTGAAAATTTAAATTAAGTAGTGAATATATTTGATTTGAACTATAAGCACAGATGAAAGTATTTAACTAATTTAATGCAATTTTAATATTTTTATAAGTGTGAATATGCTACATAGATTACGCATATAACCATCCCAATCCCTTTTAACCTTAGATCAAAAATCTCATTTAAACTAATGCCTTACTGATATACCGATGTGACCAGTGCAAAATGATATTATTAGCATAACACAAACATGCTAACAGGAATTTACGTCTGTAGCATATCATTTGAGAAATAATGAATCGTGGTGGGAAGGAATGAGCATCTTCCCCATGATACAAGAACAAAATTATTTGAAATATATATAGGAGCTACTCTGAAAAATGGGAATAGTGGTTTTTGCCAGCTTACTGTCCCAATCAGAGAGTAAGAAAATCAATGGCATAGGCAATACATCTACGATGATTGACAACGTGATGACTACTCTTTTGGATCATACATTCAGGTGGGTATTATGCTTTTTATGCTAATGCGGTACAAGTGAATGAGTATCCAATGCACCTACTCAAATTAAATTGACATAAAACATCCGTACATCTATCCACTAGCAGTGATCTAACTGCGAAACCATTAGCCCAAAATTAACACACTTAAACTAATAATCTTATGAATCTATGCAGCTATTTACGCCCATTTTAAATTATTAATTTAAAGGAAATTACAAGAATGGAAATGATATTAAACATATTAAAAGAAAGTATAACAAATAACTTAAATTTTAGTCAAATAGATTTCTTTTAAAAATTAAATGGCATTTCAAATTACTATTTGGGAAAGTTTGTTTTATAAAAGTAAAGTTCATTTAAAGCAAAAGTTCATACTTTCCAGTGCTGTAGATTTATTGAAGTCTGCCTTGGTGAGCCATGATGCAAGGTAGAATACAATGTTCTTTCCATTTTGTGTTGTTCTAGATGGAGACAAGTCCATTACTGGCCAGTTTCTGGGAACAATCATTCTCTGGAGACTGCCTCAGCTGCCGCAAACACGGGAGATGTAAATTATTGCTAATCCCTACGTTTTGGGGATCCACAATACACATAACATATTTAAATAACACACAATTAGCAAGAGCAATCCAAATCTGAATCTCAACTTTAAAGTTTTCTTTTTATATCTTTTTTAAATTTTTATCAGCAAATTCCAGGATCGATCCACCTGGCTTGACTTTTCTCTATGGACTGTGTGTTTATTTCCATTGCTATTGATCAGCTTTATTTAGAGCGGGAACTCAAAATTTTATCACTAGTATGTTTTTTAGTTTATCTCCTATCTGACTTTATGCCCAAGGGCCTGTTTGCAATTACGTTGATATAGAAATCATTTCCATTCTAAGATTAAAATGACTAATTAACAACTTGTTTTTAGATTTTAAACTTTAAAGAATTATATAATTAGTTTTCCTTCTGTGCATTATATATATTAATTTAAATAAAAGTATTAAATTCTCTTTTTATATATATGTGCATTATATATATTAATTTAAATAAAAATATTAAGTTCTCTTTTTATATATATTTCTACTTGAGGGTGATTTTATATTTTTTCCACTTTTATTTGAAAGAAATGTAATGGCATATACTTATTCCATTACAATACTTTGAATCATTTAATAGTAGTATTTAAAAGTTAGAAACATATAAACAGTTATCTGTGGATATAGACTATTCAATTAATCATTTTTGTGATTTTGATTAACCTACTTTCAAATTTAATTTATAATTAATAAATTCTCATATTGTTTCTGTAATAATACTTTAATTCTAAGTCTTACTAATTTGTTTTCTGAATATTAAGTTATAGTTTTTTTGATCATTCAGATTTTTTTGATAGGCAGATTTGATATGTTTTGTATATCTGTGTGTGTGCCTGTATTTACTGACATAACTAAACTTACAGTTACACATATACTGAAGATTTTATTCTAAATTATTCTTACAATTTTTAAAAATGTTTTATAATTTAAGAAGCAATTTATTTTTATTTTGTCTGGGCAGGTTAGAGTTTCACTTAACCTTTCACAAAAATGTCCAGCTAAGTCAGGTTAATAAAAAAAGATAAAGTTCAATTTTAGCCTCTAGAAAAAGGGCAATGTGGTAGAATAAAAACAGTCATTAATCAGCCATTGTAATTAACAAGAAATAAAGATCATTTTGGGCACCAAACTCAATAATCAAATTTAAAGAAATTGTTAACTTTGATTAGATGGTTTAATTAATGAAAACCAGGTGTTTGTGAGGTCATGAGGCAGACTAACTTGTATAAAAAGTTGACAGTAAGTCTGTTAGGGGAGAAATAAACTGAATTGCTGAGGGGAGAATAAACTAAATTGGTTGGAAGAACTCAGATTTTGTTTTAAAAAGTTTTCTACAACCCATTGGCAGTTTAAATATATTTTGTTATGGGCTTCCATTTTGCCCATCAAGAAACCATGCACATTTGAAGAATTTGAACCCAAAATATTTTAAACATCTTGTGACTGATTGCTAAAAATGAAAGCAGAAACGGATTGCTCACCTAAGCTTTTAAATCTAAATGGAAATAAGACATGATGAAATTTAACCATGCTATTTCATTTATGCCATTGCTGAGTTTAAACCCAAGCAGAATACTAAATATATGAAAAATAGTAAATATCCAGTCTTTTAAAAGTAATTATACTGAGGAGAAATGAAGAAACCATTTCAGTACCAAATGGTCTCTATAGAAGCAAGTTATTTCACCATCATCATCACAGTAAAATAATTGCAAGCCTAAGCCAAGAAAAGACTAGGACTGTTCTAGTAAACCACTGTAATTGGTAAATGTATGTACATTACATATTGGTATGTGGCTGCTCTCAAATTATCAACCTTCAACAAGCTGAATTTAAAATCTTGGAAAGTGTATGCCTCAAGAAAGTAAAAGAACTTGTAATATGAATTTTAATTATATTTTTCTATCAATGATTATTAACAAATCTTTTTAATAACAAATCCATTTAACTTTCTTTTTAAATCTCTGATTTTCATATAATAAATATTGCTCTATTGATATTCCGTATTCTGAGATTATTACATGCATCCATTCATCTATGTATTTTATTTTTATAAAATGTATTATTGTATATTAATTCAAAATTATGAAATATTTTGTTTATTATATGTCAGAAGGGTTTAATAATATTCTATTCATAATGGGGATTAACACCTACACACACATAATCCAATTATGCTTACTTTTACATGTATATTTGTCGAGTATGAGTAGAAAGTTTAACATTGAGAGTTGGATTTTTAAAAATGATTGGTAACCTCCATTGGTAAAAGGGAAGATAGGTAATTTGAAGCTTACTTCTGTAAATGCTCATCGCTCTATAATTTGACCAACCTTCTCTAATTGTTTTTTTTTATATATTATGTTTAAATTTATAAAGGTGAAAATATATGTCATACGCAATAGGCAAGTATGTGCGTGCATATTTTTAATGAAATGACTTTTTTTTGGATATAAATTTTCAGTTATTCACTATTCAAATTGATGCACACACATTATACTATTATATAAACATTGAATACGTGTCATTAAAGGGAAAGGGGGAAGATTTTAGTATTATTAATATTCTTTAAAAGGTAAACAATTCATTATTATTTATATAAATTTTTATGTCTTTTTAATATTATGTATATTTTATCAGTCAGTAATAAATGTTGATTTGTTTTATTAAAAGAGACTATCTTTCTTAAGAGTTATTCATTGTCTTATTAATTATGACCATTCATCATCACTGGTAAATATCAATCGTTAAGTCACAATTTAAATATATTTTAGGTAAATGATTAAAGATTTATAAAAGATAAAATTTATGTTATGAGTTTTATAGCTATGGCTGGATGTATTATCATCATCATCTTACTAATCAATAGTCTTAAGAGTGTTTAATGGCTAGATATAAATAATGTTTTTCGTTATGTTTGTGTATTATTTGTGAGCCATTATAAGATGAGGACTACCATCAAAGCTCATCAAATGTCACCCAATAAACGTACATCATTTAATATGAGCTAGCAAGACTTATGATAGTTGTAAATATGCACTTATGATAGTTAATAGGATGTTTTGTTTTCCTTAACATTAGTGCAAATGTGATATGGTTCTAAAATACAAAATCCTACATCATGTTATAAATAGGGTACCAAATGGGTTCAAATCAGATACATCTATAGGTAGGTATAGAATATAACTGTCTAGGTTTAGATAACCTAGTGGTGCCTGATAGACCATATACACACAAGTAAAAACTTATAAAATGTTTAAAAGCAGACTACTTCACTATTTTCCTCTCATTTTCCCCCGTAATCTTGAGAAGTTTGTAGATGGTATATAAAGCCATTTATTATTGTCATTTTTAAAAGTTACAAATGGTGACCTAACTGAGGGCACGAGATAGGCCATCTACTTAAGAGGAGTAGTCCTTATAATGATGAGAGATGTGTAGTTTAAAAAAAAAAAAATTTTTGTGTAATTTTTTTTCTCGTAGAATTATCTTGACCATATGTTCTTATTTTAGACTTGTCTATGATGATGTTATTGTTTTATTTTTTTATGATGTTGATAAATGAGTACAGCCATGAAACAGCTTAGTTTTCCAATTTTAGAATAGTATATTGTACCAGTCGGTTTTGTCTGTTCATATAACAAGATCTAGCATCTAGACAAAAGTACCTCGAGTCCAATCATGCCCAAGATACATAAGTCAGGAACACTCATGAACTCTGCCCTATTTGCCTATTATCCAGATCTACCAACTTATGAGCGACAATTCTGATGATATCGATCTAATTTATTTCTCACCGCCGGCATCACAAAGCCATGACACAAAAAGACTCTAATTTGAATTTATTCATGTATAGAATGTTATTGTTAGCGAGATTCGATCGTGTAGTAAATTACACATTTTATATAACATCAATATTATTACTATTCAATAAATGAAACAATGACTTTGATATTTAGAAATATATATATATGATTTATTAAGTTAACTTGAGATATATATATATATAATTGATTATGTTATTTGTGTCAAAATACAAATAAAATGGATATTTATCTCCCTTAGACGACATTAACCTCTCTTACAATACTATAAAATAAGCGTATTTATTCAATTTACGCTACAGTAACAAATAATTTATGGCTTTGTTCTAATGCGGGTATTTATATGTCAATAATTAGCAGATTACGTGGCATACCACAGATATTCATAGTTCTTTAAATCCACCATTAATATCACAACAGCACTCGAACCAATACATAAGATCATTGAGTTTGATGGCAATGGTAATTATATTTAATTAATAAAATAATATTCGCGTTCGCGAAATAAGAACGTATGTGGAAAGCTAATTTAGGAATAATTTAGGAAATAATAATTGTAGCAGAAATATCGCGTATGAAAGTATGAATGAAAATATAAAAATGGCAATCCATTTAGCATAATCATAACAGTATGATTTAGGAGTATTGATGGGCTTATGAAATATGGGAGAGCGGTACGTGTATGATCGCAATGAAGAGATCTATTCTGTCATCCAAGAAGGTGCTTCAATTTATGGCTAAAGAAGGCGACTCTCTGCAAACATTGGCAGGGTGAAGAATGCGCTTTATTGAATTGCCATAGGCTGGACTTTTGCCAGAGCAGACCCTATGCAATAATATCTAGCGCCGAAGAAGTCCCAAGGGGTTTACAAACCTTGTCCTTGAAATTGGGAGTAAAAATAAACGAAACACAAATATATATATATATATAAAACTAAAGGCCAGTATACATGTAACGCTTGAATTAATATAAATACATAAACTTAAAACTAAGAAATAAAGAATTACCGCCTATCTTTATTGATAAAGACCCAGCGTACTAGTATGATTTGATTTACTATGTGGATATGGGATCAATAAAATTAAAGCTAATATAACAGCTCATAGAACTAGAGGATTACCCCCCCCCTATTACTATTACTTTAAATTACATATAAACTTCCCACAACGTATAACTAATACTACAAATCTTTGGTTTTAAGTGCTTTCATAATTACTTTACATATTATTAAATATGTATAAAGTATGTGGTGGTTAGTGAGTTCAAGAAAATAATATTGATTTAATTCATATAAATATATTTAAAGTTTTTAGAAGTTGGTGCTATTATTTAATTAATAAAAAAAAACACATTTCTGAGAAAACAGATTTTTGCTTAGTTTTTCGAAAATAATATTGTACAATAATTATCTGATTTGTAGTTTACTTCCCCAGACTCGCAGGCGCATGCTATAATAAGAACAAATTTGTTTAAAAAAAAAAACTAGATTAATCACCCTCTGAAAAGTAAGGAAGGTTTTCTTTTATTAAAAGAGATAGCATAGGCATTTGCGATTCTGGGGGAAAATTATCGACATATAATTTAGTATATGAAAATACAAAATATAATAATGAAAATAAAATATTGCTGCATAGACGTGAAATTAAGAAATAATAATTGTTCAGGAGAGGTTTAATGTAGGAGATATTACTGCTAAGTTATATAGAGAGAAAGTACATTTGACTAACAAGGTAAGAATTTACAAATTAATTCATAATTAATATTAAATTTTACAAGGAAGGCTTTACAAAATGTTTAAAGAAACAGATAGGTGAGATTTAAAAATTATTCAAGGTAAATTTAAGAGTCTAGCAGCACTTGAAATTGTTACCTCTGTACAAACTTGGCTGTGCTTTTGGTGATATTCAGATTTCCCCCGGAGAATTAGATCTAGTTTCACGAGCATAGTTATTCAGGCAGGTAGTAAGTTCATTATTAAACCAACAGGCACATATTTACAGTTTATGAGTATCGGGATACTGAGCATAAATTTCAGGTAAGGCCATCTTGAATGGCAAGAAAGGTGAAGTGGATTTACTCATGACACATTGAAATTAAACGAACGTGGATTTATTTGGCAACTGCTTTCATTGACTGTTTTTAGTTAGTTCCCGGTCAAAATTAGCCCATTTTTATACTATGCCTTGGTATTTGTGGAATGCTTTCTTGATGGGTCATTGCTAATATTTTCTCTAATCTAATTTCCAAAAGAATTTTTATATAACCTTTACCCATTGTGCTGGAAGATGCCATTGTTAGAGAAGTACTCAAATCGAAATTAATTTGATAACGAATGTTTATGACAAAAGTAAATCAATTAAGTTTAGATTTTAATTTTAGAGAAACTTTTAATTAAAGTTATTTTAAAAGATTAAACAAGATTAAGTTTCTCATCTTTCATTATTTTTAACTAATTACAATTGCATCTTCCATATTGGATTTAAACAGAAAAGTATAGTTTAATAGAAAAATAATTTGAAAGACAAAATTTTATAGAACAACATATAACAAACTTTTCTAATAAATATTTGCTCAGTACATATCTGAGCTGCAATTAATAAAATAATTACTATAACTGTTATAAATAAAAAATATAGAAAATATAATATATTTTGATATTATAAGTCTGTTATAATTAATCCTCCGTTACCTATTGCGTATACGTATTCCCTTTTTAAATACTATATTTATTAATTTTATTTTTTTGTATGTGTATTTAAATTCAGATATTTATGCATATATCTTCGTTAAGAAATATTTTAGTTAATGATAAGAAAAGGAACAAAAATGTGTTAGTGAGCGGAATATATATACGCAAGAATAGGGTTTGAATTTGGCTTGGTAGCGGAAGATTTGAGGTGGGCTGTGAAGCGCAATCTGAATCTCAGATTCCGCTTCAATATATGTCTCACAGCTTAAGTCATTGTTGAAATTAACAATAGGATTTTTTTAAACATTTGGTTTATTAATGAATGATTTACTGCGAGATAGGGATAGCAATATTGATAGTTATGAATTATGGGATTAATTTCATATATATGTGGGGAATTCAGATAACAGAAAGTCTATGATTTTGGAGGTTGGATTGGATATTTGATTGTGGGAGTTTGGTGTGCTAGTTTGCAGTTTTTGATGATGGATGGAGAGTTTTGTAATTGCCTTGAGGATGCTGTGTATTTATGCAACCCATGACTGATCAATCACACTTACTGCTCCAACCCAATTTATGATTTATTTATCATGAAGCAGTTAACAGTAGTCCTGCCAAGATCTCAGCCTATAAGTTTCCAAAAAGTGAGCAAGGCAGTTTTTTTTATATATTCTACAGTCTGTAAGACTTAAAAGAAGCACGACATAGGTTTGATATTTGTCATGTAAGATTCCAAGAGAGAGAGAGAGCAAGGCATTGTTTTATATAGTCCAGCCCATAAGGCTTGAAAGAAGTAGGGCATTGCAACAGAGTTTGCATCATTCTATCAAGGGTTGTGGCTTATAGTGATTGAATTGGGATTGCTCTCCAAGTGCTCATGGTGCATTGTGTTCTTATAGTGCTGTGATTAAATTTTTTTATTTATCTTAGATTTGTAAGCTGCTAATCATTCTGTTGCCTGTCAAGATCTGTCAGATCTCTAGGGGAATAGATGAATATTGAAACGGTCAGTTTCATCCATCTGCCCGTTTTACTTATTTTACCCACACATCTATCCATATGCCAGGATTAAACCCTCCCAGAGTACCCATCTAAATAACGTTAAATTATTATATAGGCAGAATCACATATATATATATATGCAAGTGATATATCTGTGATTTAATAGTATATGTATAGATTACAGATGTATTCATTTTATAAATATTTCTAATTTGGGAAATATTTTAGTTTAAATTATTAGGTTATTATTGGTATATATTACAGATATATATATTCAATTTATAAATATTTCTAATTTAAGAAATTCATTTGATAAATATTTTTAGTTTAAGAAATATTTTAGTTAAATTATTTAGCTAACTTTATTGTTGTATTATTGAAATCGCATACATATATTTCCTGTTATTCTGCACTTATGGTTATAAAATGTCTTTTACTAATTACGAAAGTAACTTTGTCAAAATAACATTTGATCTTGTAAACAGATTTTAAAGTAGGTCACGCATTGGTCCTAAAATAGCATGAGCTTGATTTGTATAATTAAAATGTTAATAACAAATAGGCAGGAAAACAAAATCTAAATTACTTGTTACCATTTAAAAATGTGTCTCTAAAATAAATAAATGAGTTTTTCTACCGGTTGTAAATATTAAATATGTTTTGCTAAAATAAATAAATGGACTTTTCAGCTACATTCGAGCTCGTAAAAATGAACAGTTAGACAGAGTTTAAAAAGTATAAATACTTAAAGTTTTGTTGCCAAGAAATCGATATATATATATTAAGTGAACTGTAAGCCAAACCTAGGCCCGTTTTACCTTCAAAATGATCGAGTAGGACGGCGATAGCTCACCTCTCAACCCTTAGCCAGGGATGGAGAAGAACTCTGTGGTCCAATAAAACCTAATGCCATGCACCAGCAAAGTGAAGCAGCCCATGGTAAATCTCTATTAACTTTAAATCATTGTCAAAAGTGTCCGATTAATATCCTCCCAAGTGCTCCAGAACTAACTGCAATGGAAACTGAATGATAAATTTTCTCTCAGAGCTCTGTCTATAAACTGAGACTTTCAATTCTTTCTTTTAAAAGCTAACTATTTATCAAATCTGCCTTTCCCAAACATCTTTACTAAAATCTACAAAGAAGATTGTTAAACACTAAGTCTTTCCTGATTGTAAAATGCTAAATCTTGCCTGATCGTAAAACTTGAATTCTCTTTTAAAATGTAAAACTCTAATAATCTATTTTAGATGTATAATTTCCTGCGGTCTTTTTATGCCTATTTCTAAATCTACTCAATTTATTCTATGATTTTATCATTTTAATATTTTATGTATTTATTATGCCAAATGACTCTAAACCGCAAATATTTATACATATAATTTTAGCTTATCGATCTGTGAAGATAATTTCAAATCTTCCGCTATAATAAATATTAAATAATTGAATTATTATTCTTCATTCTCACTCGCTGTTTCGAGATCATATTATTATTTTATTGATTCATTTTGGGTATTAATATTATGATAATCAGTTATCTAGTTATTTTATGTAGTTTGCTTAATTCTAGTTATGAATTATAACTATTTATATATGCAACTTGCACATCATAGGAACTAGCCATAGAGATATTCTCAAAGCATATTTTAATGTTTTATTCATAATCACCCTGCAAATATGCTTTGCCCTCCTTAGATTTATATATATATGTTGAAACGCAGGTGATAATATTAAACTAGGTTACTAATTAATTTAGTCCCTAAATAGTATATTTAAAATACTAAATTTGAGAACTGGATTGTATTGATATGCAAATAGACACTATCTAATTTTAAGGCACGGTACGCAATGTACACTTATCTGCTTGCTGCACGATTCTTGATGATGTGCTGGTGGAGGCCACACTCATCCACTTTAGTTCGGGTTCAAGCACACTTTTAGAACTAGGACACAAGGACTTAGATTATTCATAATGCTTATCCGACTCCCTGAACTACTAATGTTCCTATTGGTAGCAAGTTGAGTCGTTTTAGGGCAAACTGAGCATTCGATGCTGAAGCCCATGAATAATGACCCATTCGCACCTTTTTGCTTAATTAATATTTTAATATGTGCCATAGAGAATGTAGGTAAACCTATCATAAGCCAGTTTTCTTTCCTTTTATATTAAATGCTTATCTAGCATTAGAGTATATCCTAATCTAGGTTAACATGCTAACCTGCGTATCTCAGCCTAATTACATGCTCGAATTAACTTTGTATAGATAGACGCCATAGGAATGCTATTAAAGTTAGTTATATAACTTTGGCTATAAAGTTCCATATGATCTAGCAGACTACGAAAGAGCTAGAAATTTGGCATAATAATATAGACATAAACTCCAATACCGCACTACACTTTATTAAGCACTTATAATGGGATATGTAACATTGATCTCATTAGTTATCTAACGCCTGCGAGCATTATATCTCATGTTCCCATCATATAATTATGTATGTTTTGATTTATTATTTGTTATTGTTTTATTAAATTCATAATATTTACAATTATAACTCGTTTTTTTAATTTTTATTGTCCGTGAGTTCATTTTATCCAACTCTATATTTAATTGCAAATACACTTTCATATATATAGATCAGTCTGTTAAGTTCTATAATTAATTACTTAGCCATATGTGTGTATGTCTGACCAAATCAGTGATAAACTAGTTAATTTCTGAGTCTCTTGTTCCAACGGGGGTGACTGCCGGACCAAGAGTAAATTGAGTGTCTGTATGTTGAGAAATGTCATCCATAGGGTATTAGGTCATTGAGCAGAGATGAAAGGATTGAATGTTGATCGGATTCTGGATCCCAGTATCCATATTCGATCAGCTTTAGTGTATTTTGCTTGTGTTCTAGATTTTGTTGCGTGGAGGGACAATTCTTACCGTTACAATAATGTGAAAGGCACGTCAGTCAGTCAGAGATATGTCTCAGGAAGAGAATGGATATACAGGTTCTTGGTGGTCAGGGAGTTCAGACAAAATAAATTGAAATTTTATGAAAATGAGTGAAATTTAATGATACTCCTGAGAGGGTTATGGAAGAAGAAAACCCCCCAATTTCTGAAGTTGGTAATTTTTATGCTGAAGAAGAGGACGGGTAGGTTTTATTTAGATTAGCAATGGTAAGGAGGAATTTGAGGAAAATGCTTCAATAGTGCAATCTCACGCATGAAAGCTGTAGTCAAGGAGCCAAAGATTTGCAAGACTCAGATGGAGAATGAAACACTGTCAGGGACAGAAATAATGATGTTCCGTATTGTGAAGGTAGCTTCAAAATTGCTACCACAACAAACCTTAGCCATCTGAAATAACGGAATGTTTTTTTATTTAGTTTGCATGTAAAAATTAAAGTAAGTTTTTGCTATAGAATGCTTTTGGAGAAAAGAGATGTTTTCATATTTTTTAACAGTATAATAACTACAACTTAAGTACTGGGAATGATGGGTAATTTACCATGAAAAAAAAACATATATTAGTAATAAAATTTTATTACTAAGAAAATATCAATCTTGATTAAAAAAATTGTACATAGTTATATATATTTGTTGATCATAGTATTGTGTTAATTAAACTGACCATGACTTAAATAAAAACAATAATTATAGCAATAGAAAATAAATCAATATCTGAATATAAGAGAGACAATAATATGATATTGTAAATTTATTTTATAATTTGTTTTGTTTTTTTTAAAAATGAATCGATATAAAAAAATTATTTTAAAAGATTCAACGATGGTTTTAAGCAATAGGAATAGTGGCTAGTATAAAAAGGAAACAATTAAAAATCTATTTTTTATTCTTGCTCGGCTTTCGATCTTAAAAGTGAAGTTTTATTAGAACTATTATTTTAATATTTTTTCTTTAAAATGGAATTTTTTTTAAAGTAGCGTCTCAACAAATATCAATGTTTTCCTAGTTAATTCGTCATTCGGAAAAAAAATAGAGGAATGAATAGAACTTTCTTATTATAATTCAAGAGTCAGATAAGTCAAAATAATTTATCAATTTAAATTTTAAAAAAGATAAGTATTATGATTTTTTGTTTAAAAGAAACTAAAAAAAAAGAAATCAGAACAGTTGATTTAATTTAATGTTTATATAGCCAAAATTACAAATAGTAAAGAGCTTTATTCTATCTATAAATATATTTTATTAAATGCAAACCATATATATATATTTATATAAAGCTATATATATATAATTAAAATATGAGATACATTGGCTAGAAGGCTTAATTGTTGTTGGGGTGAAGCATTTTTTTATCCACTATGGCCATATGAGTATTAATATTCAACTCTACAATTTAAGTGCCTGAGAAGTTGCATCTACACAAGATGAAAACCTATGTGAGGAGTAACATAAAACTACCTACTGCCAACTTAAATTCAGAATGTTCTATAAAATTAATTAGGAGTTTTTCAACATCTATAATAAAAATGCTTTAACATATCGATTCATAAAAGGTTGTAAAATTATGTTTTATTTTCTGTTGTATAAATCTGTTTTTTTTATTTTATTTATTATCTCATCTTATATTTGGAAAGTGCTATTTCTAATTCTACAGGGAACAGTCTAATATATGAAAATATCAAGAGAGTAGCGAAGGGGAAAGGTTGACAAGTATTTTTTTTAATAAAATCTAGGTGATTTATTTTTTACCAAGAGATTTAGTTATCAACTATGCACATAAAATTAAGTACTCCAATAGAATACTTAACAGTAAGAGTTAGTAAAATATGCTCTTTGTAAATATGGCCATTATGGGGCTCCAAAAATTTAAAGGATTACTTTTATTGAAATAAGATGTACAGAAGTATTAGTAATGTAATTAAACATTGTACAATTTGTATTAAAACTAAATATCATGCTAAGTCTTTTATAGGCATTTTACAACCCATAATCCCAGATCAGCCTAATGAATTGTTGGTGCTTGATTTCTATGGACACTCCCACCATATAACAGGCAAAAGTTCATCTTAGTAGCATATGACATATTCTCTAAATTGTATTTAAGCATTTTTAGTACCAAAGACTGATGCCAAGGGGGTTATTAGGTGCCTTAAACCACCAGTTTCAAACAGTAGGTAAACCTGATGTAATTTTAACAGATCACACCACTGCTTTTATATCCAAGACATGGAAGAAATGGACTTTTAACTCAGAACATCAAGCATGTCTTGAGTTTTATATGAAAATCTGCAGTCCAATCTCTATGAACGCATTATGCGTGAGCTTAGCAAGCTTTATAGAGTCTATCTTCCAGATGATCAGACAGTGGGTGAATAAACTTCCTGAATTAGTCAATCTCATTAATATAACTTGTAATGAATCCACAGTATACCCTCCTATTAGGTTGCATTATGGAAAACAGGAGCCATTACTGATTTGAAATCCCATTGCCTGTTATCTCAGGAAATAAATAGTGGTAATGATCTTGATAGAGCCAAGGACCAACTTAAACTAATGGGTCAGAAAAGGACAAAACAATCAAAAACCAAACCACATTAATTTAAGGTAAATGATCTTGTGCTGATACATACTCCACCCCCAAAGAAACCAATTCAAAAAGTTACTAAATCTATACAAAAGGCCATTCCAGATTATTAATCAGATAGGAGTGAATGCTTTCATGCTTGTTACTTCTGTTGGGAATAGGGGAACATGTAATGCAAGGATTTTGATCCCTTATCCTTCAGCATAATAAATTTTGAGATTTTCTGTCAAAGATCTCCAATTAAGTCATAATATAAAATTTCCGAATGAAGAGGGGATTCAACAAGGGAATAAAAATGTATTATCCATTATGTTCAATTTTATTGGTTATGGATAATTAACAGGAAAATATGCTTTTTTTATTAGAAGGGTGGATGTACACATTCCAATTTAGCCTGTGGTTAAATTGCAATAGTGTGTGCATAAATTAACAAAAAAAATCATCACATTTTCTTGTATAGGAATGAAAAACTGTAGGGCATCCAAGTTTAAACCGTTCATGATCAAGTCTCCAAAAGCTTAGGACAGAGAGTGGGAGAAATATGCTCTATTTTGGTAAAACAAAAAGAGTAGTATATACTTTGAATCATTTAATAGTAGTACACATAAACAGATGTCTGTGCACACAGACTTCAATTAATCATTTTTCTGATTTTGATTATTAACCTTTTTCCAAATTTAATTTATACTTAATAAATTCTCATATTCTTTTTATAATAATAGTTTAATTCTAATAGTCTTACTAATTTGTTTTCTGAATATTAAGTTATAGTTTTTTTAGTCATTCAGATTATTTTGATAGGCAGATTTGATATGTTTGGAATATTTGAATATGTGCCTGTATTTACTGAGAAATAAACTTTCAGTT
Source organism: Epiperipatus broadwayi (assembly GCA_028023455.1). Lineage (NCBI taxonomy): Eukaryota > Metazoa > Onychophora > Udeonychophora > Euonychophora > Peripatidae > Epiperipatus > Epiperipatus broadwayi. The sequence continues at coordinate 3,187,284 of JAQFVV010000089.1, read as the reverse complement.
ACACATATACTAAAAGTTTTATTCTAAATCATTCTTACAATTTTTATAAAAGCTATGTTATTTAAGAAGCATTTTTTTATATTTTGTCTGGGCAGGTTAGAGTTTTACTTAACCTTCACAAAAATGTCCAGACAAGCCAGAGGTTAATAAAAAGAGTTTAATTTTAGACTTGAGAAAAAGGGTCATGTGGTAGAATAAAAACAGTCATTAATCAACCATTGTAATTCACAAGAAATAAATCATTTTGGGGACCAGAATCAACTATCAAATTTAAAAAATTGTCAACTTTGATTAGATGGTTTAATTAATGAAAACCAGGTGTTTCAGAGGTCATGAGGCAGAATAATTTGTATAAAAAGCTGACAATAAGTCTGTTAGGGGAGAAAAATAAACTGAATTGCTAAGGGGAGAATAAACTAATTTGCTGGGAAGAACTCAGATTTTGTTTTAAAAAAGTTTTCTACAGCCCAATGGCAGGTTAAATATATTTTGTTATGGGCTTCAAATTTACCCATCAAGAAACCAAGCACATCTAAAGAATTTGAACCCAAAGTATTAAACATCTTGTGACTGATTGCTAAAAATGAAAGCAGAAACTAATTGCTCACCTGTCCTTTTAAATCTAAATGGAAATAAGAAGTAAAATACTGAAATTTATGAAACCATGCTATTTCATTTATGTCATTGCTGAGTTTAAACCCAAGCAGAATGCTAAATATATTAAAAACAGCAAATATCCAGTCTGTTAAAAGTATTTATTCTTAGGAGAAATGAAGAAATCATTCCAGTGTCAAATTGTCTTTATAGAAGCAAGTTATTTCACTATTATCACAGTAAAAGAATTGCAAGCCCAAGCCAAGAAAAGAATAGGACTGTTCCCGCAAACCACTGTAATTGGTAAATATATGTGCGTTACATATTGGTGTATGGCTGGTGTCAAATTATAAACCTTCAACAAGCTGAATTTAAAATCTTGGAAAGTGTGTACCTCAAAAAAGTAAAAGAACTGGTAATATGAACCTTAATTATATATTTTTATCAATGCCAAATCTTTTTAATAACAAGTTCATTTATCATTTTTTTAATCTCTGAATCTTAAAAAAAAAATTAATTAGAGATTTTCATATAATAAATATTGCTCTATTGATATTATGTATTCTGAAATTATTACATGTATTTATTCATCTATGTATTTTGTTTTTATAAACTGTATTATGGTATATTAATTCAAAATAATGAAATATGTTATTATATGTCAGAAAGGTTTAATAATATTCTATTCATAATGGGGATTAACTCACACACATGTAATCCAATTATGCTTATTTTTACATGTATATTTGTTAAGTATGAATGTAGAAAGTTAACATTAAGAGAGTTGGATTTTTAAAAATGGTTAGTGATTTCCATTGGTAAAAGCGGATAGGTAATTTGAAACATATCTGTATATGCTCTTATCTCTATAATCTGACCAACCTTTTCTAATTGTTTTTGTATATATTATTTTTAAATTTATAAAGGTGAAAATATGTATGTCATGCACAATAGGCAAGTATGTGCATGCATAGAATGTTTATTTTTTTTAATGAAATGGTGTTTTTTTAAAATAAATTTTATAGTTATTCACCATACAAATTGATGCTCACATATTATACTATGATATAAACATTGAATATGTGTCATTAAAGGGGAAGGGGAAGATTTTAGTATTATTAATATTATTATTTAAAAGGTAAACAATTCATTATTGTTATTTATATAAATTTTTATCTTTTTAATATTATGTATATTTTATCAGTCAGTAATAAATGTTAATTTTTTTTATTAAAAGAGGCTATATTTTTCTTAAGAGTTATTCGTTGTCTTATTAATTATGATCATTCATCATCACTGGTGAATATCAATCGTTAAGTCACAATTTAAATAAATGTTAGATAAATGATTATAGGTTTATAAAAGATAAAATTTATGTTGTGAGTTAGTTTTATAGCTGTGGCTGGACATATCATTATGATCAACATCTTACTAATTAATAGTCTTAAGAGTGTTTAAGGGCCAGATATAAATAATGGTTCTCACTGTGTTTGTGTATTATTTGTGAGCCATTATAAGATGAGGACTACCATCAAAGCTCATCAAATGTCACCTGATAAATCTTCAGTATTTAATATGAGCTAGCAAGACTTATGAGAGTGTTAAATATGCACTTATGATATTAAAATCTTACTTAATAATGTGTCTGATTATGTTATATGTACAGCTAAAGTATAAGGTAGTTTTGTTTTCCTTAATATTAGTGCAAATGTGATATGGTTCTAAAATACAAAATCCTACATCATGTTATAAATAGGGTACCAAATGGGTTCAAACCAGATACTTCTATAAGTAGTTATAGAATATAACTTTGTCTAGGTTTAGATAGCTTAGTCGTGCCCTGATAGACCATATACACACAAGTAAAAACTTATAAAATGTTTAAAAACACATTCTAGTTCATTTTGCCATCATTTTTTTCCTCAAGCCATTTAATTTATTTTACTGATATTTTTATAAATTACAAATGGCATCATTTTTATAGGTTACAGTATGAATATGATATGTCTGAAATATATGTTAGTTTGACAACAGATCAGGCTATATTTTATTTCAGGTAGACCATAAACATACAAGTAAAAACTTATAAAATGTTTAAAACACATACTAGTTCATTTTGCCATCATTTTTTCTTTAAGCCATTTAATGTGTTTTACTGATATTTTTATAAATTACAAATAGCATCATTTTTATAGGTTACAGTATGAATATGATATGTCTGAAATATATGTTAGTTTGACAATAGGTCATGCTATATTTTATTTTAGGTAAGTTAATAATATTATTAAAGTTTAAATTTATATTGCAGTTATTCTGAAAATGAATATGATTACTCCATCTCAAAATGAGATAAAATATAAAAAAGTCAAAACAGAAAATAAAATTTACCACACTCTAAATGAATTTTGCGATAGTTATACAAATCTATCTATGAATTACAAATATTTCTACATGAAAAACGTACTGGTCCATTATTTTATTTATTTATTATTTTGCAATGATGTCTTTTAACTTCTGGAAAAAACTTTTCTTTTTAAAATATTTCAGTATCTTGTCTAATTATAATTTTCCCATCTGTTCTATTCCCTACCATATTTTTTCAATTAATTAACATGAGGTAATAATAACAAATTATAAATTGAATTATTTTAAGCATCTCTATTTTTTTAGTTTATTGGTCATAAAGTAGTAATTTTAAAAAAAATTATATGAAATTTTCATAATTTTTTATGTTCATTGGTTATTTTTTCATAGATTAGATTCAATTAATATAACTACCGTGTAGTGTTATTAAGGGATATATTAACAATGTTAAGAGAGAGGGTTTATATATATGTGTGTATTCAGTATTCAATATAAACGAACCTTAAATATTTTTCTTAACTTATGACCTGTAATTAATTAAAATTATTAATTGTGTAAATATATTATTTGACAATGATATAGCTAATGTTGCATAATTATACAATATGATTATTGTGTGACTATATTTCTTATGGTAATTATTTTTTCTATGTTATTGTTTTCATTTTTTTTTATGCATTATATGTATTTTGTTAATAATTTCGGTGTTAATTGCATATTGAGGAAATAATATATTTATATAACTTATTTTTATTATAGATGAGCTAAATAACTTGAAGTCAGAAGAGAGATTTAAAAAAGTCAGTGCTAAAATTCATGAATCTGTTCAGCAGATTTTAAATCAAGATGAAACCTGTGAATCATCTGAAGAAGAAGAATTAGATTGTGATAACATTATTGCTACAGTTTTTAAATCATATTCAAGTAAGAAATCATGATATTAATTAAAATAATCATATTAATTAATTTTCTCTATATACTTAGTTATCTAAATTATTTTAGAAATTCATAGATAGAAAATAAATTTATACAATGAATCAAAACAAAAATCAAATTATTTATATATGTTTTTAAATAATAATAATAATAATAATAATAATAATAATCATCATTATTATTGTTATTGCTGCTGCTACTGCTACTACTGCAGCTGCTGCTATTTTATAAACAATCCTTGTTACCAATTTATTATTAATACATTACATTTAACTTATGATTTTAGGTTAAATTTTAACATTTGCTTCTACAATATGTACTCTAGAATTTGAGTTTTAATATCAGTTGTAAAATAGTATTTGTTTGTATTTAAAAACTTAGTTCCCAGAATTGGAATTTGGGGCAGAAATAGTTCCTTTTTTCCCAGAATTGGAATTTGGGGCAGAAATAGTTCCTTTTTTCCCAGAATTGGAATTTGGGGCAGAAATAGTTCCTTTTTTTTGTAATATTTTGTCAAACACTTATACCACATGTATACATACATATATATGTGGATGTACAAGTATGCTGGTATACATATATTTATTTATATATTTTTGTAAGATGCTAAAGTCAGTATAGTTTAATAATAGGCAATAATTTATTATAAATTTTTTAAATGCATCTGTTATGAATTTTAATATATATTTAACTAGAATTGGTCTTAATCAATTTTTATAATATCCGAAGAAAAAGGAAATAAGATAATAACATTTTGGCTATAGTTTTTAAATTGTATTAAAACAAGAACCTGGGATATTCATGAAAATAATCATTTTAAAATTCTATTAAATTAAAAAAAATAATGTTTGGCATTTATCTCATTTAGATTGTTCTATTTAAAACTTGATTTCCATGCATCTCAGATTTTAAAGGAGTTCATTCTAATATTGAAATTTTAATAGATCAAAACTTTTAACAGTAAATAATTTTCTTCTAGAAACTCTATCATGTTCAGTTAATTTATAACCTCAAGTTTCATATACTAGCCAGTGATGTTTATTTTATCGTATAGCATCAAAACTTATTGAATTACTTTAATATAAGTTTCTTCAATACATGTTTGTCTAAGAAGTAAAGCTAAGAATGAAATATATAAAAAAAAAAACAATTATGAAACAAATTTCCATAAATGTGAAACACTCTATTGATTTCACAAAATTTACATTTTCTCATCATCATCAAACACTTTAATTTTCCATATTTTCCTACTTCTCTACTAATGCATAATCTTTTGTGTGAAATATATTATTTCTAGAGCATGTGTATTGGTATTTTTCATATTTTCCTACTTCTCTACTAATGCATAATCTATTGTATGAAATGTATTATTTCTAGAGCTTGTGTATTGGTCCCCATAAATATTTGATAAATTTCCAATGCTCAAATTCACTATCTGACAAAAATTTTTCTAAAGCTGACCATTCTTGTTATCCATGTCATCAATTTCTTGAATATGCTCTTTCATATCTCATATAATCATTATTTTTTTCCTCTTTTTTTTTTTTGAAACTCTATATCCTTAACTGCACATTCATATATGTTACTGTTCCACTCCATTATAGTTTGATTATCTCCAATGACCATATACACTATAGCCAATATCCATTCATATCTTCCTAACCTTATTTCAAGTCACAAATGTTTTTAGCACTTTACAGTATTTAAATATTTTTTTGACATAACACCTATACACCCCTTTTTTTTTTCTATTAATACTCTGCCATATCAAATCTTCCATTGTAAGTTCTTCTTTTTTTACATGTGTTTCCATTATGTGCAATACCCCAAGTCCTTCGTTTTTAACTGCTTTGTTCAATTTCTGCCACATTTCTGGTCTCCTACTACCTCACATATTCAAATACCCAATTTTAACAATTTCTTCTTTTCTTACTACTCATTTCTAAAACCTTTTGACTCTTTCTTAGCTATTATATTTGTAATTAGCTTTTTTATCATTAGTTTTGCAGACCCATTTCGTCTCCACATCTACATTTATATTTAATTTACTTCTTATATCCTGTCCATTCTTAACCTTCTTTTTGATAATACTGTTATTTAAAACCCTACCCCATTTGTAAGTTTTCCAAACTATAATATTTTTCATAAAACAAATCCCCCAATGCTTTACTTCCTTGTTTTGCTAAGTGTGATCCATCTTTACTATGTAACCCCCCTCTTGCTAATAAAAAAATTCCACACATCCACAAACATAACATTATTTCTCTTGCATAATTTTTTCAAGTTCTCATTTATAGCTCATGCCCTAACATATACCTATTGTCAAATCTTGGTTGTAATCCAACCACTCTTACTCTGCCTTTAACCTTATTCAAATTACTAATCAATTCTTTGTATTCATGTATTAATCTCTCCGATGGTTCTGACAAATTATTTGTCCCTGTCGTAACAATTACTTACACATACATATAATCAATATATGTATACATTATATTTTTTATTTCTATTATATTTATGAAAATAAATAAACATAGTAAATTAGTATTTTTCATTTATTTAAAATGAAAAACCATTGTTGAAATACTAATTCATTAATAAAGTCAATTGACAAGGTGATAACCTTTAAGTTCAAATGCAATTTATCAATGAATTAAAGGGAATGAAATTATCTATAATATGATATGCTTTAGCAAGCTCATGCAAATATAAATAGAAAAAATCAAATAATTTATTGGAAGATTAAAGATTCGATCTTTTCAGCAATATCCTCACAAGGACTTATATTGTGTTTGATTTAAAGAACAGTGTATAGGATAAAATCCATATATTTGAACAATTTAATAAGAAAGCTTATTAGAAGAAATTTTTAATATTTCTTAAAGAAAAGTAATTTCTAAATTATTTAATTTGAATATATTTTCGTATTCTATAAAGATCATTCTAGTTAGAGTTCTAAATATAAAGATCATTTTAAAAAAACATTTTACAAAAACTTCACGTAAATTAAATTAATAAACTTTACATTATAAAAAAATTCAAAGTGAATAGAATACCAATTTTATTGTAGGATATATAAAATGCGCTTGTCTAATCAAATATTGGCTTTACCCAACGTTTGGGGCTGAACCTAAGAAATGACAGTAAATAAATGCTTTGTTTCTTGTTTAAAAATAAAAACCTCGAAGAAATCTAAATTACGTAGGTAAAAGTGTATTAAATTAAAAATAAAAAAAGAATTGACCGAAATTTTTTTCTTACTTCTTTAAATGAAAAGAGACTGTGCTATTTACGTTCTGTTAAATAAATGACAGTTGGGTGTTTGGGCGGAGTTAAAGCATTAAGATCGGGTAGGATAAACGGACAAAGGAGGGCGAAGCCAGCGTGTATTTCCAGTTTAGAAAGAAATAAATAAAATAGAAATTAGTAAACTTATTAAAATAAAATGGTATCAAAAATAATGATAAAAAAGTGTTTAAAATTATAAATGATAAGAAATAAAGCCGAAATGGAGGCTCAAGGTAAAAATATAGAAAATATTCCCAACAAGGGAAAAAGAGAAATCATAGCTTTATTAACGTGCATGTTCGAAAAACAAAAAGAAACAGCAGAAGAATATAAAAAAATAGCCGAAGAGCTTAAAAACCAAAATAATGAAATGAAGAGTAAATTGGAAGGGCAAGCGGAAATGCTTGAAAAGTTAAAGGACCTGATCGAAATGGGCCAGAATAAAATAAAAGAAGAAATTAGGGAAGAAATAAAAGTTGAAGTTACAAATTTAACTGTAAAAGTAAATCAAATAAATCGAAGTCAAAATAGCCCACAGACTGAAATAGAAAGTAAAGCAGAACAGGATAGTGCTAACACAGAGAAAAAAATAGATCAAGAAATAGAAGAGAGACATAAGTTCAAGTTAGAAAATAGCGTAGAAAAGTTTTCACAAAAATTTAAAAAGGTTAATGTAAAAGTTCGTATTTGTTTTAAACGTAGATTTAAAACAAAGAGAAAGTGTAAAAAAAAATATTCACGGTTAGAAAAAATACGGAGGTCTGTGAAGCTTAAAAATTTTCTAATTTACAAGGCAGAAAATAAAACGGAAAGAAAAAGAGATAAAATAGATTTTAATCCAGAGATAGAAGTGAGAATATGGAGTATAATTTATGTTAGCGAGTTAGTAGAAAGAAAGAATGAACCACCTGACATAGTTTAAAAGTTAGTAATCGGGCGGAATAGTAAAGTAAATAAACAAAAAAGGACCGGAAATGGACAATGAACTCGAATATGATTATTCTAACGTCAATAATTTGTTAAATTTAAATCTGAAACTTCTATTTAAAATTAAAATAATAAATCAAAAATAAATGAATGATGATAAATTAAAGTTAGTCTTAGTAAATAAATAACAATCTTAGAGTTTTTAAAATGTCAAAGCAACGATTTATGTCAAAAACCCTCGATTATGTCTTATCGATTATATTGATATCCCAGCTCATAAGTCTAGAACATAGCGGAGCACGACACAAATAAAATAAATGTGTAAAATCAAATTAGACAAGCAAAATGATTAGGTCAAAAACCCTCGATTATGTCTTATCGATTCTATTGATATCCCGGCTCATAAGTCTAGAACATAGCGGAGCGTGACAAACAAAATGAAAATGTTTCTGTTTTTTTTTTTTAAAAAAAAAAAGAGTAAAAATAACGCTTTAAAAATAAAAATGAAATAAATACGTGTATAATGAAAGTATTAATTAAAATAAAACATTATCAAATAAAAAAAAAAAAATGTATTAAATTGGGATTGAGGTGTGTGCGAATATTTGGGCAAGGAGATGGATTCCAGGCCTGACTTTTGTTGGATTAAACCTTCTTCTTGCGGTGACTTTGTTCTACAGATGGGTAGTGTGAAAAATAAATAATACTGATAATGATGCGCCAGTAGAAAAGTCCTGGCATATAAAAATTAATAAATCTGGAGGAAAAATTCCCAGCAGAACCAAATAAAATAAATATTTTAGTAAGTCGAATGTGCAGTAGAGATAGTCCTGCCATTCGCAATCTTAAAGTCTCTGTACATGATCCGTTGTGCACAACAGTTGCCCATGCTGTAGTCACGACTTCTGCAGGAAATTAAAAGTTGGTTTGGATCAACACAAAGTCTATCTGGGTGTTGAATTGCCTTATACTTTGCTGCCTGCTTCTCTTAATATTATATTCATTACCTAATGATGAAAATAAAAACTAAAAATGCACTCTAGAAAAATAAGAATTTGAAGTGGTCAATACTTAGGAAAAGTTATCAACGCACATATTAATAAAGAAAAATGTTCGTAAATAAATGGGTCAAGTTAATGATTTAAAAGAAATGTTTGTAGAATTAAATAAATGAAAAAGATAATAGGATTTCTAGAATAAAATCAAGTTAGTCAAATAGATATTTGCATAACAATGAATCGCAACAGTTTTTTTTTCTGAGTACACGCACATTAAAATAAAATAGTTTTGAATATATTCAAGTTAATAAAAGTTGAATAAATAATACTGGAATATAAATGAATAGTGTAAAATATTGTTCGTGTAAATTTAAAAATAAGGTTGGAAGATTATTAATAAAAAAATAAAAGTCAATCTAAGGTGTATTAAGAGTGTGTAAGTATACATGTGTATATACGCGCACATACACTGGTAATATTCGGTAAATACGATACCTTATGATGAGTATCTTAAATGTATTTATCCAGATATCCTTTTAGGTTATTTTCTTGGTACTGCTGCACCTTATGATTGAGTGCAAAAAGGGACTTATTTATTATAGATTCCCTGTAAACAAGTCCAGTAATAACTCGATATCTAGAATATTAGTAGGTGTAGAATTATGCTGCACGTATACACATGTGTTAAATAAAGATGTTCGTAACGATTTACAAATAATATTATAAGATTAGTAATAAAAATATAAAGTCAATCTAATGTGTATTAAGAGTGTGTAAGTATGCATGGGTATATACGCGCACATACACTGTTAATATTCGGTAAATACGATACCTCATGATGTGTATCTTAAATGTATTTATCCAGATATCCTTTTAGGTTATTTTCTTGGCACTGCGGCACCTTATGATGCGTGCAAAAAGGGATTTATTTATTATAGATTCCCTGTAAGCAAGTCCAGTAATAACTCGATATCTAGAATATTAGTAGGTGTAGAATTATGCTGCACGTATACACATGTGTAGGAATTATCTAAAATAAAAAATTAATAAATCTTTATAGTCAACAATTAAAATTGCAAGAGATAAAATGGTCAAAAATGACGCATTTTACTCTAAAACGGAGGGGGGTGTAATGTGCCAATGCTAAATTGGCACATGTATATAAAATAATTTTGTATAAAAATTATTATCAAAATCTTTCGGAAAAAAGAATTTGAAAGTTACAATTAATTACTTTAAAGAGGGGAGAGGGAATTTTCCTATAAAAAAAAAAACAAACAAACTAAGAGTTTATAAAAGAAAGAGTGTTATTATTATAAATTAAAAGTTAAAAATCTCTTTTCATTCCAGTTTAGTAGAATAAATGTATATATATGTGCAATGGTAAATAGAAATAAATGTTAGCTCATTAATAAGATAAATACATGTTAGAATAATATTAAAAAATAAATAAATATTGAAATGAAATGTATTTAAAAACACAGTGGTGGACTACTAATTAAAGATATGAAAACAACACGTTTTAAAATAGCTACTACTAATCAAACAATCAATCAAAAAGCACGTTGTCATAGGATTAGTTATCAAGGAATTTCGACAACACCTATTGCACTTATTCCCGGAGGATATAAAAACGAAAACAATTCACAGATATAAATAGCTAGATTTTGTCGGACATTCAGTTGGAGTTTGCAATTCAGTCTAGTTTGCAGTTTCAGTCTATTTAGCAGTGTCAGTCTTGTTTACATTATTTAGCAGAAACAGAAATGCAGTGCTGAAAATCTTATGGAAATATACGCTGGTGCTTCAGCCCTTTGTCCAACAAGATCATCAAAACCTGCCTGTGAAATAATGTCTTCATAACCACTCCAAAATCCTCCGTCAAGCGTTCAACTGTCTTCAAAATAAAACAAATGGATTCGCATAAAAATCTCTTCAAGAAACGTCCAAATCTAACCGGTTAGATATAATTCATCGGAAGCAGCCAACGACAAGCAACAAAAAATCCTAGGTATATATTTTATTATTATCATTTATACGTAGTAGTCACCACTGTAATCCGTAAATATTCAAGACTCAAATTATCTGAACTCTATCATACATAAAATGAACTATTGATATGTGTGTGTAAATTTCAAATGCTATTAATGCTTTAGTATTATGTTTGTGAATGTGAAAAGATTTAAAGGTCAAAGATTATTTATGCTTTTTTCTTAAAATATATTATCATGTGTTAATTTAAAAAAAAAAAAGTGCGTGTGTTAAAATTGGATTTATAGAAATGTTTATAATGCGTTAATGTTAGTTAATAAATTACCTTTAAAACTTAATTAATGATGAGTAAAATAAATTATCTTTAAACTTAAACTTTATTTGTTGGTCAATTCTTTTTACCAACATTTTATTAATTCTTTCCACCACCAATTTTGTATAATTTATTACTGATTAAAATTAGACTGGGCTAGTTTATAGGATGGTTTCGAGCGCTGGATTATGAGCCTACTGACCAAAGACGTTGTTTATTCTTTTGAATAGATAGCTGGCGCCTGGAGTTTACTCCAAAACAAATAAAGTGTTTGGATAGTAGGGGTTTGAATCTAGCAGCCGAGATGGGCCATTGTTGATAGTTAAAGCTATCAATAAGATCTCCCATTTTGCTCGAACGTGCCGGTTCGTTCACGTAACCTTTATAAGATTATCAATGTATTATGAAGGAGTTTGAAACCGGCCAAAATTTATATATACGTATAAGTAGGTGGTATCAGCGGTTCGACCCGGTACAATATATATATATGTGAGTAACAACTTCTGCCAAATGCCTTTAAAATTATATATAAGCTATATCTTCGAAATAGAATTATAATTGCTAATAAAAGAATTGTGTATAAAAGATGCTGTCTATATGCAAGAAGGAAACTAATCATCAACTTGAGATCTCATATTATTTTCTTCAATGCATAATAACCAAGGCATTAAGAATTTTATCTTCGAAGGATTTTAATTCGTGAATTCCAGAAACATCTAGGACTATTGCATTAACTTTTATAAATACCATTCTTAAAAATTACAATTGGTGAACATTAACTGCTTGCGCTCCATGAGTGCTGTAGGAGCTCTTTGAGTGCTTGTTGGATGAAGTGTTGTTTTCTTTCTTTACTGATGTAAAAAGTATAAGCATGATGTCAAACAAAATATAGGCATTTGATAGCTTAATGACATAGCTTTCAGAAAATGTTTACCTCAAAAAAATCAGTTGAAATTTGGATTTTTGGCAATAGTTTTAATCGACCACAGTATTTAATTTTTTTTCTTTTTGATAACTTTTGTAATTACCACGAAGCGATAAAAGAAAAAAAAATGGTTTACCGAATGCAAGTTAACATTTGCCGCGTGTTATTCACAAACAAGGCCTACAATAGAGCTTCAACATAATGACTCGTAAGTAAAATTTTAATTAGTTTGTAGTTATATATTTATTTATGCTCATATAGAATTCATATCTATCATACTTTTCTAAAGTTCTAACTACACTAATCCACTTACTTTTATAAAAATAATGATTTTCAAAAAGTATAATAATTTATTATTTATAATTATGTTTATATAATATGTTTGTGTTTACAAGTAATGAGTTATAAAACTAATAATCAAATGTGTGTACAAAGATCGTACACGCAAGCATATAATCAAATTCTGATTCTTGTTTATGTTTTTGTTTATTCTTGTTCATGCTTTGGAGTCACTCTGGTTTTGCTATATATTTCAGAACATTATTTTCAAGTGTATAGCTAACAAATGGACTATATGCAAATAAATTATATCTATATGATACAATAAATATAATAAGATAGCATCACTTCTGTGCATAAAGAATATAAACATCACTTGTTTGCATAAAGAATATAAACATCACTGGTGTCCGTAAAGAATATAAACATCACTGATGTACACAAAAAAATATATAATTAAGAGATGAAACTCATCGTATCAGTGATATAGACAGTAGCCTACAATTTCTAATTTTAGATAGACAAAAAGCCAATTGCTATGATGATTTTTTTTTGTATCTTTTATTAGGATGAATCTTTTCTTTATAGATGCCTTTGACATTTAGAACATTTGGGGTACAAGATAAAAATGAAGAAGTCATATCCGACTTCTTTTGGAGATTGTGAAGCTGTGGATTATCTCAGATAAGATATGTTGTACATGTTTAGAAAGATAATTTTGTGAGGAATACAAAGAAATTATCACTGAAAATGTAATTTGAATTTTAGTTAATGTTAATTTCCAAATTATGAACAAACAATAAAATAATAATTATTTCGGATGTGAAAATTTCTTTTTTTTTCTTATTTTTTTATATAGTTATCACTATTTATTTTATGCTTACTGTTTTCCTTAATTTTTCTAGTTTCTAGCAATGTAATTGTTTTTGCTCTAACATAACTAAAACTGAAGTTGTTGTGAAAATTGTGTCTCAGGCCAGTATTTTAAAAAATTCAATATGGCGGCTTAGTCCCAAGCAGTTAATCTCATTTCCTTTATCATTAAATTTATTTCATTGAAGAAATGAATAAGAGGAGATGATCAATAATTTAAAATATTTTTATTTTTTTATATTTAATAAAAATTTAGATATGGGATAAGGAATATTAACATGGGAAAGGTATATAAATATATTAAAGAGATAGAGTGAATTTATTATAGTTGGATAGATGATTAACATTGGTATGAAATATATTTATAAATTTTTGTATTAATGATCATAAATTACATATAATCATTTTAATGGATGAAAATATTACATACAAATAATTAAACTATTATTTGTATAATCTAATTATTATATGATAGTTTCAATATAGTAATCTTAATATTTAGATATATATACTTTATGTAAATTACAAAGTCTTTATTCATGATCTTTTCAACTATTAAATCATGTAGTGTTATAAATTAAAAAATATATCTACAATGAGTAAATAGAAAATATTTATATTTTAAATATAAGATAGTAGATATAAAAATAATTCTTATATATTATAAAGTTTAAATTATTTATTTGTTAAATAAATAATTGGTATGTTTTATATTAAACTAAATGAAGTCTTTAATTTATTTTATTTATTTATTTGATTTTATAAGATAAGTTCAAGCATTTAATATATAATCTTTATTGATTATTATATTAACTTCATGAAATCCATTTTAAAGAGTTAGTGAGATTTATTATTATTATTATTCTAGTATATTGATAGGAACCCCTGAAGAGAGTCAATTGTTAAACTTTCCTGAGTTTGAAATCTGAGCATAATAGTTAAATCAATTAAGGTGAAGATTGATTTGATGTGGTTTAGATATAATTTATATTAATAATAAATAATAAATTATTTATTTGGAGCAGATATAGTTTTATATTAAAATTAAATCACATCATTCATGGCATCCTATATGAAGATCTTAAATCTCATTATAGTGAGATACGACTGCCTTAACTTATCTCATTGAGAGGGTGCATACCGTTACAACATAAATATCTCTAAAGTGATTCACTATCATAGCACCATTTATTTAATTTTATAAAGAACCAATTAGATGTCCACACAAGATAGATATCATATTTTTATTTTAGCTAGGTATTGCTTTCTTAATTCATGTGGATGATTTCATACCCATCTTAGGTTAATCTCTAAAATAATAAACTACACAAAACAAACCTTTTAATATAGCTCTGCCTTCAGGGTCAGTAATTTTGTGTAGCTCTTCATTATTTTAAATAGATTTAGATTTTATTTCAATTTATCTTTTACAATCATGAAAGTGAGTGTGCTAATAGAACATGACAGTCACTTTTATCTAATTTTAACTATTTTGTGTTGAACTATATGGACCCAACCTCATTAAGTATTTCACTCTGAATCTTAGGCAAATATAGAAACCTGTATAATCTTTGTCACCAATATTTTCTTATGTTTAGAATGCAAATAATGTACTGGTATCATCATGTATCAATAATTAGTTACACAATGATATAGCTAAATCTTAATTGTTAATTATCAAGTACATGAACACTTCCTACTTTTATATTAAAAAACTTTTGTGTTCAATTGCTCATTTTACACCAGATAGAATATCAATTCAGAAATACCTAACTTCAAACATCTGCTGCACTTTTATTACTATATAACATGTCTTCAAAATACAATTTTACATATATATTAAAACAACTGTTTTTTTATTTTAATTCTTCATTGACATGATATAATCATATTATTTGTATTATTTAACTCAATAAACTTTTTTTTAAAACTAATGCCAAGACAAATAAATATATTTTTAAATCATTTAATATCAAATCTCATTATTTATCAATACAGTGTCATTTTTTTTATACAAGTCTTTTAATATATGTTTTCATTATTGATCTTTGTCCTGAAATGAATTTATTCTCAAAGATACATATAGATATCTTCTTTTTTTCATGCATGATTATAAAATAAACAATTGGAAATGATAGACATTCCATTCAATAACTTTGAATACAAAAATTTTAATTTGCCATGATATAAAGAATCATGCTTATTTAAATTTCATGAGTAGAAAAAAAAAATATTTATTTTTTAATACATGTTAGTACACGACTCACACACATACCTGTATATGTGCATAACTTTCAAGTTTATACTAATAATAAAATTTGTCTTTTTTGAAACCTTAAATCATTTAGACATTGAATATAAAGCAACTTTAACTGTTAATTTAAATGATATATTTTTTCTTTTTAATATTCAAAGCTAACTGGTCATTTAAGCAAGCATAACCTTTTTTTTCTTTAAAAATGTTATGTCATTTTTATTTTTCTTGCTTATCTTTAAAGTTAAATATACTTGACCATTCTTTTTTTAAAATTTTATATATATAAAAAGAAATTATTACATAAAATATAAAACTATATACATAAATTTGTTTTCAAACATAAAAGAAATTTTTCTAGGAAGCATAATTTTAAAACTAATAAAATTTTAATGATTGAATTTAAACTATAAAGAATACAATTGATTTTAGTTTATTTAGAGAGGGTCTCTAATATAGTTTGAAATAAGCAGAAATGCCTTATATCTTTAGTCTCATACATGTATACATAATTTGTTAACAATTTTCTCAGTGTTTTACTTTTCTTGAGCAATACTAAAACTTTAGATTATGAGGTAGAATTAAATTGTTTTCTTACTTATATTTTATTATAATCACTATAAGGGATTTTTAATTGGACATTTTTTTAACCTGTATTTAGATAAAGTGCTCATTTGATTAGGTTAGACTTTCAATTTTGCTTTTCAGGTAATTTGTAGACATTTAGAATTTACTTTATGGCACTCCTTAGAAAATTTAGGAAAATTACATTTTTTCTACTCCTTATGAAGAATAGGTTGCTGTTAGAATGAACTTTTATATTTATTATTTGGAAATACATTAGCAATTAATACACTTTCTGGAGACCACAAAGAAAATAGTTTTATTTTCTTCACAAAGCTAAAACTGTACTGAAATTTTTTTGTTTATTTAAGCCCTTTATATATTTTTAATCACATGCTTCTTTTCTAGGTTTTTAAATATGCTTTTGATCTTTTTTGTGTAAAGAATATTTTAATATGTATTTTGTATGAAGATACCTACACAAAATAATATAATTGTCTGTTTAGAGAATTCTAATGCTGTTATCACTAGAACTGAACAGTTTGTATTGGATTCATTTAAATCTGGCTCATCTGGTTGTCTTATTTGTCTAGCTGGCATTAAAAGAGTCGATGCGGTAAGCAATTTTTTTTTTCTAGTTATTTAACACATTGTTATCATTTTTGAGGCAAAAAAGAAACTTCAATCAGCTTGAAATAATTTTTATTCAAAATTTAATCATGTAAAGATATTTTTTCAAATATTGTTTATGATTTTATTCATTTTTTCTCCCCAAGAAATAAGATCAAATAAACAAATGGTATTAAGTTAATAATAATAATAAAATAAGGGTTTAATTTTTAATATTTGAATGATGACTGAAATATGAAAAATAAAAATATGTATTTTTATGATTAATGAAGAAGTAAACATTACTAAAACCACATTTATTAAGAATATTTATTTTTTTATAATTGTATTTTACCTTAAAATAGTCAAACTTTCAAATTGACATTTTATTAATAATGTTTATAAAATTTGAATAAAATGTTTTGTTAATTATTTAAGAATTATTGAGATGAGATTTGATAAAATAGCTATAAAGGAATAAAATATTTTATATTATTAATTCTTTATTATTATTATATTACATCTAAACATTATGTGTCTCTCATGCCATCAGTCTCTTTACATTAACTGATTGTAAAATTATGTGTTTGTGTGGCCATATTTCCATCTTTTAATTATCTGCACAACAATTTTAATTTCAATCTTTTTTCTGTATTAAGTATGTAAGTATATAAAATCTTCAGCATTGAGAATGTAATGATGAAAAAAAACCTTTAGTTGTGATCTTTTTAATGAATCTTTACAATTGGACTTAGAGCAAAAGTTTCACTCGACAAATAATTATATATTTGTATAATTCTGTACAGAAATTTTCCTGCTTATCATGAAATGAAAGACTGTGAAGATGTTTGGAAAATGATTTGTCTTATAAAACCTGCACTTGAGAATAGTTTGTTTAAACAGTAAAAATAATTGTAATATTAATATTAATAATTGTGGAAAAACATAGTAGCAATAAAAATATTTATTTCCATTTTTTTAAAAGTATATGTAGAATATAAACAAATTTGCTTGATGTAATTCAAGATTTGAATAAACTATTCTGTTTGTGCTTAGAGTCTATCACAGTTTAAAATTGATATAGGTAGCCATATACTTTTGGAAGATAGATTATCAATGAAAAGGAACTGCATAATGTTGGATGTATTGTGAGATCTAATTTGGTATCATTTATTTTTATAATTTTTAGATGATCAAATGAAAGACTAAATATTAAAATTGTTTTGTGCAATGGTATGTTTTTCTATTTTTTCAATGCTTATGCTACAAAGTTAGATTCAGAAAATTTATCCTTACTGAATAATATTACTGCATTGATGCAATTACAAGACTCAATTAGGAAAAAAAGTAAATAGATGCCATTTAGATAGTGTGCTCTGATAGAAGAGATATTTAAGATCTATAAAATATAGATAAATCTCTTATTCTATTTTAATTTACAATAGTAAGAATTTATTTATATTCTATATATTAGCAACCTTTAATAAATTTATATATGTTTTTAGCAACACTTAAAGAGTTCCATCCACATCATTTTATCTACATACTGTCTGTTTATATCAGAGCTTATAAATAAACCCATTTATTTTAGAGAACATGATATAATTACAATTACTGAATTTTGGTTATATTTTATCTAAAGTAGTTAAATGAATGTTATTCATTTTAAACATTTTTCTAGAGCTCATTAGCTTTTCTTTATATTTGTATGCTATGGGATATGAACTGGATTCACAAAATGCCCATTTGTGTTCAGCTTTATCCTAAGAAATTTATTTGCATAAAATATAGGAGTCTTGATGTTAAATTCCCTGGAAAGTAATGAGAATTAAGATATTGTTTATTAATTGTGGTATTATGCTAGCCACACATATAAAACTTTAGTGAATGATTTTATACTTGTTAGCATTATTATTTTGAAAGATTAAGCTAAGATTTGTGGGATCACTTGTTGGTGAGTGACCAAGCATTGGTACTATGTATTAAGTTACATTTAGATTTTTGCTTTAGTTCAGATTCAATGTTATAAATTAGCGCAGTATCTTTATTTGCCACTAGAATATATATATATATATATTGACGGTGTACACATATACAGTCATATATATGTGGGCTTCACCAACCAGAAACTATAAATCCAACCACAGTGAATGTACATTAAAAGAAATAGTTATAGATAGACATACATATATAACTCATTAAATAAATTGCAAATAAAATTTATTTAAAAAATAGGCAAAATGAATTATTTTACTTGTATAAGAAAAAAATATTGCATTAGCAAATAAAGAAGTCGCTAATGCACAAAATCCATTAAAACAAGAATTTAATCTAAGAATCTATTAAAACAATAATTTAATTTAAGAATGTGAATTGTTTGTATAACAATACAGACAAAATATATGGTATTTTGAGAACTGAAACAATAGAACCATTAGTAGACACTAATTAATGTAATTGAGGTAGAAGGAAATTAAAAGAGTATAGAGGTTTTCTTTTGTTATAGGATTGTTATATATTGTAAATGCGAGTCATTCATTCATTTTGTAAAGAAAAACCTAATGAAAAGTACTTTGTACCGAATATGTGTGAATAGAGCACTTTTCTCCATTCTTCTGTCCATCCTTAGACCGGGGGTCTGAATGATGTAATCCAACTGAAGACCCAAGAAGTATGCCTGACTAATACTTGCCATTTGCTATTGAAAGGAATAGAACATAGATACAGATGCCTGAGATGGGTTCAGAAATTGGTGACTGCCCCGCAATACCTCCAAGATAGATTCATAATTCATTGCCCAGACAAACCCATTCTATTTACACACACACACACACACTTATGTTATTGATAACTTTATATATTTGTAACACGTATTATTTAAACTATATTTGTAATTATATTCATACAGCATTATTTAAACTTTTATCTTTGAAATTATATCTATATTGTAGTATTTAAACATATTTGCTAATTACGCCTCAGGTGAATTTAAGAAGACTTAGGTTATGTATTATGGTGATCATTAATGGTATTTTTCATATGTCTAGTTATGTATTAACAGATCATCAGTATACATATTGATTTATACGATTTATATTTTTTTGAAAGAAAAGTGTTTTTCTTTTATTATAATGTGGAATAGATATATATATATTAGGAGAAGCTGAGAGGCAGCTAAATGAGTAAACTTTACTTTTATTCCGCCTCATTCGCTATAATAAATGCAGTATTTTAAAATGATTACAAAAATTATTTAACTTAGAAATTACTCCCGCCCACCTTCTCCCCCAGCTGTCATTTTATTACTAAAGTTTTTTTTAAAAGAAAAGAGAGAAAGCAAGAATGAGTTAAGGTAGAATTACTTAATGTTATATTTAATTGTATATCGATGTTTCTGTCATATACAGGCGTCTATGGTTTTGTTTAATCTATTTGATTTGTTTAAAAATTAGTCTAATACACATTTTAAGTCAATCTAAGGATTATGAATATATATATCTGTCTATAAGGGACGCAGCATAAATAAGCGTTCATTATTATTTTATGTGTAATAGAGGGCACAGTATAAACCGTTTATATCAATAATCTATGTAATATTCATTAAATCTATGGACAGAAACTAGTTAAATAATAATTCTTGATCAGTTTAGCGATAATAAAAAAAACTGCTGGTATAATACCTGCATAGGAGCATGTTTAATAGCTTGATGAAAAGGGGGATGTATAATTATGTATATCGGATCTTCTCAGTATAGTAATATTCTCAAATATAGATTTATATGCATTAACATTATAAGGCTTTAAATTTATGGTCATTTGGCCACTTTCCCTAATAATGTGTTGCTTGATGATCTGTTGGTGTTTCTACATTCATTGATTGCTTTTCTTTTGGTGCTGATATAGTATGTGCTTGGTGGCCATTTTGAATTTTAAAACGCCCAAAAACACTGCTGGCACATGCAAGCGATAAAAGACATTGAATAGAAACAACCAGTTTTCAAAAAAAAAAAAAAATTGCCTAAGGCACTGCAAATAAAAATGGGTGGAGGCAAGAAAGTAACATGAAAATTAAATAGCCGGAGGCACTGCACAAAAAAGTGCTGAGAAAAAGAGAAACGCGACACCTTAAATAGCCTGAGACGATACAATAAAAAAATAACGCTATACATCCAAGCATTGTAATAGCAAATCTCAAAAAATTAAAAACGCTATAAATCTAAGCATTGTAATAGTAAATCTCAAAAAATTAAAAAATCAAAAACGCTATAAATCCAAGCGTTGATAGCAAATCTCAAAAAATTAAAAACGCTATAAATGTAAGCATTGTAATAGTAAATCTCAAAAAATTAAAAAATCAAAAATGCTATAAATCCAAGCATTGATTAATAGAAAATCTCAAAAAATTAACTTATGTTGGAAAATAAAAAACGCTATAAATCAAGCAATAGTAAATCTCAAAAAATTAAAAAATCAAAAACGCTACAAATCCAAGCATTGATAGCAAATCTCAAAAAATTAAAAACGCTTTAAATCTAAGCATTGTAATAGTAAATCTCAAAAAATTAAAAAATCAAAAACGCTATAAATCCAAGCATTGTAATAGCAAATCTCAAAAAATTAAAAACGCTATAAATCTAAGCATTGTAATAGTAAATTGCAAAAAATTAAAAAATCAAAAACGCTATAAATCCAAGCATTGATTATAGAAAATCTCAAATAATTAACTTATGTTGGAAAATAAAAAAAATCAAAAATGCTATAAATCAAGCAATAGTAAATCTCAAAAAATTAAAAAATCAAAAACGCTATAAATCCAAGCATTGATAGCAAATCTCAAAAAATTAAAAACGCTATAAATCTAAGCATTGTAATAGTAAATCTCAAAAAATTAACTTATGGTAGAAAATAAAAAAAATCAAAAACGCTATAAATCAAGCATTATAATATTAAATCTCAAAAAATTAACGCATCTTAAGGCATTTAAAAAAATCATAAATGCTATTTGCAAAAAGAAAGCTTATTCCTGTCTTCAACAGTATATACTAAATCAGTATTTTAAAAAAATATTTAAAAACTATAATGCTATAAATCAGACATTATAACGTAACATTAAACAGCCTAAAATGCTACAATGGAAAAAAGTGCGGGAAAAGAAAAAAAAAGCAAAAGAAGAACGTAATATTGAAAATTAAAAAAAATTACACAATCCTTTAAAATCAATCAAAAACGGTAATTGTAATTGTACATCTCAAAAAAATTAACTTATGTTAAGGTATTTTTTAAAAAAAAATCGTAAATGATATTTACAAAAACCCTTTAAAATATAGCGATCACTAGAAAAATAATAAATGCTATTTTAAAAAGCTCAGTCCGGTCTAGAAATGCTATATACTAAATCAGTATTATAATTTTAAAAAACAATATTTAAAAACTATAATGCTATAATAAACCTACTTTAAAATAAACCTAAAACGCTAATGTATATAGTGATAATCAAATACTGCGATAGTAAACTTTAACCTATGTTAAGGTATTTTTTAAAAAAAATCGTAAATGATATTTAAAAAAATCCGTTAAAATATAGCGATCATTAGAAAAATAATAAATGGTATTTAAAAAGCTCAATCCGGTCTAGCAACGCTATATACTAAATCAGTATTATAATTTTTAAAAACAATGTTTAAAAACTATAATGCTATAAATCAAACATTGGTGTGTAACGTCACATTAAATAGCCAAAGGTTATACTATGGAAAAAAAGTGCGGGAAAAGAAAAAGAGGTGAACATTGAAAATTAAAAAATACTTTAAGATAAACCAAAAATGCTAATGTATATAGTGATGATAATCAAATATTGCAATCGTAAATCTCAAAAAATTAACGTGTGTTAAGGCATTTTTTTAAAAAAGTCATAAAACCTAAATATATATACATAGCGATAATTAGAAAAAATGATAAATGCTTCTATCAAGATTATTCCGGTCTTTCAACAGTGTATACTAAATCTCAAAAATCAATATTATAATTTAAAAAAATTATATTTAAAAAGTATATTGCTAAATGTGAAATGGCGGAAACAACACTTTCAACACTATCAACAAATAAAAAACCTAAATAACTTATTTTTAAAAATATAATGTTTTACATTTGGCTTTGGGATTATCCGTCTAACTAAGAGTTATAATAATGAATCACAAATCTGAATAATAGACATATTAATGCATATTACAGTTAGCATTTATTTACATAATTTTTTACCAATATTTTAAGAATTTAAAAAAAAATTACCAACATTCTTGATCGGATGGATGATCATCCGTTCAGGCTAAATTTGCAACACCACAAGCCATCAACAAATTATACTTTTAAGATTTAGGTTTATTACTGTAAAAAAGATGCCAGTAAAATTAATTTATTCAGGAAACATCGCAGCTTGATATGGTCTCTTTCAAATTTATTTTTAAAACTGTGTACTTGGGTCTCACACAAATAACACCAGTTATGTATGACGTAAGATAATTTCCAAGAATTAGAGTTTGGGATGGGCCTTTCTCTTACTAAGATAAAAGTGTTAAGTTAAACTTTCAAATTTAAAAAAACAACAACTGTAAACCAGCTAATGGACTTTTATGCTTCAAGCCTAACATCATTACGTATGTAATCCTATAATAATGTATTTTGATGTATAATAACGTATGTGTATGTGCACACATGTAATATATAAATATATTTATTTATATATTAGATGTGCGCACGTACACGTAAATATACGTTATTATACATCAAAGTACATTATTATAGGATTATACACATGGCCTGGGATGGGTTTGAATTTGACAAACAGGCCTACTATGATACATAAAAGGTAAAATGGAATGATAGACAGTATTAGCAACAATAAGTGAATACGCAAATATAATTAAAGAATATATTTTATTAGTCATTCATATACCCATTTTCAAATCATATGATCACATGAACACATCCACTTTATATTTCTTTTTTTTTTTTTAATATTAATGAAAAGCAGGTCTCTTTTTTGTTTTTGCAATATTTTCGGAATAAATATATATGAGTACAAGTTGAGTACAAGTTGTGATTTGTAATATGTTACAGTGCGATTATATTTTTAAATCATTAATTTATTTTTATATTTTTTATAATAAATTACCAAATAATTTTACTTGTGTCTTTAAAGTGTTAAAACTAAAATCTTAAAAGTAATACATGTATCGGCACATATATATATATATGAGTACAGGTTGTGACGTATAATATGTTACAGTGCGATTATATTTTTAAATCATTAATTTATTATAAATTTTTACCCCTCTTTTGCATTTGATGATTAGTTAGGCTTGAGGCATAAAAGTCCATTAGCTGGTTTACAGTTGTTGTTTTGTTTAAATTTGAAAGTTTAACTTAACACTTTTATTTTAGTAAGACAAGGCCCATCCCAAACTCTAATTCTTGGAAATTATCTTATGTCATACATAACTGGTGTTATTTGTGTGAGACCCAAGTACACAGTTTTAAAAATAAATTTGAAAGAGACCTTATCAAGCTGCGATATTTCCTGAATAAATTAATTTTACTGGCATCTTCTTTACAGTAATAAACCTAAATCTTAAAAGTATAATTTGTTGATGGCTTGTGGTGTTGCAAATTTAGCCTGAACGGATGGATGATCATCCATCCGATCGAGAATGTTGGTAATTTTTTTAAAATTCTTAAAATATTGGTAAAAAATTATTTAAATAAATGCTAACTGTAATTTGCATTAATATGTCTATTATTCAGATTTGTGATTCATTATTATAACTCTTAGTTAGAGGGATAATCACAAAGCCAAATGTAAAATATTATATTTTTAAAAATAAGTTAATTAGGTTTTTTATTTGTTGATAGTGTTGAAAGTGATGTTCCCCGCCATTTCACATTTAGCAATATACTTTTTAAATATATTTTTTTTAAATTATAATACTGATTTTTGAGATTTAGTATATACTGTTGAAAGACCGGAGTAATCTTGATAGAAGCATTTATCATTTTTTCTAATTATCGCTATGTATATATATTTAGGTTTTACAGCTTTTTTTAAAAAATGCCTTAACACACGTTAATTTTTTGAGATTTACGATTGCAATATTTGATTATCATTACTATATACATTAGCATTTTTGGTTTATCTTAAAGTATTTTTTAATTTTCAATGTTCACCTCTTTTTCTTTTCCCGCACTTTTTTCCATAGTATAACCTTTGGCTATTTAATGTGATGTTACAACCCAATGTTTGATTTAAAGCATTATAGTTTTTAAATATTGTTTTTTTAAATTATAATACTGATTTAGTATATAGCGTTGCTAGACCGGACTGAGCTTTTTAAAATAGCATTTATTATTTTTCTAATGATCGCTATATTTTAACGGGTTTTTGTAAATATCATTTACGATTTTTTTAAAAAAATACCTTAACATAGGTTAATTGTTTAAGATTTACTATCGCAATATTTGATTATCACTATATACATTAGCGTTTTGGGTTTATTTTAAAGTAGGTTTATTATAGTTTTTAAATATTGTTTTTTAAAATTATAATACTGATTTAGTATATAGCATTTCTAGACCGGACTGAGCTTTTTAAAATAGCATTTATTATTTTTCTAGTGATCGCTATATTTTAAAGGATTTTTGTAAATATCATGTACGATTTTTTTTTAAAAAATGCCTTAACATAAGTTAATTTTTTTGAGATTTACAATTACAATGTTTGATTATCATTCTATAAATTACCGTTTTTGATTTATTTTAAAGGGTTGTGTAATTTTTTTTTAATTTTCAATATTACGTTCTTCTTTTGCTTTTTTTGCTTTTCCCGCACTTTTTTCCATTGTAGCATTTTAGGCTGTTTAATGTTACGTTACAATGTCTGATTTATAGCATTATAGTTTGTAAATATTGTTTTTTAAAATACTGATTTAGTATATACTGTTGAAGACAGGAATAAGCTTTCTTTTTACAAATAGCATTTACGATTTTTTTTAAATGCCTTAAGATACGTTAATTTTTTGAGATTTAATATTACAATGCTTGATTTATAGCATTTTTTATTTTTTTTTATTTTCCAACATAAGTTAATTTTTTGAGATTTTCTATTAATCAATGCTTGGGTTTATAGCGTTTTTGATTTTTTAATTTTTTTAAATTTACTATTACAATGCTTAGATTTATAGCGTTTTTAATTTTTTGAGATTTGCTAATTTATGGCGTTTTTTATTTTTTTTTATTTTCCACCATAAGTTAATTTTTTGAGATTTACTATTACAATGCTTAGATTTATAGCATTTTAATTTTTTGAGATTTGCTATCAATGCTTGAATTTATAGCGTTTTTGATTTTTTAATTTTTTGAGATTTACTATTACAATGCTTAGATTTATAGCATTTTTAATTTTTTGAGATTTACTATTACAATGCTTAGATTTATAGCGTTTTTAATTTTTTGAGATTTGCTATCAATGCTTGAATTTATAGCATTTTTGATTTTTTAATTTTTTGAGATTTACTATTACAATGCTTAGATTTATAGTGTTTTTAATTTTTTGAGATTTACTATTACAATGCTTAGATTTATAGCATTTTTAATTTTTTGAGATTTGCTATTACAATGCTTGGATTTATAGTGTTTTTGATTTTTTAATTTTTTGAGATTTGCTATTATAATGCTTGATTTATAGCGGTTTTGATTTTTTTTATTTTCCACCATAAGTTAATTTTTTGAGATTTTGAATTAATCAATGCTTGGATTTATAGCGTTTTTAATTTTTTTGAGATTTACTATTATAATGCTTAGATTTATAGCATTTTTAATTTTTTGAGATTTACTATTACAATGCTTAGATTTATAGCGTTTTTAATTTTTTGAGATTTGCTATCAATGCTTGGATTTATAGCGTTTTTGATTTTTTAATTTTTTGAGATTTACTATTACAATGCTTAGATTTATAGCGTTTTTAATTTTTTGAGATTTGCTATTATAATGCTCGGATTTATAGCAGTAATTTTTTTTGATTGTATCGCCTCAGGCTATTTAAGGCGCCGCGTTTCTTTCTCAGCACTTTTTTATGTGGTGCCTCCAGCTATTTAATTTTCATGTTACTTTATTGTGTCCACCCATTTTTATTTGTAGTGCCTTAGGCGATTTATTTTTTTGAAAACTGGTTGTTTCTATTCAATGTCTTTTATCGCTTGCATGTGCCAGCAGTGTTTTTGGGCGTTTTAAAATTCAAAACGGCCACCGAGTGCATACTATATCAGCACCTTTTTTTTTTATATAATTTCATTAGCTAACGCTTGTCTGTGGGATATTCAATTGGTTGAATGGTTAGATCCCATCAATCCACTGAGTAAAAATAAATGGACTCAAGCTATCAAAACTTCGTTCCTGAACCCGGGTCACACTGGGGCAAGTGGATGAAGTAGCTATCCAGAGTTAAGTTTGCATTATAATGAAGTTGTCATATTTCGAGATCCACTCTTCAAATATATACATTTAATCACCAGATACCCCACAATGTTTTTCTACTTTATTTTTTTATGCCTTTCTTAATATGATCTATGCATTACTCATTAAAATTTGGCCTATGGTTTATTTAGCTGGTTTAAGCAGGCTAATTTCATGTTGTTGTTGTTCCATAGAGCAATCTTATCACTGTTTCTACTGAATGAAAATGACCTGGATAATTGACAATGCGTATTTGTGTTTTATTGTTATTTGTTCATATTATATTATCTGTCGGTCTTATATATATATATATATATATCTGTGGTTGCTTTTCCTTTTGTAAAGAATTTTATATAATTATTAATGACAATGTTATATTAATAATAAACTATAATTTATCATTATAATGAAGTTGTAGACTTATGTATATCTAAACCTGATCATCACATATTAGGATTTCTTTAGAGTCTTGTCTCTACCTGACCACCGGGCGGTCAAGGGAGTAAGTCAGCTGGTTGTGAGCTGGAGGAGTAGGCGATGTTCAAACCCTCTCTGTTTATATCTATAGGTTAGGTTAAAGCAGTTATAGTTATTTTTTATGACAGAGCAAATGCTAAATTGTCCTAAGTAATGTGAAGTAAAAGTACTATTTTAGAATATTTACAAAAATAAGATATATTTTATTGTGTTACATGAATTACTAAGCAAGGAATTAATTTTTTTTATGATAGTTAATATTGCCAGTGAACTCTATTTTATAAATAGTACACAATAAGCCAATTAGTACATTTGGAAGGTCTCGTCAGATTTTTCATTGTTAGTTTTGAATGTTTTAATTATTTGAATAGATATAAGTTTGTAGTCTAACAAGAGGATGATGCATAGATTTGTAGGAATTTAAAATTAATTCTGAAGCAATTGATAATAGTATTTAATTATAAATTGTTTAATTCTTATTAAAGCTTAACTGCCAAGTATAAACTTATTAAAGTACTTTTAGCATGAAGTCAACACTGAAATTTAGTTATGTAATTTTTATTAAATTAAAATGATTTTCTTGTAATAAAATTATTTAATTTAGGATGTAATACTATATAGTATATATATATACTGACACACAGATATATACATACTTATTGCAAATAAATATGAAATATATAAATAAGAATGAAACATATAAGAGAGGGAACAAAAAAATTAAATGAATTAATGAATTTATTAATTTAAGTAGGAAAAAGAGACGTGGGGGTGAGTAGGATTGAATACATTAAATTGAAATATTGTTTGATTTTTGTTTAGGTTTGGAGTTGTGCTGGCTGCTACTGCATGTTTCACATCCAGTGTATTCAGAAATGGGTTAAAGATGGATCCTACCAAACCAGCATTTTATCGGTTGAACTTTTTCCTAAAAAAAATATTTTTTGGTTTTGGTAAATATTTTATATTATAATATATTTATATATTTTTTTGAAAAATGTTTGTTTACATATTACCAAAGCATTCATTATATATATAAGGTGCATTTATTCACATATATTTATATACTTTTTCACAAAGCTTTGTTGAAATTAATAGAGTTACAAATGAAAATCTTATTATTTATTTAGATAATTTTGCAAAACTAATTTACTGCTTTCATCATTTTTTATTTTTGATAGTGATTTTGTAGATTGGTTAATGAATTAAAAATTTTAGCATGTTTAATGTAACTCTTTAATAGAACTTCATCTCTGGATAAATTTCAAAAATTATTATTTTGAATTTTTATCAAAAGAATAGTCAATAAAAATTACATGGAGTTCATGTTTAAGGAAAACTAAATTGTTTGGCATGTTAGAAATATTGGGGAAGGGATAGCATGGCAAAATATTCCTGAAAGAATTAAAATTTTAGGTAGCATCTTTATAAATTCATTTTATCTAATTAAATTAATGGGAAAAACAATAATTCATTGTTAAAGCTACAGATCAAGACTATTGCTATCTATCAAAATAAGAACTAGTAAATAACAGTAAATAGCAAGAGGCCAACTATTCTTAAGAATAAAAAGAAATAAATTTAAAATGAGTTCTGTTTACTGATAAATAAAATAAATTTGACTGACTGCATGGCTGCTAAACATTTGTAAGTTATAAATTATTTTCGAAACAATATTTTCGAGTCCAACACAATCTATCTTTGTTGACATTCTTCAAAATAAATAGATACTGGAGGTAGACTTTTTGAATTAGGTTATTAAAAAATAAACTTCTTCACTATTATACACTGTATATCTATTGTATAAATAAGCAACTTGGTTGATTAAATAGAATTTTGCAAGCTATAGCTAATATTACAGGTCTGTTAGAAGGCTATAATTCATAACTAAAGAAACAATTTTATTCATGAACAAATGCAAAATTTATTAGAAATCAGAAGAAATAGATATTCACAGTACATACAACTTTGTTCTTTAGTTATCAAAACTATATTTTGGTAGGCTTTGGTAATATTATATAAAAATACTCCTATTTCTAAACACTAATTTCTAGTTATGTCTAACTCGTAGAAATTCAAACTTAAAATAAATCACAGTCATAGTAAATAGTATACATTTTATATAAGATAATGATAATGGACATGTTTCTGATGATCATCATTATTTGTGATCTATTTCTTTTTATGAATATAATTATTTAGATTATATTATGACTTTATGAACAAATAGTAATTACAAATCTTGTAATTGGATTGACTATTGAAAAATTGTTTGCCGACAAAATGATTTGACTGGGAATTTTTTGTAGTGATTACTGGGGCCAATTTATGGATATTGTAAAGATAATCGATGACACAATTATGCCATAGGAAAGAAATAAAATTCTTAAACATAACAGCTCAATGGCTATGTAAACAGAATTAATGATGTGATACAGATCTGGTTAATTTTAATAATAGAAAATATGTGAATGTAGTATCCAGTTTAGAGACAATAAATTTTGTGCAAAAATTTTTGATGAAATTGAAGAAACTGGATTATCAGGATCAATCAATTAATAAAATGAATAAATTCAAGATAGTAAATCTGCTGTAAAAGTTGTTTATGGGAATCAGAATAATCCAAAAAGTCTCGAAAGGATTGGGTTAAGAAATAGGGTGGATAGAATCCAATCATCTCGATATTGAAGCTATATGTATGTACATATATATGCTTCATGCCAATTTGTATCTAAATATTTTTAAATTCTGTTATAGGAAATTTTACTTTATTAAAAATATATTAAAGGCATATAAGAGTGAATGCAGGTATGTGTGTATAGAAAGAGTCAGAAATAGTTAGCTGAGATTAGATAAATCATTAATAATACTGAAATGCATAACAGATTCTAAAAAATTGTGGTAAAAAACAAATCAAATTTAAGCTACTTAAAAGTCATTAACTTTAGATTTTAATAAAATTTGTAAAAGCAGGTTAATTACAAGGCACTAGTAGTCTTCTTATTAAAACTAATTAATGAAAAGTAGAATAATTGTCTTGGTATTATTTATTTAACTGATGATATTTACAATTTTTGGCCTTGCAGTGAAAAGGTGTTGATTGATGCTTAATCACTGCAAGAAATGCAAATGGACAAAGTATTTAGAATTTGGAAAATTTTACTAATTAAAAAAATAAGAATTAAAGGATTAAATTGTAATCAAGCTGGTCAAAATTATTATCAACAAAAATATTTCTTAATTAAAACTAATCCTGATGCCTTTATTTGAAAAATAGTATAAATACCTAGATAAATATAAAAACAGGATCTTTTGATGAAAATTCTTCAAACTTGTCAAAAAATCTCTCTCCAAAGTTATTTTTAAGAAGTTCATTAATTATTCCTCTGCTAGAAGCTAAGCATAATGACCATCTCTAGTAGAAGCTTGTTTCTGCTTCCCATCTCCATCCCTGGGGAGCACAATTTCCAAATCCCGATGGAGTTGGTGAACTGCTGCCCATCTGAAGTCTGCTCACCAGTCAGCCTGCTATGCCATCATTCATTCAAGAAATATGCTACCTAGTCAGTTATGCCACTCTCAGTCATATGCTATTCCAAATAATCAGCTTGTCTCCAGAATTAAGTATTAATACATGAGAAAAGTACCATCCAGGATTAAGGTGAAGGTGAATTGCATAATGAAAACGTGTTGTCATACTTTTATCCTGCTGTTCATATCTTGCTATCTTTTTAAAATCCTTCATGAAGATAATTATAGAAATACTGAACTCTCCCACCAGTAAAACAATTCATAAGCATTTGATGTTTCCATTTTGTTTGTATTATTTATTTATTTTTTGTTATATTTTTCTTTAATATTATGTTTTACTTTAGTATTGTACATATACATTAAACTAACTAATATTTGTTAGGAGTGATCGAATATATTGTTATATGTGGTCATTCTGAAATTGTATATATGTGCTAGATTTAGTATTCAAGTAATTAGATGTTGGAGGAATATTTTGTAAATATATTTTTGTCTTTTAAATTCTAAAAATCATCCCCCTTTCCCCTCAAATAAAGCTAATTAAGCAAAAGCACAGACATTTTAAATCCCCCTTCCTCCTCTGACTCAAAGATTTTATTTTTTCCAAAATAAATAATCAGTCATGAGTTTCAATTAAAACTTTACTTTTGCAATTATCAAGATTAGAAAGTAAGTTTTTTTAAACAAATAGAAAAATAAGTTGAATTAGTTTTAAAAATAGTAAATGTATATATTTTTTTAAAGGGACAAATATATATGTCATTGAATTTATGTTAATCTCAAATGTTTTATTATAATTATATATCTAACTCACATGTGTGAATACTATCTCTGGAATAGAATTTCATTTAAGCAGGGATTATTCAAATCTATTGTTTTTTTTTTTTAAATATTTATATTGGCTAAACTATTTGGGCCTTAATTTAGCCAAGAAAAGTAATACATAATATAACTGTTTTTTTTTTTTTTAATTTCAAGGTTTTAATAATTAAAAATTATTTATATGTTCCTTTCTTAAATAAATTACATTACTGGGTTATTTATATATTTTGATGAACTTATATTTTTATGAGGATCCTCAAGCAGATAATCATCCCTGCTTTGTGAACATGGATTGGCCGAGTGTTTTCTGATGTGGTCACACCAAGGTATACATACATACTCTGATCATCTTTGCTGTGTTCTTAATACTACCAATGCAGATGAATTTCCTGCTTGATAGTAATAAGTTTGTTACTAGTTATAGGAGCAGCCATTCATTCCTGCTTCACATGACTCTTGGATCCAATAAAATTTTTGGGTATGGCCTCATCACAGTTGGCATACCCCATCTTCGGATATAACTCAGTTTATGCTTAATCTAGCTCTGCATTCAGTATTTTTAAGGCCTGATGTAGCAAGTGTATAATCAGTCATAATTCTAAATCCATGGCAGCGATTTATTAATTGTGATTTAATATATTTAAGTAAATATTCCTATCTGACCCCTGCTTGATTATTTATTAATTAATAGTCAAATCATCATAGAATGTCCACCCTGGAGATTAAGACATATAAAGCCTATAGTCTCTTTATTGGATGTAAGTAACAATAATTATGATGTTTAGTTGCTTAGTGATTTTTTTTAACCCATAAGAAGCACAATATAATTTTGGATTTAAATCTAGTGATATGAATTTTATTCTATTTTTATTTTATTGTTACTAATAAATTTATTTATATTCTTTATCTCTTGCATATTGGCAATTTTTTAGTTTTTAGAGTATATTGTATCTCTGACTTCAGCAGGAAATAAGAAAAAGAGCATATATGCAACATCAGATGTGATAGTCATGTGGAAATTGTTCTGGGAACATAGGTAATGAGGTTTCACATTGTATTGTTTGTGGTAATGTTTATATTGATGTTACATGCAGACATGCAAGTTAATGATCATTATTTGGTTCTTAAGATTAGTTTTTTTGACTATATGTATCTGACCATTACAATATATTTAAGGTATAAGTGATTATTTTTTAGTTATGTAAATGAATTGTTAATCTAATAAATAGAATGAAAATTGAAATAATTAATGTAATTGAAACTCACCTTGCATTAGAATCCTAAATTATTTAATTAAATTTTTGTTGTTCATGTTTACAATTAATTTCTTAAGTAATATCTAATTGGTAACAGGTGTAGGTTTAATCTTAAATAATCATATAGTCATTTATTAATATTTAATAGTATCTTAATTCTTTTAGATAATCCTTTTTTTAGCAGTAATTTATTTTTCTAATAGAATAAAGAACTTGATAAGATAGAATAAATATTTATAGTAATGATGGAGAATTTTAATGTTATTTGCAACATTTTCCATTTGAGTTCATTAGATTTTATGAAGTTAGAGTTCCTGGCTTTTTTTTTTTTTGCTTGCTAGTAATACCATATCTTTCATTATTAATAATTGTTTATTCTTATAATGATTAGTAAATTGAAATCCACATTATTTGCTCATAAGAGTAGCAAATTATTCTTCATAAAAATACTTGATGTTGTATAAAAAAATACTATGTTGGTATTGATGATGAATCAAAATTATCATTTCTGTACAATTTAAAAACAAAACAATCACCCACTGATTAAAGGTATTGAATAAGTGGATGGCTATTTTGGTTTTATGATAACTTAACCAAATGTTTGATCAATGAAGTTAAATTGAAATTGAGGATAGTGACTTTACTTATATTTAAAATTTTCTGTATACAAGATAAATACCAATTAGAAATTATTATTTAATTATTATGTATATATATTTAAAAAGGTTTAGAATTAATTTTTAAAATAATGAGTAAAAGAATTATTATTTCACTATGTAATTGTGGAATGTTATTATTGATATTTTGATAGTGTATGAATCTGTTAATGAAAATATTTTTTTATAGACAACTTCCACACCACTCCATTCTTTTTATTTTTTTATTATTTCATAAATAATTTCATATAAATAAAGATACAATAAAAGACAAACGACCTCCAAGAGGCATTTTGTGCTCAACCAGCACTCATCAGTTGGCCCAGGTCATCATCTCTCAGATACATCTTTATTACATGAAGAGTATTTATGTAGAGCAAATTGTCTCATTTTTATTTTCAAGCGCTAATTTACTCCTCTCCCAACTCTTACGTTATCAACTTCTTGATAAACACGTAATGATTATTACTAATCAACCATTAAACTAGAGATTTTCTCTAGCACAGATATAAACTTTAAACCAGTTAAAGATGAATATATCTTCTTTCTCAGGACTGATGGCAGTCATTAGAGACCTGGTTTACTGGTGCAGGCTGTTGACAATTTATTGCTGCTACCTGGAAAACCTGCCGGGAGGTACCTGGTCATAGTCTCAGCGCCATTCTTGCTCTGGTCGGCTGCTTTGCCCTTGATAGGTTGGTTTTGGGCAGTGCAGATCTGTGCTTGTTATTTGTTAGTTTTTCCCTAGTTGGCTTTCCAATTTTGGGCAGGTAGAGTGGTCTCTGCACATTTGGACTGTTTATTGGGAGAAAGAGGTACCTATAATGGTCTTGACATGGCTCGGCTGTGGGTCAAGAGTTTATTATCCATGTACAGATACACATTAATCAAAATTATAGTAACCCTTTTATGGATATAATTGTTATCGAGCATATGCAGTTTATATAAACCTGGGCAATAATTGTTTACCATATAACATTGAACACTTTGCAATCGTCAACGGGTAAGTGTACCCGAAAATTTTTGTAATCTTTTAACTAATAAAGGTTACTTTTGAGAAAAAAGATTAATATATCTGATTTTCAGCCCACACACACACATGGTTATTTATGCTACTCTCTCTCCAATGTGTAATATCTTTTTTTAATAGATAGACAACTTCTACACTTCTCCATATTGACTTTATTAAACATATTCATGCATGCAAGGTTGATAGTGAAATAAATAAAGTACACTTCCTTCAAAATTTCAAATGGAAAAAAAATAAAGATTAAGTACAAATAATAATTTGTAAAGAATATATAAAGGACAAACTGTCCATGGGCCATTCTTCAAATAGATTGCACCTATATTTTACATCAATATTTGTACACCTGGGTCTCGTTTTATGCGGTAGATAGGTTCCACAGAAAACCCGCATTAAAAAAAAAATCACACAAAAATAGACTTAACTTATCTTGAAAAATGGGGGATAGGTTCTATATTTTTCAGAATTTGCATAAAAGTAAAGCAACAAGGAAAAATTATTTTAAAATTCACATTAAAAAAATAAGCAAATAAAGTATGACTAATAAAAAATTTCAAATATTTGAAGAAAAAAAATACAAGACAAACCTTTTTTACTTTTTTTTATTAACTACAGTATTTAATTTTACATTTTTCATACATATTTTAATCATTACCACTAGCGTTCATTTGTAAACTGGTAAGAAATCAGATTGGATGTGATGTGATGTATTGTGGCTTTTCCTTAAATGAAGTCAAGAATCTCTGAGCAATTATGCCCAGTAAAACCTGTTAGCCACTTTATTTTTATTCGTGATGTGATGTACAACTAGCGCCACTTTTAGTTTTGTGCTGTGTTAATGTTTTTCTGTTTCTAAATTAAAAAAGTGTGATCATAATCAAAACAAAAAGATTATACATTATCATTAGAAAGATTATTTTCAGTTTATAAAATCTTCGTTTTTTATTTTAAAAATCTAAAAGATTATTTATTTCTGTTATATATAACAAAATACGGTTTAAAAGTTTAAATTTTTTGAATATTTATTGCGATATTTTTATATGTAAGTATAAATCTATTATTATTATTTACTCATTAGTATAAATAGGTTATTTATATAGAAGCTAAAATTCTAAATACAGCTTCAGGCCATATTCACGTTAGCTGCTAATATAACGTTATATTTTTGAAAAAAAAAAAAAAAGTATTTCAAATCAAAATAAGTTATTAATAATTTAAATTTTTTGATATCTAATAAATATAGTGAAATATGAAAGATATTAAGAAGAAACGTGAATCGCATAACTTCAAAATGGCATTAAAATAATCTGCATAAAACGAGACCCAAGTGTACTTGGAAACAAAGCTATTTTATGATAAACTCCTGGCTTATAAGAAAAGATAGCAAGCTATGAAAATCGTCCAACAAAACAAGAAATATTAATTTCAACTGTTCTATGTAGAAAAGCCACATTGTGAATGTTGTTATGAGATTTCTAGACTATCAAAATGAGAAACAGTTACGAGATATTGGCAAACTTATGAATATATTAAATAATAACAAACTACATATAATATCATTTAAATATTGTTTTCTGAATTATAAAACTTTTTTTTGTACATCTAAATTTATTAGTGTTATTCATAATATTGATATAATCACATAAATTGAGAATAAATGTTTTTTATATATTATTGCTATAAATTTTATTTTTTTATGTTAAAAATATATTTACAAACCTTATATAAGATTAGAAGCAGCCTTGAGCATTTTACACTTATTATTTAAGTAAATCTTATATAATATATACACCTTTACTTATTCTATTTTAACAAATTTAATGAATATTAAATATATTCTTGAAAATATTTAATATTTATGAAATAATCATATTCAAATCCATATATTATAAGAATTTTTTACAAGTTAGACTTTTCATTTTAATGAATTTGCAAATAATGCCCTCATTTTAATGCAATCCATTAATCCAATGAAAAATAAAAAATGAATTTATATCTCATTATGATCTGAAATTATAAAGTGATTAGATTGAAGCTTTGCTAAGATTTTTGTTAATATAATGTTTTACCTCTAGAAATATCAATGATTGATCTACTATCTATTTAAGATCCTGGAGAGCAGATGATAGTAGATTAATATTTTATCTAATTAGTGGATTGCATTGATATAAGAGGCTGTTATTTGCAAATTTATTGAAATGATTTCAAACAATCTGACTTGTAAAGGATTCTTATTATAAAGATCACTTACAACTTACATAAACACTAAAGTACATGCTCATTTGCAAGTCAGTATACTCTAATAAACAGCTTAACATATAAATAATTGAGGACTACATAATAATAAAAAAAAATTAAACATGTATATTAGTAATGTCAATTACTTACACTATATTAGTAATGTCAATTAGAAAGCTTTAGCTTAAAATAAAAAAATAAAAAAAATATTTTCCTAACTAGACATAACAATTAAAGATTCCACATATATAGATAAAATAAAAGCAAACCTATTGTTTAATAACCATAGAAACTAAGCAGGACTTGACCTTTAGAACATGAAGATGATCTAGGTCAAGCATATCCAAGTAACCTATTGCTCAAAAGATAAAAGTTTATGATTCAATTACTTAATTGAAAACATTAATTAACTCAACAATCACTACATATAAAAGCCTCATGAAGAAAAACACATAGTGTATTTTTTAAAGATTCGAAGATCAGAATTGCTAAAAAAGATGGTTGACTAAGTCAAAGGAATTATTCATTTACATACCTTTTGTCAGCAAAAAATTCATCTATGAGATTGCAAATTTATACCCAAGAGTGTTTCATATTAGTCAGCAACCATTCAGAAGAATATAAATATTAATTGTGAAAATTATATGGGAATACCAACATATTCAAATATTATCAGAAGAGTAACTTTGCATCTGTTAATATATCCTAGAATCACATTTTAAAGCTTTTAACATTGAAATTAACTTATTTAAAAGCTATTCCAATGTTTTCTCACTAAACAACTTGCCGTGGAGGTCTTTTGTAGATGCTTACCAGAAAATATAAATATTAATTCATCAATTGAATGCCTAATTGAGATGCAGAAATTCTATAGTGTGACCTTCTACCTTAATTTCACTATATTAGCTTGCAGAGGATGGAATGGATACTATGAGAGGGCAGCACCATACCAGAGCCGAATGACAAATTATGGGTAAATTTAGAGTGGGGAATGTAAAATAAAGTGGCTAACAGGTTTATCTGGGCATAATTGCTGAGATATTTTTGACTTCGTTTAAGGAGAAGCCATAATACATCACATCACGACAGCACTTCACCCTACCAATGTATAAATTACAGAAGGAGTATGAATCTACAAGATCAAGAGACTTTACTGTGAGGTTTAGCAACATTTTATAGGACTTTCTCAAACCAAAAGTATTATTCAAATCATTTAAATAAATTGTCTGAACTCTAAACTTTATCTATGAACCATGGGGAAGCATATACCTAGCTTGGGTTGTTCCATTTCTCAAATCATGAAATGAAAAGGGGGATTACAGCTTATAGGATGAACAAATATTTTTGTTTTATAATAAATAAAATTTAGGTTTCTTCTTGAATACTTATACTTTACTATCAACAGTAGATCATTAATATATAGGGAGTTTCTTTTCCAAGAAAGATGGACTTTGTCAGTTGGAATAAGCTGCAAGGACACCAACCACTATACTGCTGTTTGGGTTTAAATGTAAACTTGTTAGGATTCTTATTGTAAATTGGAATAAATTTATAAATACTTAGTGCTAATGATGTAACAGGGATAGAAGGGAAATAGTTTGAATCATCAATTATCTTATTAAATGTTAGGGATGCATGCCAGGCACTCACCAAATTGTTATTAGGATTCATGTTTGAATAGTTCTTAATTTTTCTTTGTTAAAATAAAAACATGTTAAACTATTTTGAAACTTTGAGAAGTCTCTGATTTATTAAAATCATTCTATTTTAGCATGATTACATATTATTTAAATTATATGTTTACACATACCCTTTTTTCTTATGTCATAATATTTTGTCAAGGTTGGTTGGAAAGTCATTAATTCATTGTACTTATATAAAAATGAGGATATTGTTATTTATGTAGTTTCACCCCTGAAGAGAGTCAATCTCAACTTTTCCCTGAGTTTGAAATCTTTGGCGTAATGGAACCTGAAAAAGGGGTAGGAAGTGGGTGAACTGATATAAATTGTGTTCAGATTTAATGCATAATCATTTGAGCTAATCATTATAGATGGATGCAATCATACATCAGGTTCTTCATCGCCTCACTCACTGCATCCTGCAAGAAGACCCTAGATTCGACCATAGTAAGATGTGACTCTCCTCTCTCGTGGAAACTGGACCGTTATAGTATATGTATTTGAAGATTATTTATAAGTATAGATAATACTTCTTTTGTTCATTGAAATGATTCGTTTGCTGATCAGAGTTTTTTAAAGATTTGCAACAATCTGCTTCATTTTATTCTAATTACGAAAAATTTTCCTCATTAAGGATTTCAACAGGTTTTTGTTTCTTTGGTTTTATATGTATGTTAACTAACTATATGCACTTACATATATATCAAATCACATACATACATTGATATCAAGAAATTCTTCAGTATATAATTTGATTAATTGACCTGTCATTAATTATTCTTCAGAATAATTTACATATATTTATATTGTGTGTGTGCGTGTATACACGTATATTTTAATATTTACAAGGATTGGCTGAAATAATAGAAAGACCTGCATGTCAGAAAACTACCATTTACTTCAAGGATTGCTTTTATTCTACTGCATGGAATGGAATTATATAGCAATACCTAAAAAAAATTACTATTTAAATTAAGCCATTTATCATAGTGAAAAAAATTTCAAGTTTTCTGAGAAATGTCAGTGAAGGTTATCAAATTTTCATTTGCTCAAGACTGACCGACTGATATTAAATAATATCTAAATTAAATGACTGGAAAGATTATTAAATGTGACATTATATTTCTCAAATTAATATTTGAAAAAGTAAGTTATATGAATTGGAACA
Organism: Epiperipatus broadwayi; assembly: GCA_028023455.1. NCBI lineage: Eukaryota > Metazoa > Onychophora > Udeonychophora > Euonychophora > Peripatidae > Epiperipatus > Epiperipatus broadwayi. The sequence goes on along the minus strand of JAQFVV010000089.1, from coordinate 3,147,011 downwards.
TTGTATATTGGGAGACGATATTGTCTGGAAACAAATTTGCAATATAGAATATATCTATTCTTCTAAAATCTTCAAATAGACATCTATGATTATTTGTGTAGAATAATGATTGGACCAACATAATAATTGTTATGGCAATATAAATCATGATAGTTTCCCTATCATGTTTTGTTGTGGGAAGATACTGTGACTGTTGATAAACTGTTTTAGAAAATTACCAAAATGTTTTGATTGTGAACTTTAGCTGTATGTTATTTCTGCAATAATTTGTTCCAGTCATTTTATATTTTTTGGCTTCAGTTTTTTGTATAGATCATTGCTTTTTTTATTGATTTCTAAGCAAAATTATTTTTAACAATTTGTGTTTTATATCATTGTAAATACAATGAATGACTACTTTTGAAACTCTATTTTGAAACATTAAACAGATAAATTGCTTTTGATAACATTAATTGGTCATCAACATCAATTTTTTTCAAGTTTAAAAACCTGAACTCTGAATTATTTTTTTCATTTTGGCTTACATAGTGTAAAAATAGGAGGTTAATAACAAGTGTTCTCATTATTATGATCAACCTATATAATTGAGTAATTAACTTTTCAGTGAATGTTTGTAAAATTATTTTAAACTATATGATTTTTTTTTTTAATAGTCCAAAGTGTCGACATCAATATTTACAGAAAGAATGTCCAACAAAATATACTTGTTTTTGTGGGAAAATAATAAATCCTGAATTTGATCCTTGGCTTATTCCACATTCTTGTGGGCAGATATGTAAAAAGCCGTTAAAACCAGATTGTGGTCACAGTTGTCTTCTTTTGTGCCATCCAGGTGCGCATAATTAAAAAAAATATATGTTTATTTTATTTGTAATATGAAAATTAAAAATAATATTAAATTAAATTTTTCAGGTCCTTGTCCAACATGTCCACAAACAATTACTACATCATGTCATTGCAAGGCAAGCAAACCACTTTCTGTAAGATGTAGTATAAAAGAATGGTCATGTGGTAAACCTTGCAAAAAACTTCTTGGTTGTGGTCAGCATTTTTGCTCTATTCCCTGTCATTCTGGTAAGCAAAAATAATGATAAGCAGTATATGAATTTAATGAATATTTTTTTTAATGATTCAGTAAAATATTTTATGATAAAAGACAATAATAAATATAACTGACTAAAATCAATATCAAATTTCAGCCTTTAAATTGTAAATGGTATTGTGTTTAATTGATTAACCTGCTATGCCTTTTGCTTGGTGTTCATATTCACTTTAGAGATCATTTTACTTACTCTCCTTGTGCAGATAAAATTCGTAACTTGAAAGTCAAGTAACATTATGATGCAAATTTCATTATTTGTATTTATATGTTGGACTATTTCCATCATCTAATATTAAGTATTGAATGTCTTTAGAAAAAATTAACTTTATTTAAATATTCCAACACAGATTAGTATATGCGTGCTTCGAGAGATATTATTCTCCTCTCTTCTTCAAATGTTGCTGACCTGACCAATGGCAGTATTAGCGTGGGAATCAAGCCTGGATCCTTAGATTCTTGAATATTGAATTTTAAAGTAATGCTGTAACCAACTGAGCTATCCTGCCAAAGGCAACATTCAATAGAAATTTTGTATACTATCTTTCTCCTGATTTCTTACTGTTTTCTAAGAACAAAGTTGATTAGTGACTTTCATATCTTATGTATAGCCATACTAGGTTGGCTCATGGAGTTATTCACCATTATCATCTGAGCAGCTTTTTTGAATTTTCTTCTTTATATCTTTTCCTATCTATCCAATATTTTTGTTTTTTCTCAATTGAACATATGTTCATTGGCACATGTGTTTGCTCTCTTGTAATCATCAGTTTGTGCTTTTGCAATTGCTTTTCAAATGGAACAATTGGTCTCACCAATATGCATTCTTCCACATTCACATGGTATTTCATAGATGCAGTTTTTGTTTTTCCGCAGTTCAAGTTTAGACTTTGTCGATGTTAGAATTCTTCATATGGCTTTGGAAAGCTGTTCTTATGTTATAACGATTGCAAATTTTCCTTAGTTTGTCTTCTGTTTTTGGTATGACAGTACCAGTAGTTTTTTTTTTTTAATGTTTTTTTTTTTTTTTTGCTGTCTATAACCATTTTTATAAGAGTTGATTCTTTATAGAGATCTTTTCTTTTTTCAAATCATTGGTTTCTGAACAAACTTCTTTTGCTCTATTCCACAGTGATAGTATAACTCCATCTTTTGTGTTTCTGGTGTGATTGGATATATATGCTAAGTATTTTCCTGTGTGTGTGTGGGTTTTCTGAAAACTCTTGTTTTGATTTTGCTATGAGGGAGTCTTGTCACAAGAATATCTAAGAATGCCAATTTTGGTTCTTGTTATGACTGCTGTGAATTTAATTGAAGAGGATATATTGTTATGTTTCCAGAAAGTTGTATTAGTGCTTCAATGTGTGGCCATACATCAAATACATCATCCAAATAGAAAAGCCAAACTTTAGGTGGATATGAAGTAGTTTTATGGCTGTGGTTTCAACTTCTTCCATATAAATATTGTTAATTAGGGATGGCAATGATGAGCCCATAGCCATTTTTTGATTTTATTGAAGAATTCTGTGTTGTATAGAAAGTAGGTTGTTATGCAGAATGTTAATAGATCAATTATACTATCAATAGGAAGAGTTGTTCTGGTTTATAAGCTATTATCACCATTTAATCTTTTTATTACAATAGACAATGCTTCTTCACATGGTACATTTATGAATAAAATATCTGCATTGAAGCTTACTAATATGGCAGTTGTTTCAATTTTCATGCTCTTCATTAATTCTACAAAGTGTCTACAATCCTTGACAAAGAACTGGGTCTTTTATGCCAAAGGATTAAGAACTTTCAGAAGAAATCTTGACAAATTTTGGCAAGGTGAATTTTTAGACTAACAATAGGTCTCAATGAAATCCGTAGGGATTTTAAGTAAACTATAAAGATGAAGAATTTTGCTGAAATATATTACTTTATTTTTTTCTGAATCATAGAAGTACCTGCAATGCTTTCTGAATAATGCTTATAACTTTGGTTTTGTACCTGATATTGGATTTTTTAACGACTTTTCTGTATTGGTCTGCTGTGAGGAGTTTTTGTATTTTATCATAATCAGTTGTATCCATTACAAGGCACTGTATTTGTCAACAGGGAGCATGATTATAGATTTATCTATTTTGAGAGACTTAATTGCTTTTCGGCTTTTCTTTTTATTCTCCAGCATTAATTCTGCTGCTTCTTGTAAAGGCAATTTTTGAATGATTTACTCAGTGATTGCCATTATATCTAATAAAGGGATATTAGTTGGTGTAATGACAAAAGTTTAATTCTTTTTCCAGAACAGAAATTTCAGCATCTGTTAGATGTTTAAAACAGATTTTTAACAGATGTAGATGGTACATTGCATGGTATATTATGACTTTTGATATGTCCATCTAGGTTTGCAAAAAATTTTTTTGGCATGTTTTAATTTTTCCATGTAATATAGAATATGATTTTCTTACTGCTTGAGAAATTTTTGTTAAGGCTTCATTGGTAATTTTATTTTTTAGAAAACATTCTACATTATTAATGGAATGCAAGGTTTATACTTGGGAAACCTTTGAACATTTATTCTTTTTAAAAGAGCCTCATTTGCTTTCTGAATAATTTTCTTAGATCTCTGGGAGTGAATTGGAGGTTTTAGTTGGAAACCCTTAGGAATTATCCCTTCAGATTCACAACAGAAAGTTAAATGATTTTCTACTTTGGCCAGTTTTAGACATAATTTTTTCTTAATGTCTAAAGTTTGCTATAGTTTTGGGTTCATACCTAATATTTAATGTTTTTCTGAAGGTTTGTGATGATGGTATTTTAGTTGTATTTATATATTGGACTATTTCCATCATCTAATGTTAAATATTGAATATCTTTAGCAAAATTAAACTTTATTTAAATTTTCCAATTACATTCAACTATATACACAATGTTTTAAGAGATATTATTCTCACTCTCTTCTTCAAGTGCTGCTGGCCTCACCAGTGACAATATTAGCATAGGAATCATATCTGTACCCTTAGATTCTTGAATATTGAATTTTAAGATAACACTCTAAACCAATTGAACTGTCCTGGTGTAGTATATTTTATCCCTTGTTTTTTTTTGTAAGAAAGTCTACATAGGTCAGAGTAGTTTGAGTTTAAATGAAAGAATAAAGATTCATAAAAGTAGAATTAGAAATAGATATCTTAGTTCTGCTTTGTATGTTCATGAAAAAGATACAGGCCATACTATTAATTTTGATGGAGCTAAGGTTGTCTTCTTTGAGAAAAATGAAATCAAAAGAAGAGGAATTAATGAATCTTTATTATTTATAATGAGATATTATTTTATATAGCGCTATGTTTTTTATGTAATAGTAATATTAGCGTGTCTGGAAAAAGAGTATTCATTTATAATTTATCTTTAAAGCGCATGCATGTGCATTGGCTTAATTGCTAATCTTTATTATTGAAAATTTATTATTCTGAAGCAATTAACTTATTTAAGAGTTCTTTTAATATTAAGGGTTGATGGGAAATAAATGGATTTGTGGGTAATGTTTAATATTATATATATTGTGTAGTTTTTGTAGTTCTTTACACTTGAGAAGTCTGCTTATAGCAGTGAAACCTTTGGTTGAGTTTTAATACTTTCTTTTTTTTTGGCTGGTTTGGTTCAATTTTGGATTTGGGGTAATTTTAAATTATTAAATGTACAAAAGTAATTATAAATTTATATAATTGTATTACAAAAATTGATATATGAAAACATTTCTTAGCCTTACATCTTAGGGTTATAGATACTAAAAAAACAGAATTGCGCCACTACAAAGTATGAAATAAAAAAATTGACATCATTTTTGGACTTAGGACATCAATTTCTATTTAAAATAATCTATTTTCTATTTTACCGTAAAATCATGTTGACTAGTGTTATTCTGTTATTAATATACAATAACATATTTAAAAGTTCATTTGATATTAAAGATGATTGAAATGTGATTTGAAATTATTAGAAGGTAGGATAATATGTATTTGTTTTGTTTCTGTGTTACTTTGCACTGTGAGATTTGTGATTTAATTTTGGCTAGTGATTTTATTTAGAATTTGTGTACTTAATCATATTGACGTGTATACTTTATATAAAAAAATAATATAATACAATTGTTTATTAACTTTGAAGAAGACTATTAGGCAATCGAAACTGTCATAAGAAATTACAATATTGTGGAAAAAGCATTAGAAGGAGTATGTTCTTGAAAAAGATATATGAATTTATACATATAATATGTTTATATGACTAATGACGAGGATTATTTGCCATAACAAAATAACTTCATTTTATCTTTAAATAAATAAATATTTTTTTAAACCAAATTATGCAGTTGAATTGAAAATATTGGTATTTGAATGATAATAAATAAATATTAATGTGCAGTGTCCTTTTAATTTTAGGACTTTGTCCAACTTGTTCAAAACAAAGTTCCCAAAAATGCTTTTGTGGAAAAGAAGTTAGTTTGATGTCTTGCTCAACTCCTAAATGGCACTGTTCAAAGGTATATATACTTATAAATTTTATTTGTAACCATTTTTTGTTAATTAATAAATAAAAAATGTGAATTTGTAAATTAGGTTTGTAATAAGCAATTGTCTTGTGGACATCATAGATGTGAAATTGTATGCCATGATAGTAATTGTGGTCCTTGTCCAAGAAGTGGAATAAGAACATGTCCTTGTGGAAAATCTGGTAAAGTTTTTTTTTTATCATTTTTATTATTATTATTATTATCTTAATCAATGCCTACATAATTTAATGAATGTTTATTTAATCTATTTATGACTATTTGTGACATTTGTTAAGTAAAAATTGTATTAGTGTTAAAGAAAATTAATCTGTTCAAGAATGTTTTATGGTAGTGTTTTAGTTCAATCCTAGTTGAATATTGTTTTTTTTTTTTAAATTTTATTTCACCAGTTGATAACTTCAAGTGAATCTTATGAATAATATGTAATTATTTAAATATCAGTCTTTTTTAGAATAACTTGATCACTGTGTAGAGATTGTATGAACATTGATTCATTACAGCTAAATATTTTTTTGGAAGAAAAATTAATTAAAATAAAAAAACTTGAAATCCACTATTTGAATAATTAATAAAGAGATATTATTAAGAACTTGTGTAGAAGTGGTCTTATAGTATCAAAAAACAGCACTATTTCTACACAAGTAAAGGATCTTGATACCAATCAGGATAAAAGTATTACAGTTTGTTAATGTGCATTTCTGAATATGTTTAACTTAGCATAAAAAATAATCAGCTTATTATTTTTTGTCTTTTATCTGTCTTGCATATTCACAATAGTCACTTGCCACTCTTGACATAAATTATTAAAACCACATTTATTAACAAATCATTTTTATCATAATATTATGCCAAAGTGTTCAATTACTAAATTGTAGAAGTAATTCACCAGTGTTTTCAACCATATTAGCTAAGTTAGACTGCATAAGCTGTTAAGTTTGTAGTTTTTCTTTCAGATAGAAAGTTACATTTATAATCAACCACATTCAAGTGGACAGAAAAACAGCAAAGAATAGATTTAAATCTTTTTATGATCTAATACAGAGTCTTCATTTTTCACATTTTCCAAAAAAAATTGCTGTAGCTGAATTTATGATAAACAGGTGCAAAATTCTCATATGAATGATAACATTTAATGGAATAGTAGCTTAATACAACTGCCTGTTTTTAGATATTGGCATATATTTAATATACTTTTTTTCTACAAATATGTTTTTAACTATAAAGTCAGTATTCATTTATAATGTATATATTAAAAAATCTTTTAAAGTAAATTACTTTTAAAGTTGATAAAATTTTTAGAAATTTAAAATATTGTTATATCTGCTTTTAGAAGATAAAAAGTAGGAACAGATTTTAATTAAACAAAAATAGAAATACAAAAAATTTTTAGTTTGTTTTTATTAAAAACAAAAAGTTGTTATATAGCGATTGGAAATATGTATATATTTTTAAAAATTTGTTAATGAATTAGAAAATAAATATACAAATGATTTTTTGTCCGATTGACGACCATGAATGTCACACATTGGTTAGAATTTTAACCAATCATTGACTTTAAATCATGACAGCATAAATGGTAAGGAATAGAAACACGTGCCATATGCCATCTTTTTTGTCATTGTATTGTCTTTTTAAGAGTTTTTTTTTCTGTATCTTAAAAACTGCATTTTTGATGAATGTTTTAGTAAAAGGAGTTATTTTGATATTTTTTTTTTTCTTTGATGTTTTTTAACTCTTACAATGCCAGGTCGTCATCTTCAATTTAAAAAAAAATTATAACAAATATAATTTATAGCATATCTTCTGTTTGAATACAATAAATATAAATATATATACATTGTTAGAAAGAGCAAATATGAAAGAATGTAATAAAACTGACAAAATAGTGTCAAGCATTGGTGGTCAAGAGGTTAACGATGGCTGCTTTACAAGTAGTTGTCCCAGGTTAGCGGGTTCGCTTCCCGGCTGATGTTATGACACATGGGGAAAAAACTGATAAAATAGTCATTACCTCAAAAAAAAATTAAAAAAATTTTTAATACTTTTAAACATGATTATTTTTACATGGTTCACAAATTCTAAATTTTGAAAGTTATATTTTAAAATGACAATTTCATAGACAGCTTTATCACATTTGTCATAAAATGCTGGAAAAAATGATATATAATATGATTTAGCTGAGATAATTTTTCAGTGTGAAAATTACAAAATCAATGTAATTGGTGATTTCCATTTTTACTAGCTGATCCAGATCCTTTCCTTCCATATCAGGTTATCTGCTGGAAATGTTTGGTTGTCCTTCCATGCAGGATATCTGTTAGAAATAGGTTGTTTTTTTAGTGGGGGAAAAAGTAACAGTAGGAATAGTTTATGCAATATTATGCAAAGAGAACTTTAGTAAATTGTAATGTATTATTATATATTAATTCTCGTGTTATTGAAAAATGGGATGTGACCTAAAATGTGTATTCTTTTCAAGTAAAAAGTGTACTCAAAAAAGAAAAAAGTCAAACAAAAATTACTCTAAAAATAAAATGAATAAAAACTGTCTGTAACTAAATCAATAAACATCAAAATAAACACATTTACTATGAGCACTGATTATATATATATATATGTGGGAAGTGATATATGATAGTGGATAACTGAGGGTGCTTGAAAATCTGTTCAAGAGATTATTACAAAATTGTAATAAATGAGTACAATGCTATTGTAATCATGCATTAAGTGAATGATCATATAAATAAAATCATGATATATCTTGCCTATTTCACTAACCATGTAGGATGTGTTTTTATTGGCATTGAAATGTAAATTGCCTAAAATTCTACAGCATATTTATTGCTTTTCTACAGATATTTCATTATATAAAAATATAAGTTATAAAAAACACTACCCACTGTTGGGAAAAATTGATTCCTGGGTGGCCCAACTTATAAACGTTATGATTCCAAGTTCAAACTCCAGTTGTGAAGAAGCCCTAGATGCAATTCCTATGCTTGTCCTGCAAATAAAATGATTTCATCAACTTTTTTTTGGTCAATGCAGTTTCTAGATTTGAAATTATCATTAAAATTAGCTTCTACAAAGAGATGACTTAGAAATACTTACATCGGCTTTCGGAGGAAGCAATCGGAGCAAACTGTGAGAGAGTCCATACATTTTGTGAATGCTAAATCTGAAAAAAAAGAAAAAATAAATAAAAATTGCATTTAAAAAAAAATCATAAAAAAAAAAAATATATACATCTTTTTGAACGAAGAGAAGGCTCACAAATACATTGGCAATTGAATAATCCCAGCAAGCAGGAGAGAGTTCATTTCAGTGGTAAAAACATTTTACGAATGCTTAATCTAAAAAAAAAAAAAATGAAAAATTGCATCTCTAAAAAAAAAAAAAAAAAATCATAAAAAATTTAAATATCATCATAGAAATTTTTTTTACTTCATTTTATACATAACAGAATGGCAGGTCGAATGGTCTGAGACCCATAAGTGTAAGATGTATGATTCCACACAAGCTCAGTATAAACTCTATGGAAAAGAATTAACGGCAATGTTATTTTGCGGAAAACAAAACTTGTTATTCCAATACATATGTACTGAAGTTAGAAGGTTTGCAGGAATAATAATTTCCATTAACTGCAAGTTTATAATATTTTTCATTTTTTTTTTATATAAATAATTTATAATGCTGTAGAATAATGATTTATTTTGTATTGTAGAAGGTCTGTTTGTGTTCCGATATGTATTGTACCGGTCTAAAATGTATGTCCATCCAACAAGATTTAGAATCTAAGCAAAAGTACCCTGAATCCAATCATTCCCGAGATACACAGTTCAGGAGCAATCATGAATTCTAACCTATTTACCCATTTCCTAAATCTATAACACTATGGACAACACCTATGGTGATACCACATGAATTCATTCTATCCCAGCCTGGTGCTACAACATTTATCATGAAAACTCAACTGGTGATGATGATGAGAGAGATTGAGTGAACCCGAGATATAAGTTAAAAACATACATAAATATATTAATGTGATTCGAACACTGAATTAAGTTTAAAAATATATAAATATTTATTTTGACAAAATTTCAAGATGATTTTATATAGAAATAATCAACTTCATGCAGTTTAAACTTTATTTTGGGTTACAAATATTTGTCAATCTTGATTCAGTTATTTTTATTTTAACAAATATCACTTTAGTGCAGCATTTAAATCCATAATATATATTTGGAAATCGGATTTTTATTTCATGTTATAAAATGGATTTATCTGGGTGTTTGGTGGACATTTTATATATTTAGAAAACAAGTATTAAGATACGATAGAGTTTCGCTGTTTGCATGACTTTAGTAGGATGCCCTTAGCATTTGATACATAGCTTTATTTTAATTCATAACATTTATTAATGACAATTAAGTAAGGATACATTATGATCTGTAAGTATACTAAAAAAAAAACACTTATTTATTACACATTTTCGACATTTAACGGCCAAATATTGCAAAACTACAAATACAAGAATGGCTTATTTCAATAAAGGGGAGGGCAGCTTCATGAGAAGTTGGGTCTAAAACTCCAACGAAAAATATTTAAAGAGAAAAACCTTTCATTATCACATATTATTACCATTTATTTTGCCAAACAGGCTAGAAAACAAAACATAAGAAATTGCGATGCTAGCATTATGTCAGTGAGGGAGAGTGTGGCAGCTTCGGCCAAGAAAACATTCTCCGATTGTAAGGTGGTACGCCAGTCTCCAGCTGAGGAGTACCGAAAGGAAAAAGGCAGGTAGGAAGTGGCTACATTCTCCGATTTTAAGGTGGTACGCCAGCTTCCAGCTGGGAGTACTGAAAGGAAAAAGGTTGGTAGGAAGTTGCTATGGGTCCGGATCACGGCAAAGCCATACAGAGCTGCTTATTCTAGGGTGTAGACTTAAATCCCTGTTACGAACGAGAACACTAACAAAGATGGAAGGCTTCGAATCTTCTGGATTGAGGTACAGACAGATCCGAGCAGTATATAAATATATAATTTGAGGAGAAGAATGACAAACAGTTATCATAACTCCCCGGAATGAGGTACGGGCGAATCAGATCAAAACCCTATGTGGCTTATTAATAATTTCTGATAGATGTCAGCAATGCTATTATAAGGATATGAAATCATTGAATTTAAATACTAAAATAAAGCCTTAAGTAGTTTAAAAAGAAATACGTAATGATATGCTGAAATAATGACCCATATAAGATAAAGTCATTCATCAGAAGTTAAAACTATAATTAATGAAGTGTGCATTGCTCCCCCTTGAATCAATGCTATTTTGTTTACATATAAAAAAAAACTAAAATTCACACACTTGAAAGTGCAAATAACAAAATAGAATAAGGTCACCAGCCTTTTGGCAAATGATGATCAATAAAGAAATCAATAAAATTAATGGACACCAATATCCACCCCAGATTGAAAAGTATTTATACATTTTGTATAAATTTACGATAAATATTTTTTTAAAAGCATATATTCATTTAAAAGACAAACTCAATCTTATGAACTATTTAGAAATACATAACAAGAACCCATTAAATCCCCCCCTTCTATTCCACAGCGGGATATTGGAAGTTCATAAGACTGGGTTTGATTGGCATTTATATATAAAATCAAGTGAAAGTGTAAAAATATCATTAAAATTAAGTTATAACCCCACTAAATTATAAGAAAAATAAGAAGTGTGAGTTGGATGAAAAATTTTACAGCAATATTAATTCAGGTAGTAGAGAATCGATACAAAGAAAACTATTAATTTAACATACTCACCAATTAGCGAGTCAAAAGAGATTCAATATACCGAAAACATTAATTTTGAAGAGTTAGGAGTTAGAATTTAGGTAATATGATTATAATGATTTTGGGCTTGTTACCTCAGGATTCTATGGAATGAAGTGCTGTCGAATCTTCTGTAGAATGCGCCTTCTTTGATTGTTTTGTGGCAGGCAAATTCTACTTGATCTAAAAGCATGCTTCTTGGTCCTGGCAGTTCTCTGACAGCACGGGCACCCTTGATTGGTAGGAATTACATCTCTGCATGGTGAAAAGTTGAGCTGAAGATGGAAGGGAAGGCGGCTTAGGCCTCTCTTTTCAAAAATCAAACAGATGTGGAGTCGGCTAGTGACTATTGACAAAACTCTAACACAAAAGATTTTCAGCCCTATTTATATAAATTTTGAGTTATTCAAAGAATGTTTTTAATTAAACTTCTTAACTCAAATGGAATCCTGAATCTACAGAAATATTTTTTCTACTGTGATTGGAGATACAAAAATAAATTCAAATCAATTTCCTGATTGGAAATAGATTTGATAAAAATGTTAACAATTAACTTAAAATCAATTAGCTTTGTTTTAAATTTTATTTTCATTAAACTTTGACTTAAAATTCCTTTTAAAATCATGAAACAAACTAATGTTCCCATCCCTTTAATTACTTTTGGATAGTTAGCGGTTGCATCTTCCATCTTGAATTTTATGTAGTTTTATGAAGAAAAATAATTACAAAGTATTAAAAATATAAGTGAAAAAAAAAAAAATACAATTTTAAAAGATACAAACTTATATACAGTATGTAATATTTTTAATTATATATATATATATGCTCCTGTAATATATGTATATATCTGAGTCGCATCTATTGAAGTTAATATTGAAAATAATTAAAGAAAATTTTTATTTAAGATTTATATTTATAAATCTCATAGACGCTTTTCAGAAATATACATATAGTTTATATACTTATGACAAAAAAAAAAAAGCAGGATGAAACGTGGGTTAAGTGGTAGAACAGTGAAGTTTGATCTTGGGCTAAGATCGACTGGTTCAGTACATATGTAATTCCTTGAGTTTAAAACCTAACTAACTGTAAATATATTTCAGAGGTAATATTTTTTATCACCTGTAACAGTACAATATTTTTAATTTTTTTTTTATATATAAATAATTTATAATGCTGTAGAATAAAGAGTTGTTTTGGGTTGTAGAATGTCTGTTTGTGTTCTAATATATATATAACTCCAAACATCTAGAACCTTGCCAATTATAATTTTTTATGAAATCAATATTTTCTATAAGTTATACTATACATATCATATATACATTGTAAATAATAATTATAATGAAAAAATCAAATTTATTTCATTGTCATCTCTTACTGTAAGCAGTATCTCACATCTGTTTTGTATGGATCTGTACATCTTTGACATCTATGGGTATTTTTTTCTACTTTCATTAATATTTTATATTGCACTAAATTGAAAAAAAAATTGTCTTGTTTAGTTATCACCATGTGTAGAAAGGTGATATATGTACACTCTAAAAAAACTTGGTAGTCTACCTGTGCATAAAATCCCTATATAGTGTCTACTCATCCAACATTCCCAGACTAGTTTCTAGCTTGTGGCTTTCGTCAATGAGGAACTTTGGATCTGAGAGCACTGCACCTAGATCTTAGGATCTAATGCAACCCTCCGGCAGCCATCTTTTATCTCTACTTAACTACAAAACTATGAGTCTAAAATTGGAAAACAATTAATATTTTCAATCCAAGCTCATTAGCTTATGTAGTCATATAGATCTGAATTGGTGTCTTTAGTTCTTTAATAACCATAACCACCACTATCCTATTAGGCAGGATTGCTCTTAAACCATTAAACATCACATGATCACCATTTCTTATGCTTGCTCATAACTGTTATTGAAGCAGGCAAAACTCTCCATACAGTAGTGCCAATCAATGCAAGTCACAGTAATCAATGGATGCCAGAAGGTTTGTCTATAAATCCCTATCTAGTGCCCCACAAGCTAGAAACTAGTCTGGTGATGTTGGATGAGTAGGCACTAGATAGGGATTTTATGCACAAGCCTTCTAGCATTCATTGATTACTCTGCCTTGCACTGAGTGGCACTACTGTATGGAGAGTTTTGCCTGTTTTAATAAATTATGAGCAAGCATAAGAATTTGTGATCGTGTGATGTTTAGTGGTTTAATACTAATTCTGCCTAATAGGATAGTGGTGGCTATGGTTATTAAAGAACCAAAGATACCAAAATGTATGGTTACTGAACTGAGTTCAGACCTATATGACTATATAAGCTAATGAGTTTGGATAGAAAGTATTATTGCGTTTTCAATTTTAGACTTATAGTTTTGAAGTTAAGTAGAGATAAAAGGTGGCTGCTGGAGTGTTGCATTAGATCCTAAGATCTAGGTGCAGTGCTCTCAGATCCAAAGCTCCTCACTAACGAAAGCCACAAGCTAGAAACTAGTCTGGGGATGTTGGATGAGTAGGCACTAGATAGGGATTTTATGCACAAGCCTTCTGGCATCCATTGATTACTCTCACCCCGTTGGATGCCAATTGTACCGGGTTCAATCCGTAGTGATCCAACATACTCTACATGTTAGGTTTAACTGGGTTTAAAGCTTATTTATAATAAATTTATAATCTTATATTATAAATATTACGTGAACGAACCGGCCTGTTCGAACAGAGTGGAGAATATTATTGATAGCAGAGCTGTCAACAATACGCACGATCAGACCGAGCTATGCAACACATAAAACGATCACATTTCCAGATCATGGCCCACCTCGACTGCTAGATTTAAACCCCTATTATCCAAACACTTTATTTGTTTCGGAGTAAACCCCGGACACCTGCTAGTTTCTAAAACTAACATGTTTGGACTGTAGGCCCATAATCCAGCGCTCGAAAAATCCCTTAACTAACTCAGTCTATTTTTAATACAATAACAACTTATTCCTTAACTAGTGGCAAAAGAATTGACCGACAAAATTAAGCTTTAAGTTTAAAAGACAATTTATTTTAATTAATATTTATTATACTAATTTTAACTACTTTTATAAAACTTATTTAAATGAACAAGGGCTTATCATAACTTCAGGCTCACACACATATAATAGCAATATAATATAACAAAGAATTAAATAACATTTGACATTTAAAATACAATGAAATCAATATATCCTAACGCATGAACACACAACATTTTAAACACGCACATCAATAGTTCGTTTATGCATGCTTATAGAGTTCATTATTACTCGACTCTGGGAGGCTTCATACTAATGCGATGGCTACTTTAGAAATGAGAATAAGAAAATGTTATTACCTAGGATTTTAGAAATGTGGACTTCTTGCTGTTTGCTGTGAAATTTATTTTTATAGAGGAGTTTGTTTTCTTCCTGGTTGCTGTTTCTAGTGAGAATATTTCCAGCTGGCTGGGACATTTTCTTGAGCAGTTTTATTATTATTCAGTGGCACTCTTCTTGGAGACAGTTAAATATTGATGGTAGATTTCAAGTTGTTATGCAAGCATTATCCTTTTCCGGGCAAGTTGAATGTTCACTGGACTCAGGCTAGAGAAAGTCGTATAATTCCGACGCCTGCATTTTTGATTCTGGATACACTGATTGATTGAATGATTAAAGAATATTGTGCAGAAAATTGAAATATTGGAGACTTTTGCCTGTTTTAATAACAGTTATGAGCAAGCATAAGAAATTGTGATCATGTTGTGTTTAGTGGTTTAATACTAATCCTGCCTAATAGGATAGTGGTGGCTATGATTATTAAAAAACCAAAGACACCAAAATGTATGGGTATTGAACTGAGTTTCGATCCATGTGACTATATAAGCTAATGAGCTTGGATAGAAACTCATAGTTTTGTAGTTAAGTAGAGATAAAAGGTGGCTGCTGGAGGGTTGCATTAGATCCTAAGATCTAGGTGCAGTGCAACAGATCCGAAACTTTTCACTTAACCATCAGACATTATAGTATATAAGTAAACCATTGTATGCTGAGTTCACCTCACTCAATAAATTTATAAAATAAATTGGCTAACTTAGTCACAACAGTTCATAACATCATCCAGTGGCTTAAAATTGGCTTTGTGCATAGAACTTACTGATGTATAATGCAATGAAAACCCAAAATTGAATGTCCAATATGGTTGGGTAAATAAACTAAAAAAATCAATTTTTTTTCCAGTCATATTTTGAACATCATCTGTAGTTACTGATACAATGTTGGCAACATATATTTCTTTTTCAGCAAGTACGTTTGACACTTCATTGCAAATATCTATTTATTTTGTTGTTGTTACTAATGAGCTTAAACAGATCTATTCTTTGATATTATTTCCAACATAATCGTGAAAATAGCTAGTAGGCTGATCCATTATGTCTATACTGATTTTATATCTCATTTTTGTTGGTAAGTTATTTTATTAGCTATTTGCAGGACTCTTTCTTTAACTATTTCTAGCCAATGATAAATCTTTTATGCCCTGAATAATTTTTGCTTTGTTTTCAAAATCTTCAAAAAGAACTCATCCAAGTTTCTTTCATATATTCTCCATCATTAAAAGGTTTCTCATATTTGGCTATTACATTTGAAATAAAAAAACTAGCAGCAGTTATGTTTGAATGATTTTTGATAAATTTCATTAAGATGTTGATTGAATATTTATATTTTTAAATGCTTGGGCAATATATTCTTTTTGTTCATCTTTACTTTTTTTGCAGAGCGATTTATGATTGGTCTCATAATGCTGTTTTACCGATGATGTTCTCAGTACAACTTCTGGAACATAAAACACATATTGCCTTGGTGCCTTTGTTAATCATTCCATACTCATCAGTCCACCAATTTTGAAATTTTCTACTGCTTAACAATTTTTTATTTTTATTTTCACTAATCATATTAATATAATGGTAACAAATTTTTTAAAAGTAAATTTAAATGAGCTTTAATAATTTTATAAATCAAAGATTTGTTATGTGTTAAAGTATATTATTATCTTTACATTACACTTTTACAATAAAACTTCAAACAAAAAAAAAAAGTTGCTTAATAGTATTGATTACACATTTCTTTCCTTTGTTCACGGTTTTGATTATGTTAAAAAAATGAATGGTGTCAACACATTTAGGTAAAAAAAGATTAGGACAGAAAATAATTTGATTACTTTTATTTTACTTTGAAAAAAATTACTTCAAAGAGTTATATTGGAATCATTTGATAGATTGACTTAAAATATTCCCACCTATATATGTATAATTGTTTTTTTTCAAATTTTGTAATTTATTGCTTCTAATCAGAATTCAATTGTAAATTGAATTCTAGTATACTATATTTATTTATCTTATTTTTGGTTTACAGTAAATTTTTATTAGTACAGGTTTTAGCAACAAAAAAAATATTGAATAATTTAAAGCATAGAAAATTAGTATATGTAAATAGTTTGTGTGCCAGTAAAAAAATTCAAACATGCCACCTCTGGCACACATGTCATAGTTCGCCATTCCTGTCCTAGAGCATTGAAAGGAAAAGATAAAAAATGCTTCCAATCATTTGGAAATCAAATCCTAAAGTCTGGGCTACTGCACAGCTTTTTCAAGATTGGTTCTCACATCATTTTGTGCCTAGACAATTTTCCTGGACATCCAAAATCCCTGCAAAATTTATATCCAGAAGTTAATATTGTGTTTATCCCTCCCAATAGTACAAGTGAAATACAACCTATGGACCAAACTGTGATAGCTAATTTTAAGCAGTATTATATGAAAAGACTAATGACTCAAGCAATCAAGGCAATTGACAAGGAAGGTGAATCTACACTAAGATTTTTGGAAAAATTATAATATATGGAATGCAATAATATTCGGGATGCATGGGCTGAAATAAGAGAGTCAACAATGAAAGGTTGTTGGAAAAAAATATATCCACAAATGATGAATGCTTCTATGGACATTGAAGAAACTCCTGAAGATATCATAACTGAAATAGTCAATATAATAATGAATTAAATTTAGATGTCTCTGATGAAGATATTGATGAGTTAATACAATCTCACTCAGAACCTTTATCAAATGAAGACTTGATTAAATTACAAGAGATGAATGAAATACAAAATGAAGAACTTGATAATGAACTTATTGTTAAGAGTTTGACAATCAAGAATATGAATGAAGCCTTCATGCATCTTGACAAATTTTTGACCATCATGGAAGAATGTGAATCCAATGGAGAGTGTATATCTGGTGTATGAAGGGTAATAGAGAAAGACACAGAATGATATAGAATTCTTTATCAAGAGAAGAAAAAGAATCCAATTCAATTAACTCTTGTTAAATTTGTAAACAAAACTCCAGATGCTAATCAATAAAAAATAAATACTGTATTTTGAAAACCCATTTTGATGTTTTTTTTTAATAGACTCTACCTACAAACAATTTCAACTTCCAAATACACATCAGGAACCAATTAAGTTTGTAACTAGGAGACTGCCTATATATATATGTTTGACAAAGAGTAACTGTTATTTTATAATTACTTGATCAGGCTTAGTATAGTGTACATCAGTGCAGGTGGGCTGTTGGTTGTATAAGTCACCCTTACAATATATATATATTTTAAACTTCATAAGTATTCCCACTAAGCTATCTAGAAAAGTGTCCGATTAAAATTTACCTCTCAAAATTTAGAATTTGTGCACCTATAAAAAAAATAAGCATTTGTGAAAGTGTTAAAAAATTGATGTTTCTAATATTTTTTAAGGAGAATAACTATATTTTCTTAACATTATGACATTCCTTAGTGTTTTCTCTTTTGAACTATATATAACCCATCACATTTAGTCCATTAATCTTGAAGATGTTATACAAATTATATCTCCATTCAATTGTTTAAAATTTAACATAACATCCATTACTATTGTAAATATGGCATTTTGTACTACTTATTACGTGTTAATTAAAATTACGTTTACAGCACAGTCAATCTATTATCCCTTTTATTTAGAAACATATTTTTTGTGATTGTGGATGAGCTTGGGCATTCATGATTCTGAAAATATTTTATCTGCAATTTTTTTATCTATCAAAGTATAAATTTGTAATGAATGAATGATGTAATGTATAAGGACTTCCCATATTTAAATTGTTTCAAAAGATGCTAGGTCTGGAATTTATGGAAGAATATTTTGCACTCTACTCTTTTAAAGTAAAAATATTTTGAGTAGTACCAATTTTCAATATCAAAGAGCCATTGTTTTGTATTGAAAATGATTTCTTTCGAACTTCCGTATGTTTTTTCTTAGGTCTTTTTACTTAAACATTGCAACTTATAGATCTGTTATTAATATGTTTCATGTCATTTTAGATTTGCATGACAGATGTAATCATGTTGCATCTAAGTTTAAGTTGAGTAATTGAGTTCTAGATGAAATAATGTATGCATTTGATTTAATCCAATAACTATTCTTCCACAATTATTTGATGAAAATATTCTTTCTTTTGAAGGCTTAGTCATAGACAAACAGATGGCTTGGATTTCATTCATTGTACATAACATAACAAACATGTTGGCTACAGTGATTTATTGATGATGATAACTCAATTATTGAAGAAACCTTTCCATAAAAAGTAAATTTGACTTCTGTTTTTAAATGAAGAGTTAATTTTTTAATTGTATAATGAAAGACAATTCCATTAGGAGAGGGGAGGAGTCAAATATTTAGGAGAAATCCAATTACAAAAATTTCTTACAAGATGTAGTTGAAGGATTGCTTGTTTGAAAATAAATAAATGAAACTCATTTCTATAATCATAGTAGTAACTAATAAATTGTTAACCTAAGATTGCTAAATTTTTGGTATTTATTTATAATAAATCACAAGATAATTGTGATGATCCAAGATCACATTTTAGTGAATGCAATAAGAATGTTTTATAAGTCTCTTGTGAATGAAAGTTTAATAGCAGTCTGATATTTATTAATTTTGTATCATAGATTAGTGCTTCAATATTAATATTAAGGCTTTAGTGAATAACAATCTTCAATCATATATAGGTAATTGAACTATTTTTTCATTACTTTACATGTAAACATTTGATGTAATTAATTGAACATTCTTACAATTAACTATATCTTTTGAGTACTTTAAAAGATTATTCCTTTATAATATTTATTCATTCTGTAAATTGCACAGTATCATTTGCTTTCCATGAAGTAATGTTTAAATAAAAAATATTTTTGAAAGAAAAATATTAATATAAACACTGACATACATATTTAATTTACTATAGTTCAACATCATACTAATTTAAAGTATTTATTTTGTTAGAATATCATCTTCCTTGTACAGAAGATATCCCTACATGTGGCGATACTTGTAATAAACAGTTAGATTGCCAAGTTCATCAGTGTTCCAGTAGATGTCACACTGGACCATGTGGCACGGTAACTTTTAAAAATAATTTATTTAAATATATAAATGATTTGTGCTTATTCTGTAATGTCATATTTAACAATAAATCCTAGGAATAATGTATATAAATTTTATTTATGACATGTTAGGTTAAATAGATTCAATTCTTATATATTAAATATTATAAATTACCATGAACAGAAAATAAAAAAGTATTGTATGTTTAAATCAGCTTATAGATTCTTTTAATTAAAATAGCTAGTTATATTAGAGAACAGTTACAATTTGAAGAAGAAAAAAACTAACTTTATGAATTTTTTCTCTATAGGGTCTTCGTATATTTATGATTAAATTTGAAAAATTGTGCACCATTGATATCTAAAATTTTATTTTAAATCTATACGGTATTATCTAATTCTTATCATAGAAAATTTAAGTAAATCATTTGAATGTCAGTCTAAGATTATTGATTTTATTTGATTGTGAATATCTAATATTATAACATTATGAATGACTTTTTCTTAGATAATACATCTGCGTAATTTAGGACATAGGACAAGTGAACCTAGTCTTGGAATTGTATTTAATAAATATTGATCTTTAATCACTGTACAAATGCTTATAGATTCAAATGTCTTTTATTAATCCATAAATCCAAAACAAAAGGATAACTCTTTCATTGATTCTTTTTATAATTTATCTTTAATACTTGAATGTGATATAGTGTACTAAATCCACTTCTAAATCCTGCTTGTTTTTTTGCTTGGTTAAAATCTAAAATTAGCTGTGGATAAGTTGTAATTATTGTAGTAAAAAAATTGTTTAAAAGTGGTCTTTAATTTCTAATATCTTTTTTATTATCTTTGTAAAATATCAAAATGATTAACTGCATTCACATATCTTCATCATTTAGTATTTGGTGTATAACTTTGCCAACAATTTTTCTATTGCTTCATCTGCTTTTAAGATATCGATTATAATTCCATTATTCCCAGGAGTTTTTCCCTTTGTCATAGATTTAATTGCATGTCTCATCTCTTCATTTAAAATACTGGGCAATTCAGAAGATATAACAATTGTAGGGGATATTTTGTTTTCTTGTTATATAATTTTTCATAGAACTCTTCTGTACATTTCATGATGTTATCTCTCTTTTTTGTAATAACTTCATATTTTTTCTTATTGCAGAAGTAAATTTTCTACCAATGTCAAAATGGTATTTCACACTTGAGATTTTATTTTTTTTTATAATTTTCCTTCTAATTCACAATTATATATTCTTATATTGTTATTAACTCTTTTTCATATTATTTTATAAAATCTAGATATTCAATTATTTTAATGACTCATTTTTATATATTTTCATATTTCTTCTTTTTTTCATACATTGTCTTGTGTCAATAGAAAATTTATTGGAAAATTGATGCTTTCTTGTACCAGCTATCTTTATTGCAATTCTTAATAGTGTATCAGTTATCTTCCTATTGATTTTATTTTAATCTGAACTTCATGCCTGTTAATGTTTTAAAACAATTTGCATGTTTTAATTTCAATTTATTGTAATATTTCTGAAGGTTAAGAATAACAACTGTCAATACTGTTTTTTCTTTTAACAATTTTTGTCTCTCTTGTTATGCTTTAATACATGTTATATCTCACTAATCAACAAATCAGTCCAGTTCTACTATATATTCATTTGGATGTGTTCATTTCTGTTTAGCATTTGTTTCAAGGAAAAAAATCATAATTTACAGTTTTTCTTTTATCCAAACTCCACAAATTTTTAATCAAATTTACCTACAGCATTATCATCTTTTAATCATTTACCAATTTTAGCATTAAAGTCTTCCATGAAAATTGCAAAATGTTATTTGGACTTATCAAAAGTTTTTTCTAAATATAAAAGTCCTCTACATCTTCATCAGAATTAGAACTTGTTGGGACATA
The DNA here is from genome assembly GCA_028023455.1 of Epiperipatus broadwayi. Classification (NCBI taxonomy): domain Eukaryota; kingdom Metazoa; phylum Onychophora; class Udeonychophora; order Euonychophora; family Peripatidae; genus Epiperipatus; species Epiperipatus broadwayi. The sequence goes on along the minus strand of JAQFVV010000089.1, from coordinate 3,125,108 downwards.
AACTTGAATTATCTGTCTGATACACTATCAATCTCCACAAGGTTGTTCTTTCACTTTTTATTTCTAATGAATCCAATTCTACTTAATCTTTCAATATTTGTACCTTTATAGTAAAATATGTGTTTACTTTTTAAATCAATTGTCTCTTCATCTTCTAATTTCTTAAAATTCAAAAATGTGCCATTTATTATTAGATAGTTCTTGTTACATGCATGCAATCGTCCTTCATTTGAGTATGATCTGCAGTATTTTTAGCATCCTCTACTTTTAGCTGCAACCATTGCTTTGGCTGGTGGCTTTATAAAAGCCTCCTGGGAGTAATGACTTTAATTAGTTTACAATAAATCAATTTATTATTATAGATTATTTAGTCTATGATATTTAATTTTTTCATAGCAAAAGAGAGATGAAATTGGATTATTCCAGGTGTTTATATATAATTAAAAAACAGATAGTAATTTTTAATTGACATTTAAAGTTTATATCTGGACTAGTGATAAATTTTAGTTTAATAAATGATTAATTATAATCCTTAAGGTATCTATTTAAAGTAATTAGTATTAGTGCAAAAAGACTGTGCTTGTAAGACAAAATATAATCATTTAATTTTCTTATTGTAAGTTGGTACTTGGTTTGGTATAATTCAACATTTTTTATCAAAAATGATATAGCAACATTACAAACATTTTCATTATCTGCACTGCTTATAATAAAAATAGTTATATCTGTGATGTAGAACTTCAAAATATTATGATTCATCTGGATGAAAACTAAAAGCAGTGGAATTTTTAATTTGAATCATGTTTACATATTAGATTATAAATTTGGAATGAGTATCTATGTGGATTTTTATTGTAATGTTTGTCATTATCAGGATTTAATATTTGAATTTTATAAAATAAATTTATCTTCATCTTTATGTTTATTTTGACAACCATTGAAGTCAAATATTCATACTATTTTTGTTTAAAATATAACAAAATGAAATAATTTAGAAAAACTTATATTTTTTTTATCTTGGCAAAGATTATTACATTTATGTAAGTTAATATTTTATTTATATTATGTAATGTAACCTGAATAATTTATTTTGATTTCACTGAATTTTTTCAAAAAAAAGTATCTTAAACACAAGTGTTTTATAATATATTTAAAATATCAATTGTTTTGCAACAATATTTTTTATTTGCATCCAGTGTTTTCAGATGATAGTAAAGAAATGTCGATGTGGATCTCGAGAAAAATCAGTACCTTGCAACAAAGAATATTTATGTGAATCAAAATGTAAAAACTTGCGAGATTGCCAACGTCATACATGTAATCGGAAGGTAAGAATTTTTATTTAATTATTTAACAAAAAACATTTATTTATAATTGTTTAATAGAGAAGAAGATATAAATTAATATAAAAGTTTATCGGCTTAAGGATCCTCGAAAACGTTAAGCCGATAAACTTTTATATTAATTTATATCTTCTTCTCTATTAAACAATTATAAATGTGTTTTTTTATTACATAATATTGAGAAGTAAAAGTAGATTTATTTAATTATTTAATTTTGTTTTTGAAACTTAATTATTTTTATATTTCAACTTAAATTTTTTAAAGAGTACTTCATTAATGAATTTATTATTTCATTAGTATAATTCATATTGTACTAATTGGAATTGTATGTCCATCCAACAAGACCTAGAATCCGAGCAAAAGTACCTCTAATCCAGTCATGCCCGAGATTCACAGATCAGGAGTAATCATGAATTCTAACCTATTTGCCCCTTTTCCAAATATATAACATTATGAACAACCTTCCCGGTGATACAGATGAATTATTCAATTCCTGGCCCGAGACACAGCGGAGAAACAGAAGAACTCTAAAAGATTGATGACGTAATGGCATGAATTAAGTAAATGGTCATAAGGACTACTAGTATACTTATGGTACAAAAGGCTAACTAACCAGTATTAAATTTATCATTGTTTTAAAACCTGGGTTTAAACCCCATCCAGCAATGCTGGAAATTACAATCAATAAACTGTGGGATCTGAAATGGATAACATAATGATTTAAATGAAACGGATAAGTAATAAAAAAAAAATGCAATTTAATAATATATACATACATTATGCTTGTGGGTTGAGCATACATTTGCAATTAAAACATTTAATTTCACAGTTTTGTGTCACAAGCTCTTAAGGTTATAATACATACTGTTTTGGGCTAACATATATATATAGATTGGGATATGCAGTAACTCTGGTGCGGTTAATATGCCAATGTGTGTTTATAAACCCTTCTCCCTATCCGTATTAATGCTATTGGTACAAATATATATAGAAATAGTTGATGATTGACTTAAATACATTGATATAATGTCCCTCAATTGGTTACATTTAATTATTATTGCTTTTGCGCCTATACAGTTGTGAGCACATGTATGACTAATAAGTACTATAATAACACACTTTTATAACAAAGGTGAGTTAATTTAATCTGATCTCCAGTGAGACTGATTTGATCTCTTGGTTACAACTTTGATTCAAGACAATTATTATGAATATGGGATTCATTTAGAAATAGAAAATGCGGCTTGAAAAATGCGAGCAAAAATCTTCACGAACTCGAGATTTTCACTTACACAAACAGAGCATAGGTTTAGATTAATCACAGCATTACGCAAATATATCATACAGGCATACATTTAAATTTAAAGAAATGGTGGTACTGGCATGACGGCAGCTAGGAGTTTGATTCTCTTTTTTATCTGAGATAGCGCTTCAGCATTGTGGAAAAAAATGAAATTAAACCCACTATTCATTTGAGAGTGGTTTTTAAATAAGGAGCTGGTAGGATGTTGCGAATAGCCCGTTGTTCTGGGATCATCCCGATGCAGTGTATACCATACAATAACTGCAAATTCTAGGGTAACATGAATACCTGGTGTGGAAATGAAACATATAAAATGGGTTCGGATTTTCTAATGTCCCATCCGAGAAGCACCCGGACTTTTAGAAGACTAACCTATGCCAATAATGCGAAGGAAAAAGAGAATGCCACTAACAATGTTAATAATTTGATACTAATTTTCTAAGTTGCGTTAAGCTGGGATTGCATATATATTAATTAATAAATAATATAAAACAATTTGATTTTAAATATCCCTCCCTCATAATATCTGACAAACAACAAATCCCACATTCGTTTATTAGGTCGAGAGTATATTCAACCAAGAACGCTCTATGAGGGCACGACCTTAACTAATTATAAAACTATTTGGATGGTGGTCATGCAGTCATTGAAATAATAACAATAATATAAAAAAATTCATTTTATAGCATTAATAGACAATATTAAATTCAACCTATTGAGTGAACTGGTAGATTCATTGTGCTCTACCAATAAATAAATCAAATACTTCATAAGTATTATAATGGTCGGGGAAGAGATTCTAGCTCTAGGGTGCCACCAGGCCATTGTAAGATTCCATTTTTATTCGACCGATATGCCCAAGTCACTAAGCTCAAGGTGAGATTTATTCCTAAACATATTTCAAATAAAGAAACAAAAAAAGGTAATAAAATCAGCCACTGCCAGTTATTGTCACACAAACATTTATTTACGCACATATATAAATTTGAGGAATAAATTAATATTGCTTTAATTTGTTAATTATTATTATTTTAAACTTTAGTAAGACCACACAGATGGACAGTTTATACAATTTAATATATTATAATGTTAGGCATAGATAGGCTACACAGACTACGCACTTGACTAATTCTATTCTTTTAACTCCAGGTTATAAGTTCGCAGCAAAACCAAAGCCAGCTTAATGATATATCGATGTGATCAATGAAACATGAAGTCGCTAGCATAAAACCATACTGACAGGAATGAACGTCTGCAGCATAATATTATTTAAGAAAGAATGTTCCTTGTACAGTGCAGGAATGCACATCTGTCTGGTGAGTTAAGTAATCATTTAATATGAAGTACTCTGTATGGAGAGAGAAGGTTTTTGCCGTCTTATAGTCCCAATCCATAGAGCGAGGAGAATCCAAGGTGCAGGGAATACATCTGCGTCCATTGGCAATGCAATGGCTACACTTTTTGGCCATGCATTCAGTTGGGATACTAAGCCCTATATGCTAGCACACTTTATATTACATTGACTTGAAACACCCATACATCCCTCCCTCATCCTCGATACAACTATGAGACAGATATCCAAAATTAGACCTCCTTAAACTAACATAAACATAATGAATCTATGCAGCCATCAATACCCAACTTAAATTTATCACAAGTTAATAATTTAGCTAACACACAAAAAAATTAGAAATGAAAATTAAAAAAAAATGGAAATGATTGATTAGCAAACATATTGGGAGAATATGACTAATTTAAATCTACGCTCAGTCCGAGAAGAGATTTTTTAGAAGTTTACATATTTGAAAGTTCTTAATTATTTTAATTTTTTTTTATAGTTCCTATTTCAATTTAGATAAACAAAAGTGATAGCTTTGAAATCTGTTTTGTCCATGATGCATCACGCCCATCCAAACGAAATCCACTTAATATTTATATCATTTCTGGAAGACCGGTCCGTTGTTTGTTGCCTTCAGTAATCATCAATTTGGAGACTGCCTCAGCCTCAGCTAGTGCATAACAAGAAATTAATTCATTTATGAGACCCATATATTTTGGGGTCCACAAGGCAGTTCAAGGGTCAACAGTTACTTCATTTTCTAAATGAGTAAAAAAGGTTGTAATAATTTGATATTTCCATCTTTTATAATTTTTGGCCTCTCTTATCACCAACTCTCCAGATCGATCACACATGATGTTATTTGTTTTTACAGATCAGGATGTTTTCCTTTCTGGCCTTTGCGTAGCTTGGTGCTTGCATTGGTTGATCTGCTTCAGATCAGTAAACATAATCTTTAATTTTCTTATCTCTTATCTGACCTTTACATTACAAAGTTCCCAAGGGCTCCTTTGCTTTAGATTTAAACATGATTCTTTTAAATAGAAACTAATTAACATTTGTTTCTATTTTCTTATATATTTTTAACAAAAATACTAATCTTTAGATTTTTACCTTTTTTTAAATGTTCTTTTAAATAATTTTTTTAATAGTTTTCCATCTATGCGTATTATATATATGTTAAAACAACTATTTTAATTTTCTTTTACATTTTTAAAAAAATCAATTTTATTTATGATTATTTTCCTCTTTTATTTTCATTTTAAAATAATGTAACGGCATATGTATACCGTTACAGTATATATATTCTAACCTCCCCCCGCGCGTCCTCACCCCAAAATATACTGTTATTACGAATATTACGGGTTCTAGCTCAGTTAACAAATAAATAAATGAAATATTCAGCATTAATTAAAATGATTACTAGCTCTAATTTTTAAAATACAAATACGGTTCAATTTTAAAATGAATTAACAAATATTTACTATTTTCATGAGACATGGAGTGACAATATGGGGAACGAGATAGACTACATTGAGCCATTATCCACACGATACTACCTCAATGGCATAAGAACACTATCCCCCCTTTTTACTATACCAAATAACTAACTCATAGTATTCTTACGACTTTCTAAGCTCTATTCACTACGATTAAAATAATAATCATATCTTAATCTTCTTTATAACAAGAATCTAGCTTAATTAAATAAATGAAGTAAATAAAATAAAATCTCAGGTTCATAAATTGTATTTTAACTGATTTAAAATTAAGGTAGTAAAATATGAAAAGGGAATTTTATGTCATAATCTACTACACAGCAACTAATAATAATAAAATAATAATAACAATAATACTATAATATAATCTTATTACTTCCTGAAATGAAATAAATAAATACGTACATGGTAGTATTTTAATAATCTGACAACAGAATACGTGTGGCAACATTAGCATATAATTTAATATAATATTGTGGCAACCGACTTATGACCAATAAATAATATAAAATTATGATCTTTTAATTTTAACATACCAATAAATTCTCAAAATTCTTATAACACTCTTATGTTTACTCTTTGTGCAAAACTTATATGTTTGTTTCAATTATAAATGTATCGTGATTTCATGCATCCAGAAATAACAACCCGGACACAAAACTTTAAAACAAATTTAAAACAAAATTTATTAACAACATAAATAAATTAACAATATTTATACACTATATACATTGGATATCCCTTACTTTCATATCTCAACTTAGTTTATTAGTTTATAAAATGAAAATCAAAATATTATTTACTTTTCCTAGTTAAATCTTATTTTTAAACACTTAAGAAAATACAATATTATTACTTGATTTATTACTATGGTTAGCTTATTACAAAATGCATTTCTCATATGATTATCACAAACACTTTTCATCCCTAATATTATTAAAATTACATTTTTACAAAATTTACATTCGTAATAAAATTCCACAAAATAATAAAATTTAGTTTCATATTGGTTGTATGGAATCTTACAAAGTCAAAACATTATTCTACATTCGGTATTAGGTTTTTAGTATTCATTATCCGATGTTTATTAATCCTAATATTCTCATTCAAGCCTTACTTTGGATGATATTATTATAACCATTAACGTACCATGCACAAGTATATGTTTATTATATCTTATTGAATTTTCTCTTGATAAATATGCAATACTCATTCCCTCCAACATTAATATTTAAAATCCATTCAAATTTTTATTATCATTTTTAAAAATACTTTGTTTAGATTTCTTTTCAAAAATCTTATATTCATTTCTGAATTAATTTTACAATGTATTATATGATTCTTTCTCTCTTTATGATATTTTGGACTTTCAATTTTAAAGTTACACAATTCTATACATTCAAGCAAATAAACTATTCTTACACAAACGATAACATATCTTCAGTTCTATTTTATTCATTATTTCTTTGTAAATATCTTTCTGACCGATGCAGATTCACGAAATAAGGATAGCGAAGATAGATACATAGGATCAAAATACAACTAGAATATTACTCGTCATATACCTTGACAATCATGGCACAGTGAATTAAAAGACACTATAGAGGAGTGACCTTTACCTGTCTACCAACCTCTATCATAGGAACGATGCTAAAGCTATTTATTCAGCTTTATTCTGACATCAAAAGTTTAAAGATATGCAAAACACTGTCCAAACTATATAGGTTCAGTCATAGGACTTTGTTAACTACACTAAATCACACAAAACTAAATATGATCCAAATCCCTTATATTTTCCTATTTCTTATAAAAAAACACATCATCTTGGTTTCCTCTCCCTTAGTACTTCCAAGTCACTATCCGATCTTATTTCTCAAGATTTTTCTATACTGTACATCGACAAATACATATCTGCATTACTAACAATAATAAAATTCATTAATATTTTAAAACTATTCCACTGTTCTATAAGAAAATCTTTTTACTACTTTCCTCCGTATATTTAATCATATACAAACTATTTAAATATCTGAATACTTTATCACATGAAAGTTCAAAAGAATCACACAATTGTTCTGTTAGATTATTATTATTAATATACTTTAAATAAATTGTTGCATGCATATTCCGAATTACTCCTATCTCATTATATGTTAAATGTTGCATAAAATGTCTACATACAATTAAGACTTTCACACTTCATTCTTAATCAATAGATGATCTAAAAAAAAAAATACATTATGCATTATAAACAACCATCAAAATTACCAAAACGACCTTTATCTCCTCGATCGTGTTCCGTAGGCTTCACCATCCATTTGATCCTTGTAGATATAAGATTCACATCCATACACTTTATTTTAAATACTATTTCTATAATTTTATCAAGTTATTATATTTAAATTTTAATATTAATAAATTTATGTTTTATGTTTTCCCTAATCTCACATAACATTTATATTTTAAAATAAATTAGTAAAAAATATTCAAACTATATTTATTGTACTCTTTCATCAAATTTTCTTGAAAAACTGTTCATACTAAAGCCAAAAAAAAAAATTGTTTATCATTTCTTTTCCATTCACTTAATGTTCCTCTCTTGCTTGTTCAATTTTAAGGTAAAACAAATATTACTTTTTTCAATAAATATTCCTGAATGATAATCCTTGAGTTTTATAATATTTAATACAATTATTAATTATGATATTAGTTCATCCCATAAAGAAAACTTCTAAATATTCTCTTCTAATATTTCTTGTTAATATTTTTTTTTCCCGCGCGACTTTTACGATGCATCTTTTCAGTACTTTGATTTAAATATTTAATAAACTTTTCTGCTTCCATGGATTCATTTCATTAAGTAAATTAGATTTATATTTTCCAAATCTTTATCTTTATTAAGCATTTCTCTAATGAACACTTTATAATATTTTTTAATTCTTCTTAGAGAAAGTTTTTCGGTTCCTTTTCATAAAACACAATAGCTCTTTCATATTATTATTCTGTAACTTTTTCCTTCTTTTAAAATTCTAGTACGATATACTTTGTAATGTTTCCTTTAAAAAGACAAACATTCTTTCTCCATTATAACTTTTACATAATTTTTTTCTTTATAATATACGCATCTTAATTTTTCCATAGAGAAGAATAATAAAACAACTTCGGATTAGCCTTTTAAAATTGTGCGTCATAATTTTTCCTGACGGCAAATAACTTTTCTTTTAAGTTTTCTGTATAATGTCCAAATTATATTTATCTGAGTTCTAATGATTTCCTGGTTGATCACAAATAAACTGTATTCAAGGCACTTTACAATTATTTTTACTTTATCAATACGTTCAGGTACTTTTTTCCTTAGTATTTCCATTTTTACTGCAGGTTTCGGCTAAATTTGAATAAAAATCCTGGCAAGAAATTTTTTTTAAATTAGCCTTCCATTTAAAGGCAGTTCAAAATAATATATTTTAAAACAACACTTTTAAAATAAATACAAAATTTTTTAAATTATACCACTTTTCTAGCTTATGATTTTATACAGCTAAAAAGTATGTTCCTCCTTCCTTTACTTACACATTCCTTCTCCCGCTTCGTCTAATTTCTATTTTTCGTCTGCTAAATACCTCCGTTGATTGGTTAATGATTTTTTTAGCGCGAACAAATTTACACATTTTTAGTTTTTATAATAGATTAAACTTTTTAAAATAAAGAATTTATGACTTCCTGTTTTAAAATATTATTTAGAATAGTATTTTTAAACTCAATTATAGTTTTTATCAAAATCATTTAAACTTTAAAACAATTATTAAAATAACATTTAATATTTTAACTTTTACTTTAACGATAGATAGCAATTACATTTAGTTTTATAATTCACAAACTTTATTATTATATTCTAACAAGCGTGTGTGTGAAGGTATATAATATACAGTCACATGATTACTAACTTTATCAGATGATTTTTCTTTTTAATTTACGTCTCGGTCTAAATTACCAAAACTGATATATTTTATAAAAATTTGGAAAATAATTTAAAATGTAGAACCAAATATAATTCTCACCATCCCAAAGTTTATTTTAAAATATATTAGATTAGATTTGAATATTAATTATAATTATAATATTACATATAGCGTTTATTTAATTTATTAGTTTTAAAACATTACAATTGAATTATTAATATACTTTTAACTGTTTATAGCTGTATTATTTTATATAGCCAGCTTCTACAACCATAAGCAAGGATATAATTAAGCTTCATTTAACTGTTCTCTTAAAATAATCCATTACACTTTTACATACCAGGTATTTTTCAGCCTTAAATTGTACTATAAAATCTAATCGATCATACAATTATCAGTATATTACACAAACGTATTTTAAAATTTAAAATTTTTTAGCAATTGACCATTCTACCTTATTATGACCTATAGATAAGGGCACAATATATATGTTTAAATGTCACACAACCTGGCAAGCATATGCATTTATAATCAATAAAATGGCATTTATAATCGATAAAATGACTTGGATGCTACCAACCCCGACAAACAAAAAATAAAATTAAAAGGGTTTTACTTTATGGAGAATGGCGGAAAGACTCATGAGGTTGAATTCGATTGGCATATTAATTCAAGTTAGAAATAAAATACTTACAATAATTAATAATTTTACTGCACCAAAGTATGAGAATAAAATAAAATATAAAGAAAATACAGAATGGTTTTAATTAGTTTATAGAGCGTCATTAACATAGGTTATATTATATGATGGGTAATGGTTCACACCATTATCAATTAGATCAAAACATATATATATGTATAAGTTAAGGTAGAGTAGAAATTTGAATATCAAGTTTATGAACTAGTTTAACAAATCACAAAGTCTTTGGTGGCGGTGGTTATCGACTACTTTTCGATGCTTTAGGGTCCGACGAACTGATCTGTCCATGTTTGTACACGGTGGTCTCTAAAATTCATGGGCAATCAATTTATTTGGTGGCAGGCAGCTTTCCTTCAGGGCTCACTATTTCTCCTATAATTTGAGGCAGTTCATTGGTTGGTAGTGACTGAATGCATTCTGACGAGGAAATGATCTTGGAAAGATTGGGAAAGGATGGTTTGATTTCCTCTACACGAGCATCATATTAAAATTCTGGGTGGCATGGAATAAGTTGGTTACTCATCTTTAAAAGAAAACTGTTGTTTTTCTATATTAATTTTGACCCTATTTATATTCTGCCAAATTTTTTCAGGAATGTTACAAGTTTTACCTGAGGCAATGTCCATAGAGGCTTACCTTGCTTAATTGAATTAGACAAAACTAGGCTTTTATCTTTTGTTAAGAGAAGATGCTAGTAGTCGATAAAGTTTGAAAATATATAGGAATCTTTTTCTAAATTTCGGCATAGATCTGACTAGATAACTGGAACAAATAAAGTTTTCAGTAGAAATTTTAAATCTAAAATTAAATAATTTTAATTGAAGAAAGCAATTATTATCAAATTTGAATAATGGATTGCTTCCGCCTAATTGTCCTATATTTTCTAAGTGTTGTCTAGAACCTTCTCGACATGTTGCATCATCTTTCCCACCTTTTATATATAAAATAATAAAATAAAAATGGAATATATTAGACAAAAATTATCAAATTTGAATAATGGATTGCTTCCACCTAATTGTAACCTTCTCAAAGTGTTGCACCATCTTTCCCACCTTTTATACATAAAATAATAAAATAAAAATGGAATATATTACACAAAAATATTTATAATGATATTAATATACAATACTATACATCCGCATCTGCTGTATATATATGTCAACTTACATACATGATTTCCGTTTTAAAAATATTAAACAAGAATTAATTCAATTAACTTAGCATTTGTAAGTACACTTTGATATCTATATATCTAATATACATATAATAATCAAGGTAATGGAGCAGGATGAGAGGTTTGAATCCTGCTGGGTGGTTGGTTTATATGTTCAACCAATAAAGCTCAATCTGAAACACAGATTGATCGCTTCACTATATATATATATTTTCTTTTCAAAATGCAGAAAGTGGAACTTTTTATTAATTCATTAACTCTTTTTTATTAAATACATTTTAATTAAAATTTAATAATAATGTTTATGAACTGGATTACATTGTTACAAAAGACCATTTATCTGCAAATTTACTAAAAATGACTTTAGAAAGTGTAACTTGTAATGGTTCCCATACAAGATGCACATTTAAAGATTATTATTTTATACATATTATTAAATGTATATTCTTTGCACAATATATTTAATAGCAATTGTTTATTTACAGGATTTTTAAAATTAATAGAATGTATTTCTGAATACTGTTTTCAGATTATTCCAAATATAGATGTTATTAAAACAGGCAAAACTCTCCATACAGTAGTGTCACTCAGTGCAAGCCAGAGTAATCAGTGGATGCCAGAAGACTTGTTCTTAAAATCCCTATCTAATACCTACTCATCCAATATCCTCAGACTAGTTTCTAGCTTGTGGTTTTCATTAGTGAGGAGCCTTGGATCTGAGAGCACTGCACCTAGATCTTAGGATCTAATGCAATCCTCCCGAAGTCAACCCTCTAGCAGTCACCTTTTATCTCTACTTAACTACAAAACTGTGAGAATAAAATTGAAAACACAAAAATATTTTTAAATCCAAGCTCTTTCGTTTATATAGTCATACAGGTCTGAACTCAGTTCAGTACCCATAAATTTTGGTGTCTTTGGTTTTTTAATAATCATAGCCACCACTATCCTTTTAGGCAGGATTGGTATTAAACCACTAAACATCACATGATCACCATTTCTTATGCTTATTCATAACTGTTATTAAAACAGGCAAAACTCTCCATACAATAGTGCCATTCAATGCAAGTCAGAGTAATCAATGGATTCCAGAAGGCTTGTGCATAAAATCCCTATCTAGTGCCTACTCATCCAATACCCTCAGACTAGGTTTTAGCTTGTAGCTTTCGTAAGTGAGGAGGTTTGAATGTGAGAGCACTGCACCTGGATCTTGGGATCTAATGCAATCCTCCAGCAGCCACTTTTTATCTCTCCTTAACTCTAAAACTACGAGAATAAAATTTTAAAACACAAAAATATTTTCAATCCAAGCTCATTTGCTTATATAATCATACAGGTCTGAACTCAGTTCAGTACCTATAAATTTTGGTGTCTTTGGTTCTTTAATAACCATAGCCACCACTATCCTATTAGGCAAGATTGGTATTAAACCACTAAACATCACATGATCACCATTTCTTATGCTTGCTCATAACTGTTGTTAAACAGGCAAAATTGTCTATACAGTAGTGCCACTTAGTGCAAGCCAGAATAATCAATGTATGGACAGTTTTTCCTGTTTGAATAACAATTATGAGCAAGCATAAGAAATGGTGATCATGTGATGTTTTGTGGTTTAATACCAATCCTGCCTAATAGGATAGTGGTGGCTATGGTTATTAAAGAACCAAAGACCCCAAAATGTATGGGTACTGAACTGAGTTCAAATCTATATGACTATATAAACTGATGTGCTTGGATTGAAAATATTTTTGTGTTTTCAATGTTATTCTCATAATTTTGTAGTTAAGTAGTGATAAAAGGTGGCTGCTGGAGGGTTGCATTAGATCCTATGATCTAGGTGCAGTGCTCTCAGATCCAAGGCTCCTCACTGACGAAAGCCACAAGCTAGAAACTAATCAGAGGATATTGGATGAGTAGGCACTAGATAGGGATTTTATGCACAAGCCTTCTGGCATCCATTGATTACTCTGGCTTGCACTGAGTGGCACTACTGTATGGAGAATTTTGCCTGTTTTAATAACAGTTATGAGCAAGAATAAGCAATGGTGATCGTATGATGATAGATGTTATTGTTATAATACTAACATTTTAGCAGAATTTTATTTTATCATCATCGGTATATTTGGTTGGTTCACTGACTGTTGCTAAATACATTGGCAACAATAACTGAACTTAACATTCTATTCAATAAAAGCAGGTGAAATCTGCCAAAATATTAATGCTATAATAATAGTAACAAATTATCACACACAAACACATAAAAGAATCTGAAAATCATATCTATAATAAACATGAATTTTTGTGTACTCAAGCTTGCTAATTTATATGCAATAAAATTTTGTCCATACCGTAGTGCCACTTAGTGCAAGCCAGAGTAATCAGTGTATGGACAGTTTTGCCTGTTTTAATAACAGTTATGAGCAAGCATAAGAAATAAATGGTGATCATGTGATGTTTATTGGTTTAATACTAATCCTGCCTAATAGGATAGTTGTGGCTATGGTTATTAAAGAACCAAAGACACCAAAATATATGGGTACTGAACTGAGTTCAGATCTATATGACTATATAAACTAATGAGCTTGGATTGAAAATATTGTTGTGTTTTCAAAGTAGAGATAAAGGGTGGCTGTTGGAGTGTTGCACTAGATCCTAAGATCTAGGTGCAGTGCTCTCAGATCCAAGGCTCCTCACTGATGTAAGCCACAAGCTAGAAACTAGTCAGAGGATATTGGCTGAGTAGGCACTAGATAGGGATTTTATGTACAAGCTTTCTGGCATCCATTGATTACTCTGGCTTGCACTGAGTGGCCCTACTGTATGGAGAGTTTTGCCTGTTGGTGATCATGTTATGATAGATGTTATAATACTAACATTTTAGCAGAATTTTATTTTATCATCATCTGTATATTTGGTTAGTTAACTAATTGTTGCTAAATACATTGGCAACAGTAACTGAACTGAACATTCTATTCAATAAAAGCAGATAAAATCTGCCAAAATATTAGCACTATAATAATAGTAACAAATTATCACACAAACACATAAAAGAATCTGAAAATCATATCCATATCAAATATGAATTTTTGTATAGGCAAGCTTGCTAATTTATATGCAATAAAATTTATTTAAATTGTTATTTTTGATTTCAGTTAGAACATTATATGAAGTCTTTATTTTTTGTAAAGAAATCATTAATTAATTATTTTTGTTAAAGCTATGTCTAAATAGCTGAAAAATAGATATTATTTTGTTGAGATTAATATTTTTCTTAAATGTATCCATTAATGTTTTAACATGCTTCTATTTAATCCTTTATTTGCACTATATTAGATGTTGACTTTTACTTTAGGATTAAGCAACGAATGAGTATAATAGATTCTTAGAAATTTATGGAATTTCAAAATTACGTTATTTTTTTCTTGTAAATGCCAATACCATAAATATTTTTGTTCTTTATGATTTTTCCAGAGCATAACACAAGAAACCAACATGAGTTTCATAAGTAAGAAATATAGTACAAAAATCATTGTATCAGTAGAGAAATTATTTTAAAGTTGAAGATTGAAAACATTTCAGTAACTTTAGAAGGAAAAATATAAGAGCGCAAACAAAAAACAAATTCACTTATTATTTTTGTACTTAGTGTTGAATTTGTACAATTTTAGAGCATTCTGAAAAAGAACTATTTCAAATGATAGTTCATAGGAAAAATGCGTCATTGAAAGTAGATTTGGCAGTATAAATTTTTATAAGAATAACTGAAATGATTTCTGGTCCAAACACTTTTTTAGGAAAAAGTTTGAGAATATGTTAAATGGAAAAATGGTGGAAGATTATTGTTACATTAGAAAAGACAAGATAGAATAACAAACAGAATTTAAAATAATATTAGAAGAGAAAATTCAACCATGAAAATGATTTATATCAAAAATGATAACTTGTTTTGACAAGAATTCACAATAAGCGATTATTATCATGGAAGAACAGGAGTGCAGCACTCCTGATATAGAAATATTTATAATGCTCAGGTGAAGAGATTTTATCTATTTCTCTATTGGAAGGAATGATTGAAGAGATATAATTCTTTCAAGAATAAACCCAAGTCAAAAACCACCAAAGGCAATGAAACATAACCATGGAAATATATTAGTTTACTTTGATGTAGTAATTTACTAACTAATAAGATTGTATAAATCAAAATAAAATATTACTTTTCTCTTAAATTGCTTTTAATCCTTAATTTTGATTTCAATAACTTTGTCTTTTTTTGCTTAGACCATTAACTTGAATAATATAATGTGAATTAAAGATAGAGTTCAAAAAATTATGTTGCTCATTGAAGATGATCAATAAGCCAGAAAGTAGTCTAGCAGTTTGTTTGATTCTGCAATATTTTAATTGCTTATTCATACTGTCAGACTTAGTTTTATATAGAATGAAGACAGATTATTAGTTGACATCAATTTATAATAAGATTATAATTTTTTTTTTTTTTTTTTTTTACAATAATTTGCTTATTTCTATAGAAATGGATTACAATAAGCTATTTTAATTTTGTAATAAATTTATTATCTGTTTTAGTGTTGTGATGGCAACTGTCCTTCTTGTGAACAGATATGTGGAAAAACTTTATCATGTAGAAGTCATAAGTGCTCCAGCAGATGCCATTCAGGTAATTAATTATTTTTAAATATAAAAAAATGTAAACCAAACACAAATAATTATTTTTGTTTAATTTCATTAACCTGTAATTTCAATGAAAAAGGAAAAAAAAACAACAAATTATTACAAATGATTATTAATTAATATGCAAAATCCTAGATTTTATTTTAATAATTTTAGATTTTTAATTTTTTTTTTTTTGCACTTTGTGTTTATATTTAAATGCATGAAAATATAAATTATAAATATAAAAATAAACTTCTATATTATTTTTTTTTTGAATCAATAAATTTTATTCCCATGGCAGATTAAATATTTAAATTTATCATATTTAAAGAAAGTAAATTTCATTCCATGATTATTAGAATTGACTTTAAATTTTAATATACAATAGTCCTTTTAATTTATTCTTTGTTATTTAATTTAAAAACCATTTTAAAATTTAGTTTCATAATATGCTACATGAGGGGGTACTTATATTAAAAAATGTTATTTATTTCAAATTTTGTTACATTTGAATTGTAAAATATATTGTTAATTGATAATATTTATTTTATAATAAGTTGACAATTTGAATGAATAAGTAATAGATAACACATGATCAGCATTTCTTATGCTTACTCATAATTGTTATTAAAACAGGCAAAACTCTCCATACAACAGGGCCACTCAGTGCAAGCCAGAGTAGTGGCACTACTGTATGGAGAGTTTTGCCTAATAGATATTTAAAAAAAAAAAAAAAAATTAGGTTATTATTGTTAGTTTTTGTTTTTCAAAATTATTATTAAATTAAAAAGTATTATTTTAAAAGTTAATTTATTGATATAGTTGTATGTTCATCTAGAATTAATTGTTAAATATCTTTTTTTAAACTTCATTTAAATTTTTCAAATATAGTAATATTTTTTCTTCTTCAGGTATTACTGGTGTGATCTGTGATAGTACTAGCATGGAAATCGAACTTAAACCTTTACTTCATGAATACTGAATTTAAAATGATTTTTGACAGAATAGCCTAGTTGGTTAGAGAGTCCTCTTAAATTCAGTCCAGATTTAATTCCCATGTTAATACTTTCACTGCTTAAACCAGCAATCCCTGAAGAAGAGAGGAGAATTTATGTTATGTATTAATTTGGGTGATGTTACTAACAATTGAATGTCTTTGAAAAATTTAAATAAAGGTTGAATTTTTTTGTAAAAACTTTTAACAATTAATAGTTCAATATATATAATTGCATGTATATATTTGTATGTTTATATATTTGAATATTTTTCAACAATGACAGTAATGGACTTTCTAAAGGTTTAACTATAATAGATAGTAAAAAAAATATGATATGGTAACTTTAATATGTTATTGCTATATATGTGTGTATATATTTATGTTTATATATACTGTATTTGAATATTTTTCAACAGGGATTTTATTGGATTTTCTAAAGATTTATATTTATTAGGTAGCCTGCAGTATAACCTTTATATGTATATTAGTGAATAAAATGTTATATTGACCAAAATATGAAAGTACTTTTTTTAGGGTAAAGGAATTTATTTTATCAGTATCTGAGAAGGAGAAACCCATTTTATAGCATTACTCTGCTCGAATTTGATTATATAATGTGATAGAAATCAATATTTGGTCACAAATTTTTATTGACTTGAGCTTATTAATTCTTTTTTGAGTGTCAGTCATATATAAATTTTCATCTAGTGCACCAGAGTGCAAACAAAATGAAAATGATAAAATGCAAATAAAAGAAACTTGGAGAAAAATTAACAAGTAATAGTCAGATTAATTTAGATTCCAATGAAAGTGTACCATGTATTCTGTCCCAAATAATTTGTAAGTCAAATTATTGACTTAATATTTGGTCTATTATTTTATTTTCTATGTTGCACATTAAGCATGTCTGGAATGCTTCTATAAAGGATTATTTGTATCTTAGAAAAAATATGATTAATAAGTACTATAAAGAAGTTTATGTATTTAAATTCTAGACACCGAAATTTGAAGTGATATATTAATTTTTTTTTTACTGATCCCCAAGGATATTTCAAGAGGTACTGTCAAAGATAAATATAAAAATTTTAACATCTTCCAGTATTGATTTTTTTTCAAAATAGGAGAAAAGAGGAAATTTGCTATTTCATTTACTTTGTAATTAGGATGGGAAGATGATAGATCGGATTTTACTTTAATACAGAGCCAAATTTCAAATTTAAGGAATTAAAATAAATTCTTTCTGAGTGAAAGTCAAGTATAATCCGTTATATATTGGATGTTTTCATAAAAAATTCGCTGAAATTGCCACAATACCTCCTCTCCCCAAAAGAATTTTCAGCAGAAGAAATACATTCTGAATAAATTTTTAAAAGAAGTGAACAACAGCCAAGCAGAACATAACACAAATTGCTACAAACATATTGAAAACTGATATATTTGCATATATGGAAAAATATGCATGCGATAGAAAAGCAATTAAGGTTCAATATTTATATAGAAGAATCTGTTGAAGTGTTTGAAACAGGTACCTGAAAATAGAAGAGAAATACTAAAAAAAAAGAGAATAGTACTGGTAAAAATTTAAGTAATTCCTCTGCCTATATGGACCATGCCCTTGATTTTAGGGGTCTACATTTTTATGGAAAATCTTTATCTGTAGTAAACTACTCAAGAATAACTTTTTGAGCTAGAAGATGCAAATAAGAGAATAGAAATATAACAATATTGTTAAACTATTCCTGCACTTTTAATAGTTAATGTTAAAGAAAACTCTCAAAACACTACCAGCCAAAACTATTGAAAAAACTACTAGCCAACTCTTCTCAAAGAAAAAATTACTAGCCAAACTAGACTACTCTTTTTTATCACCTCTTTTTATATAGTCAGATGAGGTGACAAAAACACTAAAAGTTTTTTGTCAGGAATTCTCAGCAACTTTTAGTTGACAATGTAAGCCAATTTAAATGCAGTGATAATTTTTTAAATAGAAAAATTGTTTTAAATGTTGAGATATGATACAGACTCCAATGTGCTCTAGTGCTTTTAAAAAGTTAAAAAATAAGTGTATTTTATCACAGGGAATAAGTACTGCAATTAAACTGTATATAGAGCTCTTATTTTACCAAATTTGTTATATGAAATTGAAACCTGGAAACTCTATTGACACAATATAAAGATATTAGAAAAGTTTCACTTAAAGTTGCTCTATATATTGCGCTTGAAATGCACATACACGAAGCTATAGTACAAATTAATAATTGCTTAGCACTTTCTGGAGTTTCATATTCCCATTTTCATAGCTTATATTAATGATTGTTATAGTTATCTTTTTCAATAAAGATATATGCAAATGTATGTAAATAATCTAGATGGCCGATTTTTTCGAAATGAAGAAGCAGACATCTCTCCTATAGATGGTATTGGGCTTGTCTGCAATGAAACATGCTAATCTTGCGCTTGGCATCATTGTGTTCAGTGCATACCATTTCAGCCATGGAGGATTCAAACACATAGTCTGTGGATTTCTGATGTTCAAAAAATATAGAGCTGCCTTCAGATTTGATTCGAACACTGTTGTATAAATATCAATGTTGTGATACCCTGGTATCTATTGCTGCACGTGTTTCTCCATAGTAAGCTCCTGAAAGCACTAAGCAATTATTAATTCATATTATAGCTTCAAGTATGTACATTTCAAGTGCAATATATAGATTACGAACCATAAGTGAAGTAAAAAACTAAGTTATTACATTAGTTATTACATTAAAGTTGCTCTGTAAAATTTTTAAAAATACAATGCCAAGATCATAAAATTAATCATTATGTTTTTGGATGTGTTACTATAGAGTCCTCCCTTGTATAATTAGTCTTTTATTGGAGTGGCTATTTAAAATGAATGAACAGTGAAAAACCTCCTAATAGGGTGTTTTATGGGGAACTTGAGCATGATTTTCATGGGAGTGATAGATCCCTCTATATTATAAGGATTATTTCAGAAACACAAAGTGCAATACTGATTGTTTCTATTGGGAAGATATGGCAGAAAGTAGAATTCATTGAACTTCAATTAGACATAGTATTGAAATATTTCAGAAAAAAAAAGTTTTTTATTGAAGAAATTCAAAGACCACATCACAAAATGTCAAATAAACAAAGAAAATGATCCAGCATGGTTTATATGTGGACTTATTTGTGGTTCGCAGATTGATTTGTACTGTATAGTCATTGCAAAATTTATTTCTGTAACAGTTTCTTTTTCCTTAGAGTTGGAATAGAAATGCTTGTTTACAAGAAACCTCTATAAGTATATGTAATTTCTATACAAAACTCTTTTGTAATCACTTATAATTGGGGGTTTATGCAAAAAAACTCATGCATTCAGAGAAGAACCCTCTAGAATTGAATTTCGCTGGTCTAAATGATAGTGCCATTTTTCAATTGTCACATACATATCCCTGTTTAATAATAAATTGGATTATAAATATAGTAGAGTGCCACACAGAATGGTAGTTTAAATTTAATTCAATAGGAGTATCAAAAGCTGTCGATTATCAAAGTGGGAAATAACTAATGCACATTTTACTTGCTCCGAGTCTGTATCTGCTATCAACTTAAAATAGAAAGGCAGCTTGATCAGTAGAGGCATCTTTCTTAAGAAACTGGTATTGTAATTATAAAGGGTGAATGAAGATCTCAAGCTTGATATTTAGTACAGGGTCCAGAATCTTCATTTCTAATAAACCTGTGGTGATTGGTCTAATATCAGAAAATAGGGTAGAAATGAAATTTTCAAAAAATAGAATTAATGAAACTGAATATAAGCCTTGAATTAGCAGTATTGTGATTGATAAGAATAATACAAATTTAACTAGCAGTCCCATCATATAAACTTAGTTGTTTAAATACAAATAGTGGAATATTTAGAGTAAACAAATCCATTTTGACAATTTTTTTTCCTGTGAAAAATGACCATATGAATATATCTTGTTAATGTCCAAAAAAGTGAAGATTCAAGCTGACACATGAACTTACCTTAGGATTTCTTTAAAATATATCAAAAGAGAAGTAGACATGTTTTGTCCAACCAATATCTTAATAACAACTTCAAGTACTGGTAGTATTCTAAGTCAGAAAAGATGACAAAAGTGTCTGATGGATATATTCTTTTAACTATTGGTGTATATTTGTGAGGCAATTTTTTTTTTTTTTTTGTTTCTTTATCAAGGTATATTTTTTTAGTTTTTCATTTGCCTTGTAAAGTGCATTATTAAAGGACCCAAGTATTAGTGCATTTTAGTATTTACTTATACTTATGCAATTGATATACAAATGATAAAACTCATGAAGATAGAAAAGACATTTTATTTCATGAATCACAGTTACACTATATTAATGGCCATATTCCAGACTACAACTGCATCTAAATCAAGATTTGTCAGTTTAAAACAGTTTATATCTTTGTAACAAATAATTCTATAGATTTTGCCTTCAGTAATATCCAACATGTGCAAAGATAATAGAGAGATGGGGTGGAATCAATTAGTGCATGATATCCAAAGGTACTGTATAAATGTGCATCAAGTGAAAAAAAAAAATCAACCACTGGAGAAAATCTTACAAGTGTAATTTAAGTTGCTGATTAAAATTATTGGAGAGAAGATTCTTGAGATTAATATATTGTTTGCTTGAATTATATCAGTGATAATTGTGATATATTTAGTTCCAAAGCTAAATAATGTAATGAAAGAAATAGGTTAGAATCCATGTATGTATTTTAAAAGAATAAATTAGATAAAAGAATATCGGTTACAGCAAGAAAACTGAAAGATGCTTTAGAGAATGTAACAAATCAAATTTTGGATAAGATAGGATCAGGGTCTAGCTTTGAATTGCAGTATATTTTTGTTTCCTGCAGTTTTAAAATATGGAATTTGATTATCTGAGTCTAATTAAAAGATTTGTAAAAAAAATTTATTTGGCATTTAGCTCTCTGATATTCAGTATACACTGAAAGATCATAGTTTTAGAGAGACAATTCAGTTTATTATGCATTATTAGGTCAGTAATTTTCCCAAATGAAGGATGCATCATTCTAGTTGGACAGCTCTGAGTTTGTGGCAGCAGTGAAAAAAGGGCAAAGTTTCCAGAATAATGCTACGAAATCACACAAATTCATCTCTTATCCACAAACTGACTCCATTTGTAACATGTTCTTCATTTTTCATCAGTCCTTTTTTTCCTTTAATAATAGATCTATAAGTATTATTTGTTTCTATGGTGATCTCAATGGCAATTAGATCAAAACTTAATTTAACAGTCTGTATAAATATTAATATCAGTTTTTTAAAAAAAAGTTTATTCTTAGAACAGCCAGAACTTTTGATTACACCAGTATTGGAAATGCATATTAGAGTGTGTATAGTATTTACATTTTTAAGTGTGCTGAATAATGAAGTTCAGACAATCTGTTACATTTAGGTTTGTTATATTTTTTGGTAATATTTCTCCAATTTAATTTAAGTAAAATTTGACATTGTTCAGAAGTGAGATCTTTATGCTCTTGTTTATTTAGAGGCTGCTCTAATTGTCTTTTTTATTTTTAGATGATGCATGAATTATTTTGGCAAATTAACTTGGAGGTTTTTTTTTTTTGGTCTAGTTTTGCAATCATGACAATTGAAGATGTTATTATGTTGTTTGCATGTGTTTCATAGTTTGATGGATTTCCACTGGTCTGGAGTACAAGAAGTATATCATCTATATTTTTGCATGTGGATGATGGTTTAATACCTATGCAAATATATTGTGTCTCTAAGTCTACAATATGTACATTGGGTTATAGCACATTCTTTGATTAAAATGACCCCTAATTCTGCAACAGTAGCACAATAGCCTCTTTTATGTGGACACATGCTGGAATATCATCCTCAATGACTACTTGCATAGGGAGTATTGTGAAATTCTTTTACTTCTCCAAAAAGCTATAGGAATTATTTTTAAAATTCTTCACTCCATAGCCATCATAGGTATGTTTTGGGCATCTTCTGTCAACTTATTTTCTTCCTTCTCATGTAAGCAAGAAAGTGTTTATCTAAGATCAGTTGTTGTTTAATGAAGTTTTCTTTCTATGCCTGGTTTTAAAAATGGATGACAACATATTTTGAATTGCTTATTTTATATATTTGATTCTATAGTTCAGAGCTGATGAATATTTCATATTGGTCTTGTATTAGAAATTAGACAATGATAATTTGTGATTTGTAGCTGCAACAGTTTGTGAGAATTTTTTTAAAAAGATAAGTGCAAACCAATAGTTATTACAGTCTAAAACAATTTGCAGCACTTTGATAATTTTCAAGCACAGTATGTTCAATCTCAATGTTATCTATGACAATTTCAGTTTATTCTTAGTGAAATTTCTCAATATTATCATTGATAACTATTCTGAATCGTGGATTAATTATGAATATTTTATTATTATTTTTTGTTAGAATTCAAGTGACTTGGTTTTTTTTTTTTAATTTTTTTTCCTGGCATGCCCTGAGGTTTAGGTTTTGTTTGCAACTTGAAATGCTAAATTTACATTTGGAAACATATTTTGACAAAATCTATGGGATACTTTAAATAACCATTTTGAATTTAAAAATATTTTTCATAGTTTTATGTTATAATTTTCATTTTTTAAAGATTACTATTTAATTCTAGTATTGTTTATTTTAAATCTATTTATTTTATATATATATACATACTAATTAACATTTAAAAAAATTTTTTTTTCAAGGTCTATGTTATCCTTGTTTAGTTACAATAGATATTAATTGTTTTTGTGGTTCAACTACTATAACTAAACCTTGTGGAAAAACCAAGAGTACAAATCCACCAAAGTGTAAAGAACTATGCAAGTGAGTTATTTTAAATGAATAATAGCCATTTTTTTGCTCAAAATATTTTTCAATGCGTTTAATGAAGTCATCATATTTTAGATTTAGAAATGGTTAAAAATTCAATATTTATGTAGTTTGAAATAGTATAGAAAAAAAACAACAACAATATTTTAGTATCCAAAATAAAAAATTTAATGAAGATCATTTGAAACTATTCATTGCTGATAATTACTCCAATAAAAATAGCTAAAGTTAGTTTAAAAAATTTAACAATTATATTTAAATAACAAGATTAGATTTCAATATTATTTTTAAAGAATATTTTAATTAAATAAAATATCACTTTTCATAGTAAATATTAGTGTTGAAAGATAAAGTATCATTTTATTTTATTTTATATACGTTTTATTAAGTATTGTTATGATCTTAGTAGCATGTATCATTATTGACTATTCACAGTTTATCTCATATTTTAAAATAATATTCATTAAGGCTGTAGCCTCAAGCACATGCGTATAAAATGCGATAGCAGGGACCTCTATAGATCTTAAAACCACGAGCTTACTCATAGGAAGAAAAGAGGGGAACCCTTCTTTACTTCAACTTACTTTCTATTTAAATAGATGAAGCTGAAGCGGTTCGATCTGAGAGTGTGAAGCTATTCAATACTTCACTAATTAAGTTCACATTTCTTATTACACATTAATACTCGTGAAATCTTTCAATTTACAACGAGTCAATGGAAAGATTTTATAGTGAGAAATCTATTACGATAATTTAAAGTTGTAATTATAAATTTATTTAAACACACATTTATTACATAAATAATATTTATTAAGGCTGTAGCCTCAAGCACATGCGTATAAAATGCGATAGTAGGGACCTCTACAGGTCTTAAAACCACAAGCTTACTCATTGGAAGAAAAGAGGGGAACCCTTATTTACTTCAACCTACTTTCTATTTAAATAGGTGAAGCTGAAGCGGTTCGATCTGAGAGTGTGAAACTATTCAATACTTCAATACAGGACAAAAAAATATATTGATTATAATTTTAATTCTAAGATTTTATTGAATTTCGCTAATTAAAATAAAACAAAATTACAAACATTTATTTTAGAACAATTAAGTTTTTCATTTTTTTCACAGTATGAATGATTGGAAATTTATTTATTTCTTTAATATTGTGAGAAGAAAAAAAAAATCATGTTTTTTGTTTTTGCTTTTATTAATATATATGTATGCACAGGCACATGTGCAAGCTATATATTGTAGAATTATTATAAGGAAGGGCCATGATATAAAAAAGTAAGAGAATATTCTATAAATAATATTATCTTGGTACAAAGTAAATAAATATTTTATAGATAAATAAAGTAGTTTAATGATACATTTTAAATGATAACTACTGTTGAGAAATATATAGAAAGAACAAGGAATTTTGATATTTGTTTTGTTTTTGTTTTTAAAAAGCATTTGCTAGAGTAATTTTGTTTAATTTATTGAATATTTTGAAGAGAAAAAACAACTATTCATAGAAAATTTTATAGAAAAGAAATTTAGCATATATTGAGTTTGTTGATAAATGAAAACTTTTTCAATAAAAATATTGTTAGCATTGATAGAAGGAGGTGTAATTGGGTAGATCTATTGAAGATTATGACAATACTTTTATATTGCAAAGATGAATTTTAAGAAAATGGTAGAAATTGATAGTATTTTAGAAATTTTAACATTAAAATTAATATGCTTAAAGGGTGCTTTCTTATTTTCTGTCCTGCCACTGCTAGAGACGTCATTTCTGCAAAAATTGCAGAAAATATTCAGAGTAGGGGGCCAAAAAGCAGACGACGCAACTTCTGGCCATTAGATGGCGCTGTTCACCATGCGTATGCACAGCAACAGCATGCCATGTGGCCAAAAGCAGACGATGCAAAGTTCCAGCCGCAAGATGGCGCTGTTCACCATGCGTACGCACAAGAACATTATGCCAAGTAGCAGCCAGCACTACTGCCCGCTAGGCGGCGCTGTTAGCCATAGGTAAACCGATCCAGTTCACATCGTCTGCTAAACAGCGACTACCCAGCATTCTAGCCCACTAGGTGGTGCTGTTTCTCCACGGGAAAAAACGGCACCGTTTAGAAGCGATATTTACATTCGCTTGCTAGTTCCGGTTTGCCTCCACATTCTTAAAATAAATACAGCATGTAATGTGAAAGTGTGAATAATATAGAAAACCATAACTATTTAAATCTGCTTTAAAATTTAATATTCTTACATTGAGTTTCACTCTCGGATAAATCTATGTATTCTTAAATTATTTTCTTTTAAAAATCGATGTCTTTTTTTTCTCTAAAAATGTTTTTTAAGTTAAGGTAAGTTTTACAACTCCCGCAATCTTTCAAAACAATTCTGACCGTTATTTTAAAAAGTGATTGGTTTTTTTTACTTTCAAATAATATTTGCAGCAATTTTTAAAGTAATACAAAATACATTTCAGTTTATAGATCTTTTATTTAGCAAACGTATTATTTTAAAAAGATAAATTTGCGTTTTGTTTACGTGCAAATAATAATTCGAAGATCACTTTACACAATAAATTTATTAAAATTAATATGTTACCAAAACATCAAACAGATTGTAGTGCGTGGTGATTTATTCGGAATGTAAAAATCGAGTAAAAATATTCAAGACGTAAATATTAATTCAACTTGTATTTTACAACTTTAAAATCATTTTAATAACTAAAAATGTCATAACGTGTTATTTTAAAAAGTTAAATTTGCGTTTTGTTTACGTGCAAATAATAATTCGAAGATCACCTTACACAATAAATATTTTTAAATTACTGGAGCCAAAACAAATAAAATTATCCTTTAAATATATTAAAAGATCTATTCAGTTCAAAAATAAATTTATTAAAATTAATATGTTACCAAAACATCAAACAGATTGTAGTGTGTGGTGATTTATTCTATGTAAAAATCGAGTAAAAATATTCAAAACGTAAATATTAATTCAACTTGTATTTTACAACTTTAAAATCATTTTAATAACTAAAAATGTCATATACTCACAAGGAAATTTCAAAATAATAGGTTTAATAAGTATGGAAAAGTAAGATATTTAGCTTCTCTTCTCCACATCACCCCTGCACACTTTCTTATTTCATCTATCCATCTCACATGTGGTCTCTTCCTGGGTCTTCTACAATCTCTTAGAATCTAGTTTAAGATTACAATTGTCCATCTACTATCATCTCTTCTAGAAATATGTCCAGCCCAACTCCACTTTAATTTTTTCAATGAAGTCAGTTGCACCTTATTGTTCTCTTACCGATATATTGGGTTCTCGATCTCTTTCTTTTACTCCCAATATACATCTCTCCATACTTCTTTGAGTGGTCTGAAGTCTGTATTGCTCTTCTATTAAGTAAGAACAGGTAAAACACGTTTATTAAAAAATCTTTCTTTACAAACACATAGACATATTTCCTTTTAGTATCAAGTTATTTCTACTAAAAGCACTCCAACCAAGTTTAATTCTATGATTAATTTCATCCATTATGTTTCCATCTGTATTAATAATCTGACCAAGGTGTTTGTAACTGTTAACTTCTTCTAACTCATCATAAACAATCTTTATTTTCATATTTTGAGAAAATCCATTAAACATTACTTGAGTCATTTTAACATTTATCTTTAGTCCTACTTTCATCTGATAACTACTGCAACATTTCCTGTAGATCTAAAGCATTATTAGCAAAAACAACTACATCATCTGAAAAATCTAAATGACCGAAATAATCATTTGCTTTCACTCCTTTAGCTTTTCATTTTAATCCACAAAATACTTCTTGCAGCACTGCTGTAAAAAGTTTTGGGGATATGGAGTCACCCCGTCTTACATGTTGACTTTTCCAGTATCATTATCTAATCTAATTGCTGCTGTTGCATTTTTATAAATATTCTTTAAAATATGACAATATCTTGGATCTATACCTTGATGATCCAATGCTTTAATCACTGAAGAAAAATTTAGATTCAAATGCCTTTTCATAATCTAGAAATCGAAAACATAATGTCAACTCATATTCATTTGTCCTTTCTATAACTTCTCTCAATCCCTGGATATGATATCCTGTACTAAAACCACTTTTAAATCCAGATTGTTCTCTTGGTTGGTGGAAGTCCAGTGTTCTCTGTAGACGAGTTGTAATTATCTTAGTAAAAATTTTGTATAAAATTGATAAAAGACTGATAGGTCTGTAATTTCGAATATCTTCTTTATCACCTTTTTTAAATATTAAGATTAATACTACATTATTCCAATCATCTGATACATCTTTATCATTTAGACATTTGGTATATGACGTTGTTAAAAAATTTCTATTTTTTCAACTGCTTCTTTTAATATATCAATTATAATTCTACCATTACCTGGAACCTTTCCTTTCTTCATATATTTAATTGTATGTCTCACTTCTTTATTTAAAATTCTGGGAAATTCAGAAGATGTAATAGATATAGGAGGTATTTGTTCTTTATTACTATATAATTGTTGATAAAAGTCTTCTATCCATTCCATGATGTCATCTCTCTTTTTAGTAATAATTCCAGCTTTTTTTCTTATTGCAAATATAAATTTCCTACCAATACCAAAATGTTGTTTTACACTTTTTAGACTTAATGAAGTATGGATATATATATATATTAGAAGAAACTATAAAGAATCAAAAATGAAATACATAGAGAGAAAAACAGGCATTACCAGATCATTAAAAGAATTAAGAGATTGAAGTGTAGCTGAGTTGGATATACTACCAGAAAAGATGATAATAGATGGATAGTTAAAATATTAAACTGAATCTCTAGAGATTGTAAAAGACTTAGGAAAATATCACTTGTGAAATGGATGGATGAAGCTGATGTGATGTAGAGAAGAGAGTCTCAAGATCCAGAAAATTGGATTAAACTTGGAGAGACCCTCATCCTGCAATGGATCGATAATGTTTAAAAAATGATGATGATACTCCAAGAAGTGAATACTACACTTTTCTTAACCATTTTCATTTATGGTACTTTATAGAAGCAAACATATGTTGTAATCAGAATATAGATCACTTCTTTCGGCATTTCCATTGTTATTAATATTGCATCAGTTTATAAGATGTAAAAACTAATTTATTGAATGACCACATATACAATAGATGAGGTACAATAATCCAGAGGGAGAGGAATTAAGTAATCTAAGGATTTTATCTATAACTATAGTTTTGTAATTTAAAAGCAATTTTGATCAAATATTGAAAAATTCTGTTTGAGGAAGATAACTAAAAAATCCATATTTAATTAATACTCAATGTAGAAAAACTATATTCCATTTTAAGAGATCATAATTGATTTTGAATACAATGCTGTCATATTTTAAAATATCTCTTTAATAAATAAATAAATAAAGAAATAAACTCTTCATTTATGTAAGAATCAGGGTGAGCATCTTTCTAATTTGGACCTGGAATCAATGAGCTTTCATATCTCATCTTTGGGCTCTATAATTTAAAATAATTTCTCTCCAGCAAATTATCTTTTGTGTATATGAGTATGCATATATGCAGCAGGTGGCTGGCTACTTTCTAGTTTGACCAAGAATCTAGGGACTTTCATATCTCATCACTGAACTTCATATTTTACAATATCTGACTCTAGCAAAAAAAAAATTAACTATTATCAAATAAATAAAAAATTCTCATAACAAATCTTATCTGTCATTTTGTATTTTAATGCCAATAATCATTTTCTATATCTGATGTAATATATAAATATATAAAATAAAGTAAAAAAAAAGAGGTGGAGTCTTTTAATTAGATGACATAGTTTGAATTAATACAACTTGGACATCAAACATTAATATGTATTTATAAATGAATCTCAAAAATATTTTTTAAAAAAAAAATTGATATGGGTTTAGGAATTTAAAATTTTACACTCACATAAATTGTTTTCATATTGAATATAACAATTGCTTTTGACAAGAGTACTCCACACTGAAAATATATTAATGTTCTAGTTCACATTTTCAAATGGTGTTAGTATTGCTTTTTAATTTATTAATATGTTCATTCATAATATTGTACTCCAATAAATTTTTATATAATTTTTTTTGATGGAATTATAATACAATAAGTAGAATAAATTATGACAGATATAAAAAAAAACAAATTAATATTGACATATATGCAATATTTGGTTTTATATATAATAATTAGTCTATATTGGGTGCTGTGTTCAGGCTTCCAGATAGTTGGAATGATCTTAGGATATGAAGACGAACTTGAATAATAAATAAACATTACCCAACCAAGAGTATTTCCTGCTGCCTTGTAGAAGGCAATGCTAATTCATCAAAGTACTAAGCACTATTTGTAATACAAATGGTTTGTTATGGCTTCCTCTTTTCAGAACTTCTACAGTCATAAAAGTTATTGTAAGTCTCTCATGCCATCGGACATGTTACTACTATATGGACTGCTACATGTGAGTTTTTGAAATCACACAGCATTTCTGATCCCAATTCCATTTTTCTTTTTTTTAGACCAAGCCTTTGAGAATTAAAAATGCAATGATGGGGGCAGGCTCAGTAAGCTGGTAATTCTTAGAGGTGACCTTTGAGTGAGATAATGCAATCACTGAGTCAGGTTGGAACTATATTTAAGTAAGATAGGAATTTCAGCTGGTAAAAATTGTGTATTTAGGCAATTCTAATTAGAAATCCCCTTGGTTACCATATAAGAAAAAAAGCATAGAAAATGTGATCTAAAAATGGCCTGTTCCATACAGTCTTGCTAGCTTGTTGAACATGCTGAATTATCCATTATAGTGATAAGAATAATAATAGTAGTTATAATATCCATAGTAGTGGTAAAACAAAAATTAGTGGTAATACTAAAAGTAAATATTATAAATCAACATAATGAAAGTTGTCTATCAGGGTAAAAACTTTAATTGTTAGATACAAGTTTTTTTTTTTTTTTGAAAGCCAGATCAGTCAATGAAAGGAGAATACATGGTGATGGTATTGGATTTGATCTAAAGTCTATCCAATGATACTCACTTTATTAGTGCTTATGCTCCAACCATAGTCAAGGAATCCAGATAAGGAAAGCTTGTATTCCTTGTTGGATAGTATTATTATAGCAGAATTAATAAAAGAGATTACATTTTTCTAATGTGCTAGCCAAAAGTTGTTGGAAATAATGGTGTTGTAAATGCAAATGGTGTGTTATTGTTGAATTTTTGCACATCACATTAATTGACCATCAGAAATATTTTGTTTAAGCAGAAAAATTGCTATAAAGGAACATGGATGCATCCACAATCAAAAGAATGATATTTAATATATTACACTATAATTAGAGGTTGCATCAGACAAGCACTTACAAGTGCAGAAGATCATAAATTAGTATATTAGTTCCATTAAGAAACAAATTTCATTTCAATCATATTCATAAAAATATTGATGTTCATTCTTTAAAAGAATCTACTCTAAGCACACAATAACTATTAAACACTAAAAGTTTGAATTTGGTTCTTCATAATGGTCATATTATTATAGATACATGTCTTTTTAGTAAATCCAAGGATTTACTAAAAAGAATCGGAAGAGCATTGGTTTTATTACAATGCTCTTATTATTAGTGATTTGATTAAAAGAAAGTAAAGTGTTTTCTGCTTGGCAAAATAATAAATTATATGTAGAACTTCACACTAAAAAAATTTTGTTTTTATTTTATTAGTATTATATTATTTTTGATAGTTGTCAGCATTTAAATGACAGGCATAAAGGTGGAAACCTTTTGAAGTTTTCTAGAAGGTTTTATATAGAAATGAAATTATAAAATGAAGAAATTTTTAATTTCAAATTATTTTTAAAAAGGTAAGTCATGAGTGAATCAAAAACAAAATACACAGATAAGGGAATAAGCAGGCCTTGTTGACATCACTGAAAGAATTAAAAATCTGAAGTGGAGCTTGACTGAGAATATTGCTAAAAGAAATGATAATAGATGGATAGTTGAACTCTTAAACTCACTTCTAAGAGATTGTAAAAAAAAAAAAATAGAAAGAGACCACATGTGAGATGAATTGATGAAATAAGGAAGTTTCTTGGCATGATGTGGAGAAAAGACACTAGAGTTCAAGAAGTTGAATTAAACTCAGAGAGACTTTCATTATACAATGGATCAATAATGGTTGACACTAATATTGAAACCATAAGCTCAGTGTGAATAGGAATGAATATTTCCTCTATAAGTTATGAAGGCTGTGCTATGTCATACTATAATTGCAATTTTGTTTTATGATCAGTACACAGTCATTCATTTGAACAACTCATATTAATCTAGAACACCTTGAACTTCCAGATAATAAAAACTCATTTACCGATCAATAAATAAAGAGCTAAAAATATTGTCCATGGAACTTTGTTTAAAAATCCAAAGTTTCACTTACACACAAAACCATATTATGGCATGGAGCCAACTAAATTAATTATTATGTCAGAAAGCCCATCTAGATTATTTTGAATCAAAACACTACTGTCAAAGTTTGAAATATAATGTGAAAGAATAAAATCAAAACTAAATCAGCCAAATGTGAAATATGTTATTTTGACATATATTTTCTTGCTGAACAAAATATTGAAAGTTTAAAAAAAAACAAAAAAACAACTTAGATATAGGGCATTGTTGTCCAAATTGTTCTTTAATAAAACTAAATTGCACATTAATGCTAAAAGGAACATTAAATAATTGTTCAGCTTATTAATTATTGTGACCTACAAAGATTAATTTTAAATAAAGTCAATTTGAGCTTTTCCAAATATTGAATAATGAGAAAAAAAATTCTATAAGAATGTACATACAACATCTACACTTGATTTTTATGTAGATTATCTTAAAGTCGCTCTAAAGAAATACAATATTGATTGTTTTTATTGGTAAAATATGGCTTACAACAGAATACAATGGAAAACTACAATTAGACAAAATATTGAAATTTTTCAGAAAAAAAAGTCTGCTGCAGAAAAAGTTAAAAGACAGACAGTATCACAAAACAAATAAAGGAGAGATGGATTAGCATGCTCAATGTGAATATATTTGTATCTCAAATATTGGTTTGTATAATTATCCACAATTCATCTCTAATATATTACTACAGTTATTTTACCTTTCTCTTTTTTCTTTCTTTTTAGCATTAAAATGGTCATCTCATTTGTGTGTGGCTGCTAATAATAATGATGATTTTACCTACCTATTCTAAAAATAATATTGCACATTATAAATTATTTTAAAATCTTTGTTTGCTTCATAACTGAAGTGAACTTTAAAAGTGTCTTAAGTATATATTATATAACTTCAGAAAGTCTAGATCTATGATCTTTTGATCCTTGTACTTATAATTGTCAGGTTTGTTTTGGAACTTTGAAATTTATTAAATTTCTTCTTTGGTTTTAAAAAAATGAAGGGCAAAATGTGGTCAGTTTTAAGTGTCATTAACTATTTTTTATGAAAACTATACTAAAAGGTCAAAATAAAGTTATTAGCTTCACATAAGAATAGATATCCTTTATTTTAAATTCAATACCAATTACAAAAAATAATCAAAATAGAAATGAATTCATTTTGTAACAACAAATAAAAAAAAGTTAAAGTGAAAATTATTTTCTTTGATTATCATTGCCAATAAACTGACAGCACATCATGAAGAAGGCTAGAAAAAGATCTAGTTCATGCTATTTTGCCATGGTATTTCTCAGCATATATGATCCAGATGAAAATACAAAATAGTACAGAAGATGTGCCTCTCATCTTCTTGAAAACAGCATTTGATACATGGTAGTTTGCTCTCAATATCATTAAAATCATTGTGGCCTAGAAATTTCAATGCTCTTTCTTCACTGGCAATTACTTTTCCATAGAAATCTTTGAAAACATATTTCTTTCAAACAATGGTATACCAGTCAGTAAGTTGACAACTTTCTTAAGATAAGAATGGTTAGCATTCTGAAATCATGAAGTCTAAATGAAGAATAGCAGATTTATTTTATTTCTTTTTACATAATTCATTCAATAAATTATCTCTTTTTTTTGCAATTGTAACCTTAGATATATAAATTTTCAGCCATTTATATGTCTAAGATTTATTTCTTTTTAAAAAAGTGAACACAATAATAATAAAGCACTATTAATGAACAACACAAGTTTTATTTTAACATTTCTTTATAAAAAAAAAAAAAACATAAAAAAAAACAAAAAAAAAAATTCATCTATGTAACACATATTTTGTTTTCTATTTATGTACATCTATTTTATGTATCTAATGTACACTGAAGCATAAATTCTTTACTATTTATCTCAATAATTTCATCGCATTGTTTTAAAGAATTAAGTAAATGTAAATGTAATGTAGGTAAGTACTCAATTCTATCAGTTCCTGATGAATTTACTGGGATGTATAAATTTGACAATATTTGAAGAGTGAAAATAAAATAAAATAAAAAACATTATACAATGCATAAATATTAGATTATGGGGTTTTCTTCTAATATAGTTTTGTCTCCTTCATCTAACATGATATTTATAATAATAAATGAAAGCAAATATAAATTATTCCACGATTTCAATCATTTTCTATTGTTGTATTTAGTTTACCATATATAAGTGTAATATATATATATATATATTGAAAATATATATATTAAAAAATTCAAAAACAATAAATTACAAATATTAATATAATAAGGCATAATAGGGCAAGCAACCTTCAAAACATTTTGATATTTTATATAGCATTGTGTATTCCCCCTTCCCGTAAATTTCACTCTTAAAATATTTGTACATATAAAAAAAAATATGGAGAAAAATTATACTATGATTTTAAAGCAAAAAATAAATAATTCTATAACAGTGTTATCTATAAAAAGTTATAAATTATGGTACTGTATTGAGAATAAACAACAAATCATTAAGGAATTGAATATCATGATAAATTATAGTTATTTCTCTTATATAAACATATTTATCTTCAAAAATCAGTGTACTTTAAATAATGAAGCTTCTTAAATAATGGTAAATAAGGTTTTTTATGAATATAATTTGCTAATAATAAACAACAAATTAATATACTAAATCATATTTGTTGCCTCAATTAATTTATTACATAACAAAACAACAACAAAAAACAATAAATATTTAAAATAACTAAAATTAAACTGAAATTTATCTATTTATTAAATAATGGTTTTTGTAATCAAAATTAACATTATAACAACATTTTTAACAAGCTGTGCAAAGCAAAACAAACAATGTGGTGCTAATTAAACACAAAAAAGTTATTAACAACATCAATTTTAATACAGCATACATAAATAAATATGTAATTTTAAATTGATGCATTCAAAATACAACATTAGAACAATTCACATTCAATAAGTTATAGAAAAAAGAATGTGATAATTTTGATACATGGTGTACTATTTCCAAAAAAATAATGTTAATAATATTTAATTAGTGATAATTACTTAATAAAACTAATTAATCATTTTTATATTCATCTCACTAATGGTTGAGACAACTAATTAAAAAAAAAAACTCTATATAATATAGATTTTTAACATAACACAAAAATAGAATAATGTTGTAAAAAAGAAAGCGTAGTAATAAATAAATAAATGAGCAATCGTGTGACTGCACACTGATTGTGCAAAATAATGATTAACAGATTCATGACAAAACTCATCATACAGATAATTTATAAATTCAAATTTTTTATTTAATTTTTTTTTTCAACTGAGAATAGTTAAAGTATTGAAATATATACAGTATAATATATGTCTATATTTTTCTCAATCATTTTTTTAGTACAATGTTGTTAGAATTATTTTGTTGTTTAATTAATTTTGAATTATATATAAATATATTTATTAGTAATGCTAATTATAGAATATTATAAAACAATTCTACTATTCTTTTATGATTCTCAAGTACATAGAAAATTATTTGTATTTTTAAAATATTTCCATTCTACAATTACTTGACTGCAAAGGTGTGAAATTCTACAGAAAGAATGACATGAAAAATAAGAATCTCCTACAAAAGATATATATCACAAATATTATAAATGGGTTCAATTCTCCAAAATTATTTAGTGTGAATAAAGATTAAGGTTTTAAAAGTTTAGACCAAAAAAATCAAATCTTAAGACAAATATATCTAAATCATTTTAGGTTTGTGAATGAGATTTCTAATTTGTGGCATTTGAAGATGGTCTTGAATTTCTTTTTTTTTTCTAGTAAATAAATGTTTAACAGATTTGTAATAACTAGTCACATTATAACAAACGAAAAAAAAAATTGAAAGATATTAAATACCAACTAAATTAAATATTAACTTTAACAGGTTGACATTTTCATAATTCTCCCTAATGACAATTTTTATAAGCATTTAACATTTGATTTTAGTAAACAAACTGTAATTTTATATTAGAATTTAATAAAATGGACTTGATTTGCTAAAAACATAAGTTTATAAACAAAACTACATCCTTAAAATTCATATTTGAACTTTGCAAATATATTTAAAAATTATAAAGTGAAGTACATAGTAAGAACAATTACTTTTTTTTCTTTTTGAAGTAATTATAGCAATATTGCTGAAAAAAATAAAAGTAATAAAATTTTGATAGTCTTCTCTTAGCGTGTTGAAACCGTGAGAGGGTGTACTTTCTATGCAAACGCACAGAAATATAACATTACCGGGCCTTTTTTTTTTATTTTCAACTTTAACATTATTTTCTAAAATGGAATAATTATGTTTTTAAATTACATTAGACATTTTACCATCTTGTGACAATTTGCAAACTATTTTTAAACAATTTACGAAACATTATTTTGTAAAAAAAATATTTCTGAAATACAATATTTTAAATTACATTCCACAAATCCACATGTAGTGCTGGAATGTGCATAGGGGGAGGGGAGGACCGATGGTTTTGCCGGTCTGAAGGATCAGCCAAAAGATGCAGTACTCAATTTATAAAGCGACATTTATTTTCTAAAGTACAATAATTACATTTGTAAATTACATTAGACATGTCAGCATGGTGCACTGGAATGTGCAGGGAGAGGGTGATGGTTTTGCTGGTCCGAAGAATTTGTCAAAAGAGGCAGTACTCTGAATCAAACCAAACTTATGATTTTCAAAACAATGTGCAACCTCAGCCATTTCATTTGATTCATAGCTGTTCTCACACAAACATCTTTTCACATGACTGGTGTAAAATGGTGCTTGGCCTGATCCTTTTGCAATTGTTTTCACATTCTATGATATGTAGGGAAGCATAGGGACATGCTTACAATTATTAGTATGTACTAGAACGTCAGTTAGGATGTAAGATCACTATTACAAAGGCATAATTGGATTCCAAACACCCTCACACTATACAGTAGTGATCTATTAAGTGTGCACATTTGCATAGGGTCATGAAGCACATCAGCAGGCCATAATGTTGGTGTGCAATGCCATCTAATCCTGCTAATGGCTAATATGAATAGAACTGTTCTATAGGTTATAACTTTCTATGCAAAAGCACAGAAATATTGGGCCGGGTAAACGGCATATTTCTGTGTTTATATAGAAAGTACGCCTTCTAAGGGTTTCAACACGCTAAGAGAAGACTATCAAAATTTTTGTTGATTGAACTTTATTTGTAAAAACCAAATGAATTAATGTTAAGTCATCACAAATCTATGAAATTTTCTTCTAAAATTTATAAAATTGATTTATAATTATTAAGATATCACAAAAGTTATGTACTACTATATTTAGCAAGCTATTACTTATAATTTCCTTTCTACCACTTCAACATATTTCTTAACTTTTTTTTAAAAAAAAATATATTTGACTAAAATCAAAGTGTAATCATGGATACTTTTGTTTTTAAATAATTATTATACAAATATTTTATAAAAATAATCATAAACATTTAAATAAGCTACAAAAAATATACAATTTTTTGCTCATTGCTAGCTATAATAAACGAGGGATTAACAATTACTCTCACAAAAAAAAACTAACAATCAGCCATGTGATGGGAAAGGTTCAGATCTTTGTAGTTTCTTTTGGCAGTAGATTTCTGAACTTTTCAGATTTTTTTGTAACTAATAAATTAATATATTTTTGTTCAAGTTTCTGTTGTCAAAATGAAATGCAAAGGAAGTTGTAAGATGTGAAATACATGTTAGTGCAAAACTAGAGAGACAAAAATTATTAAGAAAAACAATATTTACAGTTGATATTCCTAATTTTCAGAAACATTCTAATGAATTTAAATTAGAACTTACAAATAGGTTTCAAGTATTAGTAGATTTTGAACATGATTCACATTTGAATGAAATTAATATGAAAACAACTGATACACTTTTAAAAACTGCAACAAAAATAGCTGGTTGAAAAAAGCAGCACTTGACCAATAACATTTTTACTGAGACTAGCGAATTTATGAAGAAAAAAAGGATTATGAAAATACACAAAAATGATGTGTTAATAAGGATTGAATATGTAGAATTTTGTAAAATGATGCAGAAAAGAGTTGAAAATGATATAAGAGTGTATAACTGTGAACTAGGAAGGAAAGCAGTAGAAGAGAATGAAAGTCTCAAGAGTGTAAAACAACATTTTGGTATTGGTAGGAAATTTATATTTGCAATAAGAAAAAAAGCTGGAATTATTACTAAAAAGAGAGATGACATCATGGAATGGATAGAAGACTTTTATCAACAATTATATAGTAATAAAGAACAAATACCTCCTATATCTATTACATCTTCTGAATTTCCCAGAATTTTAAATAAAGAAGTGAGACATACAATTAAATATATGAAGAAAGGAAAGGTTCCAGATAATGGTAGAATTATAATTGATATATTAAAAGAAGCAGTTGAAAAAATAGAAATTTTTTAACAACGTCATATACCAAATGTCTAAATGATAAAGATGTATCAGATGATTGGAATAATGTAGTATTAATCTTAATATTTAAAAAAGGTGATAAAGAAGATATTCGAAATTACAGACCTATCAGTCTTTTATCAATTTTACACAAAATTTTTACGAAGATAATTACAACTCGTCTACAGAGAACACTGGACTTCCACCAACCAAGAGAACAATCTGGATTTAAAAGTTGTTTTAGTACAGGATATCATATCCAGGGATTGAGAGAAGTTATAGAAAGGACAAATGAATATGAGTTGACATTATGTTTTCGATTTCTAGATTATGAAAAGGCATTTGAATCTAAATTTTTCTTCAGTGATTAAAGCATTGGATCATCAAGGTATAGATCCAAGATATTGTCATATTTTAAAGAATATTTATAAAAATGCAACAGCAGCAATTAGATTAGATAATGATACTGGAAAAGTCAACATGTAAGACGGGGTGACTCCATATCCCCAAAACTTTTTACAGCAGTGCTGCAAGAAGTATTTTGTGGATTAAAATGAAAAGCTAAAGGAGTGAAAGCAAATGATTATTTCGGTCATTTAGATTTTTCAGATGATGTAGTTGTTTTTGCTAATAATGCTTTAGATCTACAGGAAATGTTGCAGTAGTTATCAGATGAAAGTAGGACTAAAGATAAATGTTAAAATGACTCAAGTAATGTTTAATGGATTTTCTCAAAATATGAAAATGATGAGTTAGAAGAAGTTAACAGTTACAAACGCCTTGGTCAGATTATTAATACAGATGGAAACATAATGGATGAAATTAATCATAGAATTAAACTTGGTTGGAGTGCTTTTAGTAGAAATAACTTGATACTAAAAGGAAATATGTCTATGTGTTTGTAAAGAAAGATTTTTTAATAAACGTGTTATACCTGTTCTTACTTAATAGAAGAGCAATACAGACTTCAGACCACTCAAAGAAGTATGGAGAGATGTATATTGGGAGTAAAAGAAAGAGATCGAGAACCCAATATATCGGTAAGAGAACAATAAGGTGCAACTGACTTCATTGAAAAAATTAAAGTGGAGTTGGGCTGGACATATTTCTAGAAGAGATGATAGTAGATGGACAATTGTAATCTTAAACTGGATTCTAAGAGATTGTAGAAGACCCAGGAAGAGACCACATGTGAGATGGATAGATGAAATAAGAAAGTGTGCAGGGGTGATGTGGAGAAGAGAAGCTAAATATCTTACTTTTCCATACTTATTAAACCTATTATTTTGAAATTTCCTTGTGAGTATATGACATTTTTAGTTATTAAAATGATTTTAAAGTTGTAAAATACAAGTTGAATTAATATTTACGTTTTGAATATTTTTACTCGATTTTTACATAGAATAAATCACCACACACTACAATCTGTTTGATGTTTTGGTAACATATTAATTTTAATAAATTTATTTTTGAACTGAATAGATCTTTTAATATATTTAAAGGATAATTTTATTTGTTTTGGCTCCAGTAATTTAAAAATATTTATTGTGTAAGGTGATCTTCGAATTATTATTTGCACGTAAACAAAACGCAAATTTAACTTTTTAAAATAACACGTTATGACATTTTTAGTTATTAAAATGATTTTAAAGTTGTAAAATACAAGTTGAATTAATATTTACGTCTTGAATATTTTTACTCGATTTTTACATTCCGAATAAATCACCACGCACTACAATCTGTTTGATGTTTTGGTAACATATTAATTTTAATAAATTTATTGTGTAAAGTGATCTTCGAATTATTATTTGCACGTAAACAAAACGCAAATTTATCTTTTTAAAATAATACGTTTGCTAAATAAAAGATCTATAAACTGAAATGTAT
Source organism: Epiperipatus broadwayi (assembly GCA_028023455.1). Lineage (NCBI taxonomy): Eukaryota > Metazoa > Onychophora > Udeonychophora > Euonychophora > Peripatidae > Epiperipatus > Epiperipatus broadwayi. Next base: position 3,084,344 of record JAQFVV010000089.1, on the reverse strand, counting down.
TTTGTATTACTTTAAAAATTGCTGCAAATATTATTTGAAAGTAAAAAAAAACCAATCACTTTTTAAAATAACGGTCAGAATTGTTTTGAAAGATTGCGGGAGTTGTAAAACTTACCTTAACTTAAAAAACATTTTTAGAGAAAAAAAAGACCGATTTTTAAAAGAAAATAATTTAAGAATACATAGATTTATCCGAGAGTGAAACTCAATGTAAGAATATTAAATTTTAAAGCAGATTTAAATAGTTATGGTTTTCTATATTATTCACACTTTCACATTACATGCTGTATTTATTTTAAGAACGTGGAGGCAAACCGGAACTAGCAAGCGAATGTAAATATCGCTTCTAAACAGTGCCGTTTTTTCCCGTGGAGAAACAGCACCACCTAGTGGGCTAGAATGCTGGGTAGTCGCTGTTTAGCAGACGATGTGAACTGGATCGGTTTACCTATGGCTAACAGCGCCACCTAGCGGGCAGTAGTGCTGGCTGCTACTTGGCATAATGTTCTTGTGCGTACGCATGGTGAACAGCGCCATCTAGCGGCTGGAACTTTGCGTCGTCTGCTTTTGGCCACATGGCATGCTGTTGCTGTGCATACGCATGGTGAACAGCGCCATCTAATGGCCAGAAGTTGCGTCATCTGCTTTTTGGCCCCCTACTCTGAATATTTTCTGCAATTTTTGCAGAAATGACGTCTCTAGCAGTGGCAGGACAGAAAATAAGAAAGCACCGCTTAAAGTAAAACAATTAGATAAAGTAAATATTTGGCAATGGTGATGATTATTTTAATTACATAAAAGTGAATATCTGTTGAATTTATGTAATACTATCATTGTTATTTCATAAAGATTTTATTAATTATTATTCCTTTTTTTTTTAAATCATTTTGTTTTCTTTTCTTTTTTTTATTTTATAATTCTAATTTATTTTTTAATAATTGTCTGCTCTTAAAAATGTGTCTTTTTTTTTTAATAAGTGACTTTTTACCTTCTCTTTTAGAATTTCAGTATTTCCAATCTTTTTAATCCAATTACTCCTTTCCAATTTTTTTTTGTTCAAATTTCAAAAGTTTCATATATCTTTTTCTCTCATGTTAATAATCCAAAGTTGTTTTTTCCCTATAGAAAGCTGTATGTGATTTTTAATGCCAGTTCAATGGTCTATAAAATGACTTGATTCTTTTATTATTGTCTGATAAAATAGGCATTATATTCTTGATGTATAATTTATTGTTTTGCTAAAAAAAATATTTCATAATGAAATTTTTTTTATATAGAATTCCTCCAGAATGTTTTCATTCCAGTAGTCTTCCCCATTTGTGTCATTTTGGTCATTGTCCACCTTGTAAACAGATATGCAATAAACTGTTACCCAATTGCAAGCACCGATGTCCTATTAGATGTCATACTGCAGTTCTAGTAAAACATTGTGATGAGGTTGGTAATATTTCATACTGAATTAATATTTAAAAAAAAAAATGTTTTTTCTAATTTTAGTAAAAATGAATAATATTTGTAAGGTTTTAATTTTTCTTCTTATTAAAAAAATAAATATTTTTCATTGCTATATAATTACTTAAAAATTTCATATTTATTGTTATCATTCAATTTTTGTAAATAAATTGTTATAATTATTTAATGGTCCTCATTTCAATTTGATCATTCATTCATTCCATTTATGTTTCTTGTTTTGGAATTGGTAAAGTTCATAATTAACAAACATTATGGTTGCACTGTATCATGATTCAATAATTGGGATAATATAACAATTAAAGATTCAACTTTAGAATCTACATTTCTGATGTGTTGGCCACCATAGGCTAGTATAACAGCTAGATGGAATCAGCAGGATATGCATTAGCTAGATATCCTGATGTATACAGTGCTCAATAATTAATAATTAATAAAATCTTTATGAAATAAACAATGATAGTATTACATTCTCATCATTTAGGTCATATCAAAATTTTTATGGGTTGCAAAATGATGGAAAAATTATCTAAACACTCACTAGTGGGCAGGAGAATTAATATATTAATAGAAGACAGACAACAACAACAGAGTCATTAAATATCATTAATTTTATTTCTCATTTATTCTGTTTTTATTTTTTGATAAAATTATAATTTTTTAAATGTTTTTTTCCAGCAAGAAATTGGAATAAATATAATTAAAATTTTTTTTAATGACTCTTATTTTTAAAAATGGGCAATTTTAGATGATTAAAGTAATTATTTGATTTGAACATATATTGATATGAATGCAAAGAGCAGCCTTTTATTACAGTTCTATTTTGTTCGATTGCAAAGTTAAGAATTTTTAATATTTCAGTTGCAATACCAGTACAGACAAATTTATTGGATTGCAGTCTAAAAAGATTTAGAAATGGTACTGTAGTTTATGTAGTTTTTCACATTTAAGTTGCCCATGCAAACTGATAATGAATGGGTAGATCTTCTGCTTTACTCTTTTTGCCTTTTCTAATGTTTGCATAAAATGGACTTCCTTATATGAAATACCGACAAGATATAGAAACTAATTACATAATTTGACACCTTAAATTGTGATTAGAGATAAGTCAACCATTATATAATTTAGTACAATTAACATGTGGTATGAAGTTATTTTAATTTCGGCATGTTACCTAATAAATATATGTACTCAGCCTACATATCATGATTATGTACATCTACTTTGGGGCCTTGATAAACTTATACCATGGCAGATAAAAAACTTGTGTAATATTGAAATTTTATTCATAACAAGAGATTATACCTAGGTCTCGTTTTATGCAGATTTTTTTAATGCGATTTTGAAGTTATGTGATTCATGTTTTTTCTTAATATCTTTTTATATGGATTTTCTTTTATGTGATAAAGAAGTTCATATTTCACTATTTTATTAGATATAAAGAAATTTAAATTAGTAATAACTTATTTTGACTTGAAATACTTTTTTTTAAAAAAAAAATAGTGTTATATTAGTAGCTAACATGAATATGACCTGAAGCTGTATTTAGAATCTTAGTTTCTATGTAAATAACCTACTTATAAGTAAATAATAATAATAGATTTATACTTATGAGTATAAAAATATCTCAATAAATATTCAAAAATTATAAACTGTTAAAACATATTTTGTTAGATATAATAGAAATAAATACAGTATTCTTTTAGATTTTTTAAAAAAAGAAATAACAAAGATTTTGTTGATTTTATAAATTGAAAATAATCTTTCTAATGATATTGTATAATCTTTTTGTTTTGATTGCTATCTTATTTTTTTGATATAGAAACAAAATGTGAACATTTAAAATTTATTTCAGTAGTAAACAAAAATATCTATCAAATGAAAACAAATGTATTGTTTTCTGATAAATAAAAATCATCTAATCATAGATTTTATATTGCTGTGTCAGACAAAGAAAAATGTCAGAAAATGATGAAATCTGAGATAGTTTGCTGCAATGAATAACTTCTTAAATTCAAATGAGAGCTAAATAGTTATATGTCTGAATATTGTGAGCTTTATAAACAATTAATAAAATCAAAACTGAAAGTGGTGCTAGTTGTACTTTCTCTTGTGACGAATCTGATTTCTTACCAGTTTACAAACAAACCGCATATTGTTAAATAGCGATAATGATTAAAATATGTATGAAAAAATGTAAAATTAAATACTGTAGTTAATAAAAAAGGTAAAAAAAAGTTTGTCTTGTATCAATTTTTTTCAAATATTTGAAATTTTTTATTAATCATACTTTATTTCATTATTTTTTTAATGCGAATTTTAAAGTAATTTTTCCTTGTTGCTTTGCTTTTATGCGATTTCTGAAAATTATAGAACCTATCCTCCATTTTTCAAGATAATTAAGTCTATTTTTGTGCAATTTTTTTTAATGCAGGTTTTCTGTGGAACCTATGTACTGCATAAAACGAGATCCAGGTGTAATTGTATTATTATATAATATGTACCAGTAATTCATATACAGCATACTAAATATATAAAATATTGTTTTACAGCTGTTGAAAATGAAAGAAAAATTATGATAGATCTGTACTCTAGAAAGATAAACAGATATTCGGATAAATATAATGACCCAGTAAACAATGTAGTTTTTTAAATATATTGTTGAGTTTATTGTTGATAACATAAGATGTGTTGGTTGAGAAGGCTTTAGTCTCTTAAAGACTTTGATAACATAAAAAATAAATAATTATATGTATTTCTTTTGAGTGCATTCACATTGTAGAGTCAGAAGTATAATTAGTCATACAGAGAATTTATTTTTCTATCAGCATTAACGAAAAGATGCCTTTATTATAAAATGCTAGATAATGTGTGCCTGGGCATATCAGTCTATTATTTATACCAGAAGTTTAATTCCTATTTGTATTTATATAATTGCTAGAGCAGAATGCCTAGTTTTATTTGTCTTTACTAATGATTAAGTTGTTAGAAGAAGTACATTAAAGATGATGCACTAGTTATCACAAATTTCTAGAGAGAAATTTTGTCAAAATAAGTTCAGCTCTTTGATAAGTTTGGATCTATTAGCCATGTTTGTTAATTATATTTGGAAAAGGAAATAATAATATATGATGAATGTCAGAAATAGAGAATGATGAAATAAATCCATACTATTTGAGATAAATGGAATGAGAGATCTTATCATGAGAACATACTATGAGGAGAGCCCAGTAAAACATAAAAGTAAAATAACAAATAATGCTATTAAAAGACAAAAAAAAAGGAAAATGAGAGAGAGGTACACTTAACTAATGTAAAACATTCAGTTTTTAATGGAGATGATAGTTAATGGGAGATGGCAGGTCCCTTCCTCTTTCTTATTTTGAAATTTCAATATAAAATTTTATAAATTATGGAAGAAACAGAATTAGAGCCAAAATCTCAAGATAAAAAAAGTAGTAAAAGGAAGAGACTAATGTTTAAAGCATATGACATGTGTCATTTTATGGAATTACTAATACAAAACTTTAATAAGATGAGGTAGGAAAACAAATGAGGCAGGATTTTAATAAACTGGAAAATAAAGTGGAGAAAACATCAACAAGATTTGAACAATAAAATTGTGAAGGGCCAACAAGATTTTAATAGAATGGAAAATAAAAATAGAGAAAGTACAGCAAAAATTGGAAAATAAATTGAAGGAGAAACTCAAGGTATTTCAACAAGATTTAAGGCAAGAGATAAAAAGAGTCCAAGAAAAAATAGAAAATTCTAGAGAATAAGGTGGGATGCCTGAAAGCTGGGTAGGAAGTGGAGCAATCTCAAATAGAGAAAAAGATGGAGGGCAATATCAAATCAAACAAATGGAGGCAAACTTGGAAAAGAACACATTAGCTTATAGATATGGCTATAAAGTTTTGGAAAGAAAAAAATTCAGCAAACATTGAATACATTAAAAGATGCGATAAAATAAATAAAAGAAAGTGTTGAACATGAAATGGAAGTTATCCAAATTAAGGTAACAAGTATGGAAAAAAGGATCATATAGGTGAAGAAGGAAAACAAAACTGATAAAACAAAATGTGTAATTAATGGAGAAAAAGATAATGGCACTGATCTAAAACAATGAAATTAATGGAGGAAAAAATGAGTTGAGAAAATATAGAACTTTAGTATAATGATTCAAGTTATTAAAGTTCAAATAAGCAACATTTAAGACTAAATCTAAATTTAACATGTTCACTTAGAAAAGAAAATGGATAAGATAGAAAAGTTGGAGTTCAATCAAGTCCAAAGTGAAGTCACCATAACAGAAGACAGAACAACAGTGAAAGTACACTTTTGAGTGTGATAATAAGGTTACATTAGAGAATAATTTGGTAATTAGAAAAGAATGGAAACTGAAATACAATATCCATTGCATGATCACAGAGACCTTGGATCAAGTTTTATATCGAAGTTCATCTGAAATAAGTTTTTTTGAGATATTGAGAACCATTGGAACACTTAAGGGATCTACAGGAGTTATTCTTATTTTATAGGTCAGATGAAAAAGAAAAAAATGATATTGCTAGTAATCATCTTTATGGTCCTACTAAGAATTGGCAGGAATCACTGTATGTTAAACCTCATATATTTGATGATTATCAGCAGGCTATAGATGATAGTTTCTAAAAGCTTGGAAAGGTAGGGTGGAATTCACAAAGTCTCTTCAATAATGCAGATTAAATGGGAGAGAAAACTTGATTCAGACTCAATTTTTTTACTGTACTGTCTAAACTAAGAACTCTTATAACAAATATCTTTAAGGAGCAAGTGATTCACACCATCCAACGTAATCTGCCTATATGAATTTAGAAAATTTTAATTGCAGCAGACCATCCTACAATTGAAGTTATTGAACTCCTTGACAATATTAATATGGAAAATATTCAATAAGAATATCCAGATAAAAATAGTACAGACTTACCTAGACTGACCACATCCATGATGCAAGCCCACAATATATGCAAGAAACCTAAAATTTTCTAAATGTGATAAGATCCCACTACTCCTATGGGAAGTCAGAGCAACAATCATAAGCAAAAATTAGTGAATGAAATGAATGGTGTATATCCTTATTCCAGAAATATACCCTAGGATAAAAGTTGAAAACAAATATGGGAACAGACCTTTAAAACATGCTGTTTCAGATCAATCTAGGAGTTGGAAATTGAATCAGGCCTCATTGGGATATTTCTTCCAGTGAGAGTTTTTAAAAAGATTAAGGTACATTAAACTTAACTTGGGACAAACACTAGTATATGTTTTTACTATAGCCTTGAATGATTGGAAAATAGTTGTATTCAAAATTGCCCATTAATTTAGTAATACTGGAGGGAAGTCACTACAAAGGCTTAGCTGACACTAGTAGTCAGATTGATCATTTATTAATAACCAGTTACTTCTAGGGGTCATAAATAACAATTTAGAGACATTAATCTTTTCATTGAAACAAACATAAGTGATTCTAACTAATAACAAAAGGCGAAATTGGGTGCCAAGTAAGTATGTATTAGTTTACAAATAATCACCTAAGTGATGGGCTATGTGTTTCTTGTAATATTGGGACTAATACTTGACATGATCTTAGAATTGGACTTTTTATGTACGTGTAATTATATTGTAGATTACAATAAAAGTGTATTTGTAATGAAGATAAGATTAAATTTGTGAGTATGGAGCAATATACACTCCCTCAGATTAATTATATAAAAGATGTCATAGATATTAATGAAATAAAAAATAAAAGTGAGACAATCTCACAAGCTATTTTTAACATTTTGAAATCCATTAGAAAATATGTTAATAATCTACACAATGATCTTCTCAAATAGACCAGAAATTATCTAAGGATTAGGGATAAAGCATCCATGTATTGAACAGAATGAATGCTTCCATAGAAAAATTCACTAAAACTTTCAAAAGCTTTAATTAAAATTCACTTTCAATTTTTTATCAACGGTTGAATTATTTTTATATATGCAAAGAATGAATTTGACTAACACATTATCATTGATTATAAGAAGTTCAAACAATGCTAAGATCTAATTTACAATTAAAGTTTTTAAGAATGTTAAAAGGATTTGGAAGATAAAAATATTTTGAGAATATATTCTCTGATTTACAGATAAGAGTATTTCAGATTTTTCTATATGTGTGTAATATATATAATATATAAGGCAAAAAACTATTGGAAACCTGGATTTTGATTCAGTTCAGTTTAACGATTGGTAATTTTGATGTGTTATTTACAGATTACAATGGATTCTGAAGAAAGAAAAAAATAATTAGACACAAAAGATGTGCTATGGATAATAAAAAGAAAATATAAAAAAGGGTAAAATGCACTGTTAAGTATATTTATTATTTATCATAACATTAATTAAATGAAAGAAAAAAATAATTTTTGTTAATTTATATTTAGCAAATGCTCTCTCTAGATAAAAAAGGAGAGAGAGAAAGGAAACCAGATATAATTCTAAGGATAACATGGAGAATTAAAAAAAAAAACAACAATTTTTTGCTGGCACATACATGCTCGAGTAAACAGTAACAAATTAATATTATTGAATTGCTTTATACTGATAATATGGTTGGATTAATTAATAAAAAAAAATCCACAAATATAAATATTAAGTTTTATCAAAGCATATTTAACAAATGTTGAAGAGTGTGCATTTACCAAAGAATCAATGTAATAATAACTGTCTTTGTAGAAAATAAATTTACATTTTTTGAAGTCAGGTAGAAATATTTTATTATTGAAATCTTTTGATTTGATTATTCAAGAAGATAGTTTGGTATTATATTAGAAGTGATCTTAAAAAGAGTAAAAAAGTCATCAGTACACATATACCATTTTAACATACTTATCTACATTTGATTTATATATAAAATAAAACACAAAATATTTAAGAAATAAGTAATTTAAAATATTCAATGAAAATGCTCACAAATAATACATCATACATAAGAGAAAAGTGATTGGAAAGCAAAATTTAGTATATATGTCCTCATTTTTAGAATTTATGTGTGTGAATCTGGGCCTGTGATACAAATTTATTTGAAACATTTAAGTATTAATATTAAAGAAATCTCAAAATTAATTTTTCATGGAATGACAAAAGTAAATTATGGATTATATATCTATTATGTATCTAGTTATTTTTTTATTGTTGTCATTCAATTCTTTAGTTATATTATTTATATTTATGTAAATAAATTTATTGTTGTATTCTATGATTCAAGTTGTAAATCTACTTAATTTCAATACTCTAAATATGTGGAAAAACTACAAGAATAAATCACAAGAAGTTAAAATGTGAATCTTGTTTGCAAACATTTAAAATATGTATATTCACAGAGAGAGAAATATATGTCTACACTCATGGAAATATCGAGGAATTTTTATGAATCCATAAAGATTTTTCCTCTTATACATGCTCTTCATACAATCTTAAATGTAAATATGAATATACAATTTTATTATTATTATTATTATTATTATTATTATTATTTTATTTGTTAATTAAAGTTATTGTTATTGTTAATAATTTGTAGTTTGTTTTTTTTCCTCATCCAAAATCCAAGTTGATTATTTATTTTGTCATTTAATAATATTAATGTGGAGGAGATAGCGATCAGAGAATATAATTGAATCTGCACAAAGACTTGTTTATGTATCTTCAATCTGATTATTATCTGTGACTATTATAAAGCTGTCAATTAAAAATAAAATCGTATAGTCACTCCACCATGTACACGGTTGCCTGTTAGATATCTACATTCACCTAGACTAAAATTAATTTGTGAATATTTTTTTTATTGTTATTTTAATCCATTACCACTTGTTTAAAAAGGATGGCTACTGTTATATTTATATCTGAAAAGTATTGACACAGTGGTTGTTCTGAAAACTTTTGAAAATATTGGTATTATAGACAATTAAGGAAATAAATACATATATCAGATTTGATGTCTCACTTGAGATGATTTAATTCATCAGAAAAGTATATAATATTTGAAAAATTTGGTTAGTGATAAAATAATAAGGGGATAGCTTATAATTAGATGGATTAATTTTTTCCAGTACAATAATGAATATGCTTTTGAGCAGTCTCAACATTCACATTATAAGTCTTTCTAGAGAAGATATTCACATATATGTCAGGAGTTTACATCAGTTTGATGAACTTCTTATAAAAATCTATATACAGCTGAGTCTCTTTTTATGCAGTAGATAGGTTCCACAGAGAACCCGCATAAAAAAAATCACACAAAAATAGACCTAACTTACCTTGAAAGATGTGGGATATGTGCCAAAATTTTCATTAATCGCATAAAAACCAAAGCAACAAGATAAAATTATTTTAAAATTCACAAAAAAAAAAAAAAAAGGAAATAAAGTATGACTAATAAAAAATTGCAAATATTTGAAAAAAAATGATACAAGACAAACTTTTTTTATTATTAATTATTTAATTTTATTCAAAACTATGTTTTTATGCGTAATTTATTTTACATTTTTTCATACATATTTTAATCATTATCGCTATTTGACAATATGCGGTTCATTTGTGAACTAGTAAGACATCAGATTCGTCACAAGAGGAAATACAATTAGTGTCTCATGCTGTGTTAATGGTTTTCTGTCGACAATGTAATCGGTAATTAAACTTTGAGATGATGATTTTACTAATTGTTTATGAAGCTTGCGATATCCAGACTACTATGTCTAGCTGTTAGAGAATGCACTTCCACGAGTGCAACTATATATATATAACACGCTTCCACGAATGTGGTAATAATGACTAACGGTTAAATTTTTTTTTATATACATGGAGAAACTATTAGACAGAAAAAAGTTACAAGTAAAAATATTTAAAAACTTTTAATCATACATTTTTTTTAAGTAGAAATGAAAAGTTCTTAAATATTTTTACTTGTAACTTTTTTATATGTATATAAAAGAAAATATAAACATACACATACATAACACAGACATACAACTATTTAGCTCTCATTAGAATTTAGTTCATAATTCGTGACATTACCAAGAAAATGATTTTCCAATTGTTTAGAAAGTTGAAGACTTTCTTGAATCATTTTTGCTGTGAAACAAACAGATTCCACTTCTATTTCATTATCTTTTTCTAAATCTACGGTATTTAAATTTATTGCCAAACCTTTTTCCAACAGGCATTTAAAGTATGTAAAATTTAATGTGTGTATATAAAATGGGAAAATCCCGATTTTAAGTGAAATATGAACTTCTTTATTGCATAAAAGAAAACCACATAAAAAGAAGAAACATGAATCGCATATCTTCAAAATCACATTTAAAAAATCCACACAAAAAGAGACTTAGGTATATATATATTGAATCGGGTGGGAGAAAATTGCTCTAGTAACTTCTCTTTAGATCTCAATTTTAACTCCGGCCGCAGTCTCACTATTGCAGCAGACCGGCCCTTCAAGCAGAGAAGTACAATACCACAGGTAGATGAAACGTGAATGGTACCTATAACCAGACCGAAGCTATACAAAGTATAACCTATAATCACATTTCCAGTGTATAGTCCTTCTCAGCTGCTAGATTCAAACCCCTGCCATCCAAAGCACTTTATTTGTTTTGAAGCTTAACCTCAGGCACCAGCTAACCACAAATTATACAGTCAGTATGCCTGGACAACAGGTATACAAGCCAACCCTTGATATATCCCCAAGCTAGCTCTGTTCTCAATTGTGAGAGAAAATCTTTGACTCACTTGCTCAATACTTAAAATTAACTATAACTTAACTATTAGTGATGCAGTTATAAGAGAGAGAATCGATCAGACAACAATTAAGTAACAAAAATATTTATTTACATACACTCATCATTATAACATACAATAAAAATTTACATATATGTGCACACACATTTAAAACAATATAATAAGAATTTCTGGAGCCCAAGATTAAAGATTACATTGGCTTTAGCTATTAAAGTTCATTAAAGTCTTTCATTCACATAAATGTTCAAATCTTTAGAATGGGATAATAAGTATTATATTTACCTAAGATTTTCAATACCACAACACTTTCATGGATACTGTTTCTTGCTTGTTTCCTGAATTATTGATTACCAATCGGTTGGCCTTTTTTTCCATCGATAGTTTTGTTTCTTATTGATTTTCCAGTTTATGATGGAGAGAGAGATTTTCAGGAGTTCACAGATTATGAGTCGGGCATGAATTCCAGGTAGAAAGCATCTGATGGTACTAAGGACTGGGATCGAAGGCTAGCCATACACTTCAGATGTTGTTTGCACTGCGTACTGCTAGGTTGGCCTTCAGTTAATATCGTTAGAAGCACCCACATGCTGGAAACGTTGATGCCTTTTTGCTGTCTTCTCTTCTTTAAAAGTCTTTATAAGACAGCAATGTTGATTGATAATTTTGCTGGTTTGAAATAATCTGACTGGCAATAATAATGATAATGAATGAATGAATCACTCATTCCTTTTATATGTTCCTTTCTCTTTATTTCTATTTGTCGTCCTTCAATCTGGTTTAATTAATTTTATATTTCCTTAATTAATTTTGTATTCCGTTTTAGTCTAATTTCTTGCTTAGATTAATCTAATATTTCGATAAGATAATGTCTATAGTCTTTTCCTTTGTTTCTTTAATTAATACAAATGAAAAATATTATTTCTTTTTTTTATCAGCCAATTAATCTTTAATGAATTGCAAATTTAAATGTTTTCTTTTTACAAACTACATTTTTAGTTCAATTTCATTTTTACAGTTTTCTTCCCCCTTTTTTTTTTTAGATTTATAAAAAGGAAGAGCTAGTTTCAACTTTTTATTTAGAATTAATCCCCCCCCCCCCACTTGTTCTTTAATATTAAAATTCTTTTTTATTTTTTTAAACTTCAAGATGATGCAATATTTTATTTTTGCAAGTTTGCATCCAAAACAAAAAAACACTTTAAAACATATTTAAATAAGATATTTATTGTATGTTGTACCGGTCAAAACATGTTTATCCATCTAACATGAGCTGGAACTCACAAAATGTACATAAAACCCAATCAAGCCCGAGATTTAGGTCAGGGACCAGCCTGGATTCGAACCCACTCTCTAAGCCGCAGATCAAACACCTAATGAATAACATAATAGTGATGGCACATGAGAATTCATTTTAATCCGGCCGACTAGCAAAGCTGAGCAAAACAATGAGACATCTATTACTATGACTAAACTAAAATATATATAAGCATGGCTGTAATATGTGGAAGTGGAGAAAAAAAAGGAATTTGAACTACTCAAATAAGTTAGAGAATAAAAATATAGTTTAATATACTGACAGATTATTATACATTTATAAATTAATTATATACATTAGTGTGTGCGTGAATGAGCAAGCGGTTTACCAAGCAATAGAGGATTACATAGTTTCATTCACACTATTATTTCTCATATGCTCTTTATTAGCTAAAAAAATATATTATAAATAAGCACTCATCTTTGGTGGGTCCAATATTAAGATGCCAATCAGTTATTAGAAAGAAATTACATAAAATTGCTATTAATGCTTTGGGTTATGGTTCTGAAACGTGGTGACTAACATATGATTTAGGGGAGCATTCTGAGATTCATTACAGATATAAATACAAACTATTTTCCTGCCATTACGGTTTTGAAAATACATAAAATACATTTGACAATTTATTGAAAATTATTTTCATTAACATTTACAAGAAGAACGCTTTATTTTTCACCAAGGCATATAGATACTCTTAAATACAGAAATAAGTTACGATGGTGGGAAAGAAATACTAATACGAAGAAGTTTGCAGTGCTGACATAATAGCCTAAAATAACAGGAAAAGTCGTGCTTCTGGACGAAAACAAAGTGGATGGGCATAGCGTGTACCAGACTTAGGGATCACCACCAGAGGCCTTTTATACGACAAATGGTCCTGGGTAGTTTCAACTGCCCTCAGGACAAGACTTGAGAAGCGATATGCATAGCGTGTGCCAAACTTACGGGATCACCACCACAGGCATTTTATATGGAATAAGTGGATATAACGAGAAATCTATGGGTTCGATCTTGTCGTAACCCCCAGATTAGAAGACTAGAAGCACGTAATATATATATACGAAGATATGCTAAATGTCAGTAACGCAGTAATGATAAATGTCACTAACGACATTGAAATATAATTTACTGCTTTAAAATAAATGACCCTTATTTGAATGCTATAACTTAGACAATTAATACGCTATGCAGTTATATATATATATATGGAGAGAGATTTCCTTAAATAAAATATACGTTAAGATTTTACTTAGTAAAAGAAAACATTAAGATTTACCGCCATCTCTTTTCTACTATTTAAAATAATTCAATCCCACCTTCGTGGTTTTTATAGTAACTGGAATATTTAAGTTTATATTTTAAGAGTAAATAAAAAAACAGTTATATAGAAAATAATTAATGGGTCACTCTTTCAGAATTTAATAAAAAAAAAAATTTTAAAAGATTTCAAAGCGTTAATTAGCTTAAATTCTGGATTTACCCCGGGTAGAAAATCCCGAGTTAAACAAATATATTTTTATAATAAACCAACATAAAATGCTGATTCGTAAAAACAAACTGGCGAACATATTAATTTATAATGCATTACATATATATTTTAAGGGGACGTTAATAACCTTTTCATGAAGGTTTAGAAAAAAAAATGACAGAAAAGATTTTTAGAAATTAAGCTTGCCAGGTTGTGAGATTGGCATATTAAAAATAAAAGCACACATAAAATCAAGTAATAAATAAATGACCGCATCAAAATTAAAGAAAGTTAGAGCATATGAGATAGAATTAAATTTAAAGAAATCATTTGAGAGCAATTTACATATATATATAGAAATTAACTAAGAGCAAATTACATATTAACAAAAACAAAGTTAAATAATATATTAAAAGAAATCTTGATAGATGAGTTAGACTAAATTTAGTTTGAGGTGATGGCTTGAAAAGTTATCTTGCAATTTTAAGAGTCCGATTTAGTAGTTCACGTGCACGGCAATTGAAATGAAAGTTCTTCGGTGGCAACAAGCTTCTATTACCATTCTAAAATTTTCCAGTCGGGCTCTTACTTCATTACTACGGGTGCATGATATTACGGCAGTGGAAGATGACCCACAAGAGTTGGGAAAAGCTTTTTACTACATCATTTTTAGATTTCAAAACAGCGTGGTGTCTAGCAGCAATTAGTTCTCTCAACAATAGCTCATCTCATCTGATTAAAAATTCAGCCATTTTATACTTTATCAGTTGTTTTTGAAGATGCAACAGTAAGATAACATCCAAAAATAAATTCAAATCTATTTCCAGATTAGAAATAGATTTGACAACATGTTTATAACAAAAGTATCTTTAATCTTAATCCCCTTTTAAGTAAAACTAATTAAAAATACCTACCCCAGATTAAAACAATAGTGCTTCCAATCCCTTTAATTATTTTTAGACAATTACTGTAGCATCTTCCATATTGGATTTTACAAAATATACGGTTTAAAAGAAAAAAAAACCAAGCAATTTAAAAAGAAAAAGTTTAAAAAAATGACGTATAATAAAATATTTAAAACATCAATCTTTTGTTAGT
Organism: Epiperipatus broadwayi; assembly: GCA_028023455.1. Taxonomy (NCBI): domain Eukaryota; kingdom Metazoa; phylum Onychophora; class Udeonychophora; order Euonychophora; family Peripatidae; genus Epiperipatus; species Epiperipatus broadwayi. The sequence continues at coordinate 3,069,175 of JAQFVV010000089.1, read as the reverse complement.
AATTTTGCTCATATATATATATTTGAGCCGCACCTATGTATTTTAATAAAAGAATTAATAATCATAAAATTAATAATAATAAAAATGTTAATTTAAAAGTTAAAATTTTATAATTTAGATGCGCATCTCAAATATATATATAAAATATATACATATGACAAAAGGAGCGGGATGGGAAATAGGGTTTAAATAAAAGTTAGTAGATGGAAACATGAAGCTCAATCTTATGCTAAGATTGACTGCTTCAATATAGTGCAATGTTTTTTAAACTGTAATAAAAATATCACGCTATATAAAATAAATATCTTATTTACATATGTTTAATTTCATCTAAGAATGACGTATTGTAAATTGTAGTAAATTTCACAAGCGTCATTTATTCAGACATAGTAAAGGTAATTTAAAGTGATAATTTAAAGTGATTGTTTAATATCTTCATGCTCTCATTTCCAGATACTTAAGATTTGCCCATACTTAAACGTTTGGGTTGAAAGGATAGATGGATTTATTCTATTCTTTCACAAAGACTTTATCTTGTATTTGGAAAGTGAGAGTATTCATTTATTGTTAAAATCCACAAAGCGCATGTGCTTTAGCTTAATGCTGATTATTATTACAGTTTAAAACATATTATAATTTGTATTTTGTTATTATCACTTTTCTTTCCTTTTAAAATTAATTTGATCATTTATTAATAAATGATTTCATATGAAATGCAGAATATGTGTATTTTAAATCCATATATTCTTTGGCGGTATTGTATATTTTCTATTTAGGTATACAAAATTGTTATTTCTGATATTTATTGAATCAGCTGTTCAAGACTTAACTAAAAGGATTTGATGTGATCTAATTGTTGTCACTAAATATATAATTAAAAGTTAACAAATGTATTTTATGGTAATGTAATCTTTTATTTGTATATAATTGTTACCAACTATATATGATAAGTATTTATATATTTTCATTATATTAACAATATGCAGTCATTAACACACAAATTTTAAATTATAAATATGAAAAAAGTATTAGAATTGTATAATATTGAACTTTAAATGATAGTCATGTTTTACATAGCTATTGGTGTGTAAGGAATATTCTAATAGAGTTTGCGCATGTATACAGTGAACGAATCATGATTTTAATGTAGGAAAATACAGTAACCTTTGTAAAAGAAAGTAGTAAAATAAATAATAATAATAAATTTATAATAAAAAATATATGAAATGTGTAAAGTTAGTAAAGATAAAAAAATAGAAATTCTAAACTCTGTGATTTATTATTACATGTTATTATTTTCATGGATAAAATTATTGTTTACAATTATTTGATGAGTTCTGGTTTAAAACAAACTCAATTAAGCTTTATGTTACTCCTGAAAGAAACAAATCTGTTATATATATTCCTGAATAAGTTAAGAAAGAATGAAAAGATTTATAACCCTCTCATTGCTGTTATGTTAATTGTGAGTATTCAATGTCAGAAATGTTTTACAGAAAATTAAATAAAAAATGGTCAATAATCTGTTATAGGCAAAATTAGATGAAGATAATGTTCACTTCTTACAGAGGTCAAATTTTTGATTCCCGAGTAATAAATGGAAAAAGGAAGAAAGGTAATCTATAATTATATAGAAAAAAAATTTGGAAAGAGATGTGTGAAATAAAAATTGGAATTTAAGAAGAATAATCACAAAGATAAATGAAGAAACAGTCAAAATAAGAGTCATAGGTCACATGACCTTATTCTCTTAAGCTTGTAAGTTATCAACAATGAGGATTGCCAATTCCTCAACAAGCTTTGTGATAAATGCTTAGCCAGAGAAAGCATTTAAAATATCTATGTCAGGAACCCCCCCCCAACCCCTGACCATGGTTTCATGCTTTGGCACTCCTCAGAGAGGTGCCAGGTTAGGTATTTTTAGATCTAGTGTGTGAACCTACCCTGGCACCTCTCTTAGGAGTGCCAAAGCACAAAACCATGGTCAGCAGTTTGGGGGGGTTCCTGTCAGATATTTTAAATGCTTTCTCTGACTAAGCATTTATCACAAAGCTTGTTGAGTAATTGGCAATCCTCATTGTTTATAGATGAAGAAATTTTATATCTATCATATAGGGTTTAAGGCTGATAAAGAAGTAATAGAAGCACACACCCATACATCAAGTTATATCTACAAGAGAAAAAAAATACTTGCAAAAGTCCAGTTATTATTTTAAATTGTAAATGGTTTATAAGATATAATAATGATATGTGAGTTATTTTTTTGCATTATTTCAAATTACATATATATGAAGTTGCTTTAAAATATTATTGAAAATATATTAAAATTGAATTTATTTTTATAGATTCAAAGGATTGGTCCTTGGGAGCCAAAAGCTCTGACTAAGTTTGAAGTGGAATCACAACCATGTCCTCCTTGCCAAATCCTTGTAGAATTATCTTGTTTAGGAAATCACATGGTATGGATTAATGCAGTAGTAGTTTTTTAAAAATATATGTTTTAAAAAATTATTTTTTATGTATCTATTTTTCTTCATATATTTTATATTGTAGGTGACACAGTTACCTTGCTCTTCTTTAAAACCATATTCTTGTTTAAAGCCTTGTAATCGTCTTCTTCAGTGTCTTAAACACAGATGTACTTTAGAATGTCACCAAGTACTAAATGCTCCTGATGATTCTTTGGTATATTTTATTATTGTTGTTGTTGTTGCTGTTGTAATATTTGTTAAAATGTTTTTTTTTTTTTTTTAGTATTTTGCTAAAGTTGTACTTTAATTGTACACTCAGTATCTCTAGTTTGTTGACTATTTATATAAGTAAATGTTTGAATTGTATATATCAAATGTATCTTTTTTTTTTGAAAATTTTTTTAAAAAATGGTTTTTAATTTTTTTTATATATTTTTTGTAATAGGCTGGAAGTAACTGCTCAGAATGTGAAGAAAAATGCTCTTATCCTCGTTTAAAAAGTTGCACCCATGATTGTTCTTTAGGTTGTCATCAGTCTCCATGTCCTCCTTGTAAAGAAATGATAAAACTTCGCTGTCATTGTCAATTAAAGGTGCTTTTAGTAGAATGCAATATTTGGAACAATGCTGATGATAAAATCAAATTAGAATTGACATCTTGCAAAAATTTGTGCCCCAAAAATGTAAGATATATATATATATATGAATTATTGACGTAAGATTTATTTATAATTGTAATAAAAAGTATTCTTGCATTCATTCTACTATTTAGATTAGGAAGTTAACCTCTTCATTTTTCATTGCTATTAAATTAATCAACTTCTTTTTTTCTTTGCTTTTAATCTTTTACTTATATTACTGCAAAATATTTTAATTGTATACTAGACAGTAATTGGCAGTCTATAGTGAAAAAACAACAGCAAATGTTAACACGATAGTTGTAATTGCATTATAGAATGTGTGTATATATGTTACTGTAATGGGATGGGGTATATTCCGTGTGATCATCCTTGGGGTGATTGTGATCATCCCTGGGGTGATCGTCATAGAATAAAAAGGAACTTGTAAAGTATTCACTGTACTGCCTGTGGTGGCACTGTTTCTATTTAAAAACATAGCGATACAACATTACCGGGTCTCTAGATTTTTTTTTCTCTAATAGATCGTATTTTGACATACGGTTATTTTTTCTTTTTAATATATTGTTGTTGTTTTTGTTTTTTTTTGACATAATTTTTTATTTTTTTTTATTTGATAAATTTAAAACTATAATGGACACTTTTACTTTTTTTTTTCTATCTCAAAAGTACACAATTTTTACATACGACTTTTTTTGTTTGGATTTAGATTCTAAATATACTGTTTTTTTACAGGCGTCTTTTTTTTTGGATTCGATCAATTTAAAAGTATAAGGGACACTTAATTTTTTTTGATCTCAAATATACACAATTTTTACATACGACTTTCTTTTTTTTTTTGCTTTTAATATACTGGTTATTTTAACAGAAGTCTTTTTTTTTTTTAAATTAGAATCGATACCTTCTTTTTTAATTGTTAAAAATGCGGGTTGCTGTTTATTGATTTAGAAAAAAAATCAAAGCTGTCAAACAAACTCCGCCTCAGATGTGTATTTGCTTATAAACGAAAAGAATTTTTGGTATTTTGACTAATATATCGATCAAGAGAGTCGATTCTCTTCCAACCAAAAGAAGCATGTTGTTTATTGATTTGAGAATAATTCGAAGCTGTCAAACAAACTCCGCCACACTCAGCTGTAAACCCCTACCCTTTTAATACTGACATTCTGGGTGTTAATTAATTGACTTACAGATCAAAATAATCACAAACAAAACAGATTCTTTTCAATCAAATAAATTTTATTCACCACGTATGACTAAACCAAATAAACTGCATCACTTTCTCGGTTTGGGACATCCCACAATTGCAATAACATGGTAGCCATTTTGTTATTCTTTTGTTACTCTCGTCCGAGTTACGACAGAAACGGTACTTTTTCGCCAACAACTACAATTGTCTGACAGAGCTGTTGACGTCTTTTTTTTGGTTCCAAATAACAACAAACCCCAAAAAAAACAAGCTTGGACAAATCTCAAGAATACGCTGATAATTACTAATACGCAAAAAGATCTCAGTTGGGAAATACAGAAAATCATAAACATCAACAAACAAACAGTTGGAAAACATTCCACTGCACACACTCTCATCTTAAATTCAAGCGAGAATACAAATTTGGTCACTATGCATAGGAATTAACGCCGCGATGAAAAAGCGGCAAACTATACGATCGTATAGTGTTGTTAGTTTAGATGTAGGGTTAGAACTGCGGAAGAATTGGCTGCGGATTCTAACCACTACATCTATTGTCTTTTAAGCGGCTAATATGATCGCTATTCGTGTATTAGCCGTTAGCTTTGGCTGCGAAAGCGGTATTATTCTGGTTTTTACACAGAAACAGCGCCACCACAGGCTGTACAGTGAATACTTTACAACTACCAATAAAAATATATGATAAAAATATTAATGTTCAAAGGATGATATTAAAGGAATGTTTAATATCCAAAATATATATGAGATTTACAGTAATGATATTAATATCAAAAAATATGTAAACTATTTTATATATGAAGAGATCTCTCAGAGAGATCAGACCAATTAACTCTTTAGAGCAACTATGATTAACTATAATCAACCAACATTATAATTATAAAAGTAAGTAAAAATAATACTCAAAATAACCATTCATCATCAATTAAATAAAATCAACAGTCCATCTTGTGGCTGGATTTGAACAATAAAAAAATATAAATCAACAGTCAGTCTGGTGACTGGATTGGAAATGAGTCTTCTGTAGACCAGGCCAACTATTGAGCCTTTGCCAGCTTGGGCAATTATTTAAATAATAATTTGGATGCTCTAACTTAAGTGCTCTGCTCATCTATTAGAATACATAATAATTAAAAACAATAATGCTGGGACATTAAAATATGCTGATCATCATCAATGTTCTGGCCACTTAGTATCATTAATGTACTGGCCAATTATAAACTTAATTTCTAAGAAGACTAAACTAAATAAATATAGTGCAATGGCTTTAAAGATTGTAATCTTGGTGCCATTCCAGGATATATCAATTAATCATCAATCATCTGGGTGCCCATAAACACTAAAACATATTCCCATTTATATATCAGCCATTATTGGTGAATCTAGCTCAGAGGAATGCAAGCTCATTATTGTATATGACCCAAGAGATGATGGAAACAAGATATTCCAAAAATATTTAGAACCACTGGAATAATTTTCATAATTGAACACAAGTTTATTAATAATAAAAATTAAAAAAATGATACGAAGGTCTAGAATAAGGCTATCCATATCAATTAAGCCTTCTGATTTTAATTAACATATAATAAAAAAAATTATCACATTTATGATTTACAAAATTACACAATTCAAGTTATTACTATGGTTTACAATATTAATAATACATTAGGTTTTTTTAAAACTCATTCAACACACAGGCATCTGGTTTGATATAAAATGAACATTTTTGAATTTATCAAAATAATAAAATTATTAAAAATATATTTCATAATTAATTCCATTTGAAAACTATACATAAAATTTTCACATACATGTCTATCTGTGAACATATAGATGATATGAATTAATATTATTAATTATTCTCTTTTTTCAGTCAATAAAAATATCTTCTTTTTCTTTTTTTAAAAAAAAAATAAGTCAATTTTTTGACAGATAACTCAAAAGTCTTTTTTTATGACAGGTTACTCTCAATTAATTACATCTGCTTTTTTGAAGTCCACTTTTTCTTTTTTTAAAAATAAATTTCCATGAATCAATCATTATTTTTAGATTTTAATTCAATTCAAGCAAAATTATTTACTTGTTATCTTTTAAAATATATAGATTTTTAAATGTCATTTTTACCAAAGAAATTATTAAAAATTTAATTCTCATTATATATAATGCTATTCAACATTGTATATACATTTATCCGTGCTTCTCTTTGTGAGTTGGTCTTGATGAGACAAGTATAGTCTTGTCATAATCAGGAAGGTATAATTAGATATGTTGGCATTTCCCTTCTGTCTAGGGCTTGATGAGTTTTAGGCCAGCAAACTGAACTATCTTCTAGAACACATTTGTACAGGCATTATAATTGATCATTTCAAGTCAACTCACTCTTCAAGTGAATCAAAACTCCAGTAAGTAGAACTAGTAGACTGCTCACTACTCGATCTACTAGCTTGACTTCAGTTACATCTTCATGGGAGCTATTTTTGTAACTCTCCAAACACCAATTCTGCTAGCCAACTGCTTCACAAAAAATATTACCACAAGAACTGTCTTCAAAAAAAATTACTAGCCAATCTTTGTAGCTGGTCTATTTGGCCACTGTTTCTCAAAATATTAAAACCAGATTTCTGGACAGCTTTTATAAAAACTGAACTGATATTTTTTTATCAGTCCTTTTATAGAATTATTAGAAGTGATAAAAACACAGTAACTGAAAACTGAGCTTTTTCTGTCCAATCTTTATCATGATTAAAATCAATTTTAATCTTTTCAAATCACTACTTTGAAATTTTACCAAAGGTGTGATCTACATGGTTTTACTTACTCTCTTCAAAGCACTTTTAATTACTACTTTTGGAATTTTTAATCTACAAAGATTTTTAAAAATAAAGAAATGTATACAAGTATTAATTAAAAGATTTTCAAAGATAAATATTTTTACAATTATCAATAGACATGCTTGTTTTTAAATTGCAAAAGCAGAGTTACAAATAACAATATTTAGACTTTTTTAAATATTTTAATTTATAATAAAATTCTGTTTTAAATTCACAGTTATTAAACCCTTTATTGTTTTTATTTCAAGAAATGTAGAAAAATATCTACAAAAATGTATATCTGTGTTTACTTCTACTTTGCCTTTATCTTTTATATATTGTATCTAACTGAAGTGTCACTTAGTTCCAAGAGGTAATCAAGGTTATCTTAGCTTAACCTTTTGTTTAAAATTTTGGATAAAAAAAATAATGATGATAAAAATGGAAATTAAACTAGTTAATTATTAAAATAGAATAATCTAAATATTTTTAATAATATTGGTTGGTTTGATAAGGGATATTAGGTAATAATTTAACATAAGCAAATGTTAAAAAAAAAGGAAATAATGGTGAATTGATAAATAGTAAATATATTCGAAAATAACTACTGTATAATCTATTCTAATGTTTAAAGAATAATAATAAGATATTATTAAGTTGGAATAAGTAAGAAATTTTAAAAAAGAAATATGTAAGTTTTTATTAAAAGAAAATAAGAATATTTGTTATTAGTTTTGTAGTTTAGCATTCTAGGTATAAAAGTTAGTTAGATTAAATAATCATTAACATGTTATTGTTGTAATTCTAAAAATAATTTTAAACAAATAATGTAAAGCCAGACGTATGAGAGAATATGTGCATGCATAGACATGGAAACATATGAATAAAAAAAATAATTTAACTCCCATATTGTTTAAAATAAGTAAATAAAGCAAATGTATGGATAAAATTATTTTTAATGAAATATTTAAGGGTTTAATAAAGGGTATAACTTTAAATTTTATATTTATTACTATTGTGTTTTATAAAATATTTAAAAAAAAGACAATTGTTGCATAATATTTGTAATACTAAAATTTTGACTTTGCAGCTGAAGGTCACATGGTATGGGAAAATTATATTGATTACATCAGTAGATTGATTCCACAGCTGGTTTGTCAGAATATTAAAATTTAATAAAAAAATATTTTTTATTGGTTTTTAAATGAATTGTTGGTGGATAAAAAATTGTGAGATAAAACGGAGATCGAGGGACCATCCAGGGGCTGATCTTGTTTCGATTCAACTGGTGCTGGACCTTAAAAAATTTATTAATAAAAGTAATTTTTTTTTAAAGAACTTGATTTTTTTTAAAAAATACAAATATGTTTAAAATATTTAAAATCGTCCTGTAGTGATGGAAGGCTAAAAAGAAAAGGTAATCTGTTTTTCTGACAATTTGTATTTCTGTCGAGGCATAGAAATTATAGTAAAAAAATGTCTAAAGTAAATGAAGCCTCTCACACATTATATGACATTAACTTGTTTAATTTTCTTTACTTGGAAGTAAGGTTAAGGAACGAACTATTAATCATTTCCATAGATAAGCGTTCGGTTGTATTAAACTATTTTGAAAATAAAATGCTAATTATTTTTCCTGTTAGATTAAAAGTATATGTAAAAAAAAAAAAAGATTTTTTTTTTAAAAGCTTAAAAAGAACATTATAAAGAAGCTGCTACATTCGATTACAGTGAAACTATAAAGAATGATTTTTTTTTTTTAAAAAAAGGAAGTTATTACTTATATCTTGACATATATGAAAATGATTTGTTTAGCTAAACGCAAACAGATAATATATACATTTTAAAAGGATAATTCTTATTTACACAGTAAAAAAAAAAAAAGGACACGTATTTGGAAATAAAACTTTAAAGCAATTTGTAAGGATTAATAATGAATTTATAGTATTGAGTACATTATAAATGGTCATACTTGCCAGTAATTAAAAATAACTTTATGACATTAATTATAGCATATAAACGGAGAAATGTCTTGAACAGTAAAAAAATTTTTACTCTCATATTTAAAAGTAAGCAAAGGAAATTAATTTTAAAAATAAATACGTCTTGGAATATTATTAGGAAAAGTACTTAAGAAAAACTATATTTCAAAAGAAGCGTTTTCCTAAAAGAGGATAAAGAAATTCAGATAGAAAGATATTCTTATTATTATTATATGCAATTTTGAATTCGGGATCCTATAAATAAATTAAAGTGTGTTCAGCTGAAGAATTTATTTTGTTTCATGCCGGCTTAATCTTATTAAGTTTTTTTTTGTAAAATTGTTTAAAAAAAATATTATTAATGAACTATTGAACATTTTCGTTTGGAAATGATTGCCATGTATATAAATGTATTAGTTGAAGCTTCGAATTCAAATCGATATCTTAACCTGGATAAATTGTCTACATGTTACGAAATGGAAAAATCGTCACGGAGCGGAAATATGAACTTAAATTAATGTTTTTTTGTTTTTTTTTTATGGTCTGCTTTATTGGTTTAGAAAAAAAAAAACCGTAAAAACATTTATGCTGTTAATTTTTTTTTTTTGTAACACTTTTGCATAAATATACAGGTAAACTAGAGTTATAATTTTAAAACGAAATAGGTTTATTTGAGTGAACAAATGTATTTTGCCATTCTTAAGTAGATTTAGTTTATTTATTAAGCATTACATTAGCTAGATTCTATTTAATAATTTTATTATAGAGATTTAAATATCACAGTCTTATTTTCATATAAATGGGATGTTTTACTCAATTTTTATTTTAAATTTACTAATGAAGTTTATCAGAGAGTATCCATTCATTTGTTTTATGAATGTTATATTAATAATAACTACAAATATTTTATAGTCATCGAGAAGTAAATATTCTTGCAATTAATTTACAATTTTAAAAGTCCACTAGTTACTATATTTTAGCATTTAATATTTTGTTATGTGTGCATTGTGCCTTGCCTAGAATTTTATATGCATTTAATTTCAAAGTATTTTCTACAGTAGTCAGTTGACCCATAGTTTGCTTTGTTGGTTCAAACATTGGATATACATTTTGTATTTTTAAACTTCTTAGGAATAACTTAGTTAATTAAGGTGAAGTATATATATCTTGCTATTAGTTAGTATTTGTTAGCCTCAAGAATTAGGCTTAGTTCATAATTTTGAATATGCTTTATGGAGTCGAGAATATCCTCCATCCTTATTGTATTGTATTTCCATGATTTGATAGTGCTTGTCCCCAAAAAAGAGGGTATTGTATTGTATTGTATTTTTCAGTGATGATGATCACATTTATAAGCATTGAAAATTCCATTCCCAGATGTACTGTAGATGAATTCCAGACATCTTCATTTTGCCTCGAAGTTAGGTATTTTTGAAAGCCACCATATTCTTTTCCAGCTCTGAGGAGCCTAGTATTTTATATTTTTTGCCTATCATTCATGATGACTTAATGCTAATTCCAACACAGTAGGTGATGTTGCATTTGTTTTTTTAGATTTGTGATGACAAGATATGCTTGTTTGAGGAAATGTATTTCTTCAGGTAGTTGTAGCTAATTTAAGGCTCATAGATATATCAATGTTTGAATTGTGTTGCTATGATAGTTTTATCATGCACAAGCTAACCAACAATAAGTTATATTTATTTTAAAGTATGTTAATTATGCATATGGTATAAGTAGCAATTCACACATACTAATTTAATATTTTCATCCAGAATTTCGCCGCTGGATTTGTAAGTCTGTTACATTATTATCTTTAAAACATTGAGGGAATAATTTTATGTGAACTAAAGTTATTTAAAAAAAAAAAGTATAACTGATCTCTGATGAATGATTGCCCCATACACTTAATTTAGTTTAATTTTAATATTAGCTTAATCTGATTTAAACATATATCTAGCTATGATATTATTTATATCCGTGAAACTAATGATGATATTTTTCAAAAGTATTGCTGAATATGCTTATTCCAACTTAGCGTTTGTTAGGTTTAGGAGTATAAAATTAAGCTTGGGGTTTCCAATATAAACCTAGTTCTGTGTGTCATTCTGATTATTAGATGACACAATAATGGTATAAATTAGTCTAATAAACAAGAATAGTAGTGTACTTATTACGTACATATGATAATTAAAATTTAAGGTATTTTTTGATAAAAATCTAATTATTAAAAGAAAGTAATATTGAATAACCTTTGTCGGTTATTAATGTATTAATGTAAATTAAATAAAACTGTTAAGAGTCCAAATAATTATATTAAATCTTAGTGCGGTATTGGCACTGTTTGTATTCTACTACATTTGTAAACATTTCTTCTCATTATTAATAAATCAAATTATTATTATTTCAAAAGTGTTGTTTTGTTTGTTTTACTTTTATATGAGAATATATTATTGTCTTGGGTTCCAAGTTTACAAAATCTTAAAATGTAAAAGTTATTGAATCTTCAATTCAGAAATTTACAAGTATATTCTAAGTTAATTAAATATAGTTAATATTGTCTTGAAAATAAAAAAAAAAGCTATGTTAAAATAAATGATTCTCATATTGAATCGTAAAGACAGATAATTGCATTATAGCAGATACCTAATTAAATACTTAGTTAAAAGTTTTTTTTTTTAAAAAAAATTATCAGTATATCTTTCAGACTAAAGATTATGCAATATCAGATTAACAATATTAGTACTTCAGAAGAATATTTTAATTAATATTATTTTAAAAGCTGCACCTTATCTTATATTCACTGCACATCATCTATCATCATCTTAAATTTGATATATTTAAAGAATTCTAATTCATTTGCATTTGAGGTCTTTAGTGGTTGTCTGTGAGTATGGAAAGGCATTAAAAGTACCCTTGCTCTTTTCTCTGCTCAAGTAATATCTTAGATAATAGGCCATTATTAGTTAAATTTAAATTGATTCATTAAATTTTGTGAATTAATATTTGTTTTGTTTATTATTTTGAGATTGAACATGTTATAATTATTTTATGGTCAGCTAAGATGTCATTTATTTATTAATCACAGTAATTCTTTATTAGGCAACTTAACTTAAACTTTAATTTTATACAAGAGTGTTAGTTTTAAAATCCCTGAGGTTATTTACTCTTGTTGTTTAGTAAATATAATTCTGTAAGATAATATTTTAAAGCAAAGCATCATAGATCTTATTCAGAGAGTGTATAATCTATTGGTAGGACTAATATGGTAAGCACTGATTAGTGATTTTAGATAATCTTTTGTATGGTTTATTGAAATATTAATATGCTGTAGTAGTTATAGTTCATCAATATTGGATTTGACCTTTATTTGATTATACATCTCTAGATCATCATCTCTTTTTTTAAAATTTATTGTAACCCCACTGAGCCGAGTCGTTTAGAGTCTCTCATTTATATTTTATTTCATTTCAATTTTATTCCATTTCTTTTCATGTCATTTCTCATATCTTTCTATCATCTCAGCCATTTAAACATTCGTTAAGAGTTTCTTTTATCATCTCATTTCATTTCCCTCTCCTTTATTCCATCTTTTTCTTATATCTCTCTTTCATATCTTTCCATCATCTCATTTCTTTTCTCTCTCTCCATTACATATCATTTCTATTAATTTTCCCCATTTCTTTTCCTCCTCAATTCTTTTCTTTTCCATCATTTATCCTTACCATTATCATTATCTCCATTTCATTATTAGTATTATATTTCTCTTTCTCTTCTTTCTTTTTCACACCCCTTATCTCATTCTAGTTAGGTTACAATATATATGTGTGTGTGTGTGTGTGTGCGCGCACACATACACAACTGTTGCTGTGTATAGAAATGAGATAATATCCATTAAATAGAAAAACTTTAACCTTTATTGTTACCAAGAAATTATCAATTATTACTAATATAGCTTTTTTGTTGGGGGTCCTTTGTTGAAGTAAAAGGGGTCCTCTTTTACTTCTAACCCAAGTTCTTATATGGATTTAAACTCAGAAAGCTATTTTTATAGGTGTAAGAATATGAAAGAATAGCATCTTTTTTGACATTCTGCAAATATTTTTTTAACTTCTCCAGAGAATTGTATATGTTGAATTAAATATTTTTATGGATTGTTGTTATAATAATTAATAGAAATAAGGAGATAATATCCATTAAATAGAAACTTTAACCTTTGTTGTTACCATTATCAATTACTATTAATTGACAATTCCTTAGGATAAGCAATTTTTTTTATTTATAAATCTATAATAGCTCTTTTATTGGGGTCTTTTGTTGAAGTAAAAGTGGTCCTCTTTTACTTCAAGTCCAATTTCTTATATGGCTTTAAACCTAGAAAGCTATTTTTTATTTTTGAGCCATTATAGGTTTATGAGTAAAAAACTTGCTCAGCCTCAGGAATTATCAATTAGTAGTAACTGATAATTTCTTGGTAACAATAAAGGTTAAATTTCTCTCTACTTAATGGATATTATCTCCTCATTACAACAACAATCCATAGAAACATTTAATTCAACACATATATATATTGTAACGGGACAACATAAATGCTACTAAATCTTCATTTAATAACCCTTTTGTTTCTGGTAGCACATATAATGGGGCAGGCAGTTATAATAGATTAAACATGTGTAGCACAAACAAAATAACCTAATTATCAAATGCCATGGGCAACAGGATGACAAATTATTTCCATCAATACGATTATGAAATTATTATAGTAATACAGTAGGAAATTCATTTTATCTGCCTATTTCTATGTACTCTAATCTACTCTTGCTATTCCATGGAATTCGAACTCAGGAAGAATATACATGAGTTCTAGTTCAGAGGTATGATTATATTTTGCTTGCATACCAATTATATATATGGTGTGTTGGGATATGATGAATTGCAAAATAGATAATCACAAATGATTTATAATAATTATAATTTAATGAAATCACATCAATAGCAAACCATTTATAATTCAATTTAAACATAATATGAATTATCTAACAAAAAATATATATAAACAAAAAAAAAATGTAATAAAATATGATCATCTTTCATTTTTGCATCTTTATTATATAATAAGTTATATAATATACTGTTACAAGGGATTGTCATTCCTTATCCGAATGTACTAATTCAATATTCTAACATAAAATAAATTTGGCTCTTTTTTCAAATAGTGATCAATACATTATAGTTGACTTTCCTATCCCTATGTTATAATATTGTAAAGATATAAATCGAATATTATCTTTTATTTTAAAGTCTATTATTGATGATGTTAAAATATGATAGAGTGAGATCACTTCTACAAAAATATTAATCATTTATTCCAAATTTTAAAAAATTGACTAATACTTTAATTATAACAAATGAATTATATTTATAATAAAACATTATAATCATCATTGTGTATATATTTAAAATTAGGTAGAGTAATAAATCTTACCCTTTTAAATCTGTAGATAGTCACAATGGTTGTAAAGATATATTGGAGTCTTTATATTTTAATGATCAGTAGATATCAATAAATTTAATTATAGTTGAATGAAGTTTGCTCTATTATCAACAGAAAGAAAATAATAAATTAAAAATATATATACAAAAGAGAATCGTACATATGATGTTAATTTTGTGTAGTTAAGTCTAAGATTTATAAACAATTCATATTGATGAATGAAATAAATTTTTACTTTAGGGATCATATCTTTCTCATCTTTCAAAAAACATTATTCCATATTTGAATTTCCCAATGGGGATATTCTTTCATTTATGGTAATAATTTCCATCTCAGAATTTCCTGTGGTTTGTGGTAGTTCATTTTGATTTGATGTTTAACATAGACAGGTAGTAATTGCTTTTTATTACAATCAGATTCTAAATTATGATAGTATGATCAACATTCCATTTCTACGATGTTTATTCCCTTTTAGCCAATCATAGCTGCATAACTGTACTAGAATTTTATTTAAAGTTATTGGTTGTATTGAAACTTGATAACAGTTTTATTTTACACAATCCTTTAAATAATGATGAAGTGGTTGATTATTTTTAATGTTCAGATTCAATCGGATTAAGAGATTTTTGATATTTGTAAAGTATGTTTTTACACATATTAAGTCTATTCATAATTATAAGCACATTTTTTTCTCCATTGTCCAAAATTATTATCTTGTTTGGAGATGTGAAATTTTACTGATTGCTATTGAATGGCTTTGAGTGGTGGATTCAAACTTATATTTTACTCAAAAACATATTGACTAATCTGTGTTATGTTTGAATCTCCCTTTCATTTTCAAGAAGAAGAGAGAAAAAAAAAAATCTTTTAGTCCTCTCTCTGTTAACTGTTCTATATATTATTTAAGTTGATTTAAGTTCACATTTTTCTTATTTCATTTATGATGTCATTTTATTATCTGTGTATTTAATGAATGGATGATAAATGACAATTAAAACTTAATAATGATTTCTTTCCTTTGATAATTTTGGAACTTATATATATATTTTTACAGTGTGGTTATCTACATGTCAGTATAGTTAAAAATCGTTAAAATTGTAATTTTTAAATGATCAGTTTGTAAACAATTATTAATGTATAAAATTAATAGTAGATTTTTAATAATTATTGGTAATAATTATATTCAAGATAGGTGTATGTGTTGTATTTTTTTATTTTTTGAGTTGTTTGATTGTATTTTTACAATATATATATATAAGTATATATAGGACCGCATCTAGTTTTTTGTACCTTAAACATACAAATGAGGTTCAGAGCTCTTTTTATATAATCAAGAATGAGTATTTTAAAAACACAACAATTTTTGAAGTCATGTTAAATTAATTATATTATTAATATGAGATGGTAAAAGAATATAAAATTAAAATAAAAAGTCAGGTTTAAATTATTTCAAGAAATTTACAATTTTTTTTTTTAATTTTGACATTTGTAAACATATTAGTAATATCATTATGCCAAATAGTTGGAATATTCTTTTTTATATACAGTATTGCCAGTGCATTAAATTTTTGTTTCAAAAGAATATTGTATAATTTTTTACCAGTTTTAGTTCAAAAAATGATTGCTCTTTTTTGGCAGTGCTTATTGGTAATATTAAAAACATTCTTAAAATTATGCCAACCTTAGGAAATATGGATGTAATTTTATTTTTGATTATAAGTGACTATATTTTTAACCTTACTGTTCCATTTTCAATTTATCAACATTTATGTCTTTTCTATAAATTCCCTCAATATAAGTTTTACAATATGTGAATGCTTCTTTGCTATAATCATATATAAATTTAAGATTATTTTTGTATCCTTATTGTCATTTCTTTCACAAATGGCTAAAAGTATATTCATTTTAAAAGCTTGACTTTCTAATTGTATATTGTTTATCATTGAAAAAAAAAAATTGCAATTCAATATTTTTTTTCTTTTGATATTTAATTGGGACAATATTTTCAGCTTCATTTTCAAATTCCTTAAATTGTTATGTATAATATAGTAAAGTTGTTTGTGATATAATATAATGATACCACTGTTGATGTTACAATGATTTGCTAATACTATTTGTGCTATTTAAATCCCCCTTCCCCAATACATATGAGTATACAAATTTGAATTTATTCAATTTTTTAAATAATATAGCTATTTATACTTGAGCAAGTAACTTTTCAATTTTATTTATAGAGAGTTTGTTTAATTAATGCTGCTTAATATAATTCTCTTTAAAACTCCTTATTATATCAACTTGTGCAGACCATTTTATATAACAAATGTTTTATCGTTGAATTTTTCATCATAAAATTCTTGTATTTGTTCCATCAATGAGTAGATGCAGAGTATAAAAAAAAATTTTTTTAAAAATTTTATCTATAAAAAATGATATTTCCATACAGCTTTTTATTACTATATAGCCAGTTGAGTTTAATGAATGAGCCACTATATTAATCGAAAAAATATTCTTGATTTAGATTGATTCCTAGTTGGAATCAGATAAGTTATTTATTAAGAACCTTACTAAATAATAAATTTTAGAAAATTAGGATTGTTTTTATGGTTTTAATTTATAGAAGTTTCAAATTAAACTATATCAGAATTTCTTCAAATATTATTTTTATTTGGTTCATAAAAATACAGTGTCATGCATTTACAAATGAAAAATCTTTTTCTTAGCCATCTTTTTGTGTGTCTTTATATAAAAGCAAATATTATTGTTTATATATAAATTATATCTGCAATAAATAACTTGAGTATGAAAATTATTCTTTAATTCGTTTGTCTTTAACTTTATATCAATACTTTCATCTAAATTTATATTTATTATTAAATTTTCCAAGGTAAAAATTAACTTTCATTAAAATTAATATTGATATTGTTGTATGTATATATTCTAAATTATCAATTACAAGTGGAGCAACTGCAAGTTTCTTATGGTGACAATATTACTTTTAGTTGTGTTTGAGAAAATACTATATAAACTTTGCATATTCGAATATATTAATCTTTCCATTAATGTTTTTTTTTTTTATTATTCAGAAGAATAAGATAAATGTCAGTTAATGATTGGGCATATAATTTAATATTTTTATTGTTTTCTGCTTTCCCCTTATTTTTTAAAATTTGAAAAGTGTTTATTTTTTAAGTATTGATTGATATTTATTCTGAAAAATGAATTTTCAATTATTTTTTGTTGGATAAACATTCCTACTAAAATAGAAGCATATTTTTACATTGTTTATTTTTATAAATGCCATAAGAAACATTTACTTCCTTCATAGATCAGCTAGCAATTCATTTTTATATGTTGATGCTAGTTTATATAATTAATGATTTATTTGTATATTAGTTGTATAATTGAAAATATTTTTTGTATTGGTCAGTATTTTAATATTATGTGATTTTATATTTTAATAGCTGCCATGTGGTCATCGATGCACATTTGTATGTCATAGCGGAATGTGTTCCAAACTTAGTCAATGTGCAGAGAATGTAATTGCATATTGTATTTGCAAGAAACGTAAAAAAAAAGTTGCTTGTAAAGTAGTCCTTTCAAACAAAAAAAAAGTTATTGATTGTGATGAAGGGTGTAAGCAATTTCAAGAACAAATGCAAAAGGTAATAAATAAAATTAAAAAATAGTATTTCAATATGTTTAATTAAATTATAATATATGTATATATTTTTAGTTAAAAGAAGAAGAGGAACAAAAGAAAATTTCTCTAGAATTGAAAAAACAGCAAGAAGAATTAGAAAAGGCTGAAAAGAAATTACAGAATAAAAAACGCAAACTTCGTGTACGAGGCAAAGTTAAAGCCCCACCAGAACCATTTTTTAAGCCACTTTATATATTTATACTTCTTTTAAGCATTTTGACATCATTTGTAATTTATATTTTATTTTTATATAGATGAAACAGGTGTCATGTTTATCATTTTTTAACAAAAATTTATTTAAACTATGGAAATGTTTTATAGGTAAATTGTATTTAAATTTTTTTTATTTATAATGAAATATTGATAGAATTAATTTTGACAAATATTTTTTGTTTAATTTTTAAATGTGTTTAAAATGTAATATGTTTGTAAAGATTTAATTTGACAACTATTTTATGCTTAGTTTTCAAATATTTTTGTTATAAAATTACATTAAATATATAAATGATTACTTTTACCCTTAATCTTTGTATGCAGTATTTTATGTATATATTTGTAAGTAAAAATGAAAAAAAATGAGTAAAACAATCTTTAAATAATTATTGCAAGACAAAGACTTCTTTTAGTCTCCATAGAATAACATTGAAGTAAAAGTATTACATAATAAAATTTCTAAATGCTCAGTTATGAGGTATAGTGATTTTCTATCTTTGTTTTATTCTCTAGGTAAGAATAGTAGATTCCCCATTTGTCACTCAATTCTGGATAACTAACCAGGTTGACTATATACTAGCTACCTAAAAGAAAAATCATAAATTGGAAAAATTTCCAAATTGTATTCAACTCCAATATGGACCCCAGTGTGTGGATGTAGTGAGATTATGCTCAAATTATTATACTATGAGGCCCTTCCTATTTAAACATATGAAAGGTTTTTTTTTATGATCTTTGTTATTACAGAAGTTTCCACTATTTAAATACTATATTGACATAGGAAAACTAATTTTAAATAAGAGAAGTGAGATATAATTATTTGAATTTAAGCAATAATATTATAAAAATTTTAGCTTTAAAAAATTTTTTTATTCAAAAATCATAGTAAAAAATTTAAAGCAATAATTTTATATGACTAAAGTGAGTTTATTTATTGTCATTTTAAAGGAGGCTATCTTCTAGTGTAATATGCATATGTATGTTTATAATTTGGTTCAGGATTTTTTTTTTAGTTCCAAATAGGCACTTTGAATTATATAATTATTATTACTTCAGGGATGGTTTTTTATATATATATTTATTTATTTTTACACATCACATTGTGTAATAATTTTTTTTATTCTATTCATGAAAATAGTTACATATTGTTTATTATTCAATTTGTATTTTTAGCTTTCATTTTACCTTTGAACTAAGCTTTCATTTTATTTTATTATTTGTTTGATAAACAGATAATATGCTCTAATTAAGAGGTCACTATCAAAATGTTGTAATTACAATTGTTCAGACCTTTTAGATAAATTCTGTCTTGGCCATTGGTCTATGTTTATGGCGAATTTCAGAAAAATAAGCAAAATTTTATTCTATAAACAAGGCAATAATTTAAATATACAATAGTCATTTTCTTTAAAATGGATATTATGCCAAACAACACAAAGTAAGTATTAATATAAATAGTTAAAGACTGCAATAGTAATAAACTGTTTATCAGTGATGATGAAATAATATTAGTAATTTATAGTAGTTTATTGCCTGGGTCCTAAATCTACCTTTGCACAGAAAATTGAATGTAAGAAATGCATAATGTTTTTCTTAGAGGAAAAACCATTTCTGCTGTATTTTATCAATACTATTTTATTGATTAACTGTAGGATATATATGTGTTTTTAAGTAAGCGCCATTGATCATCAGCATATATCTATATTTAACAAATGCGAGACTGATACTATAAAGTTATCAATTAATAATTAAAAAAAGGAAAGTGAAGATAATAGTTATCCTAGTTATATAAAGATTGTAGTAGCTTTTATTGAAGCCATTAAATGAAGATAAAAGTAGCCATGAGCTTACCATTTCTGAGATATGTACTCCTTTGCTAATAATAAAGGCTGCATCATGTTATATTTGTATCTTTGTTATATCCTCTGTTTAAAAATAGCTCTATTCTTATTTATCAGCCACTATAGGATGGTTGATTGAGTTGGCTATAGTCCATTTATCTAAAAGAAAAATTTCATGTTTGTTTATGATTTGAAAAAATTTCATGGTTTATCCAGTTTGGATTTGGGTATGGCAAGTAGATTAATCTCTACATCACAATGCCTGATAAAAGATAGACTCTGATCAAATTATTGAAAATGTATATAAAAAGACCTTGCGACTTATTTAGATACTTTAAATCTTTGGATAAAAAATTATTAATTATTTAGTAATGGTTATTACAAAAGTTAAAATTTGTTAATAAATTTTTGAGCGTGGATGTAACTTTATACGTCTACTACATGATTAGTACAATAAGAAAAAAATATTAAAACAGGCAAAAATTCTCCATACAGTAGTGCCACTCAGTGATCCTGTGATGTTTAGTGGTAAGAAAAAAATATATGTATATGACCTATTATATTGGAGCACATTTGGCTTTATAATGGCAGCTTTCTTTAGTAAATATGAATGAGGATATATTACATCTGTATCTATTTCTGTTGTGAAAACATAGATGTTTATTAGTCTTATTAAAAATATTTTTTCTCTTTAGTAATTTATTTACAATCTAGAACAGTTGTTTAAACTTGTTATGACTAATTTTTATTACTTGTTTTGAATCAGGTTTATCATGGTGTTGCTATATATGTTTTTATTGAAAGAAAAGCAAATGGAACAAGCATGATTATGCATCTTGAGATTTTTAAAAATTTGTAATGCATAAAAAATTGCATTTTTATAGAACTGAAGCATACATAATACATGTGACAATAGTTAATAATGATCAGTAGCATTTTAACAGCTTGCCTGAGCCCAACTTTTTCTGTGTATGAGTGAATATAGGCATATTATATATAGTGTTCATACTGGATAAATTTTGGAATCCTATTAATCATATAAGAAAATAAAAGATGTTGGTTTTATTTTTTTATAATTGCAAAATCAAATGAGACTAGAAAAAAAACTAATTGTTTACAAAGTTCTGATGACCTTTTAATGAAAATGTCAGATTATATAATAATCAATTTTTTATTTAGTAAACAGTATTTCATTGCTCTGATTAATATACGTTTCATTTTATTAATATAATAAATGACTTGCATGGTTTAGTGCAGTGGTAGAGTCATGATTCTGGAAAGCTAGTGGTCCATAGATCATTGCAAAATTTGCATTTCATGGATCACATTTCAGCTTGCGCACTTTTAATGCTCATACATCATGTCAGATCTAAACATCAAACTATTTGATTATTTATTTATTTAATATAATAAATTCTATAATTGATTTTATATATTTGCATGACACATAAAGAAATGCATTGTTTTCAAATTCAGCTGTCACAGTTTTTTATTTTAAATTCTCATTCACAGAAAAATTTACGTATTAAATTATTTCTATTAAAGTTTCTTCAGTAAATGTTGTGCACTTAACATCAGATTACGCCACATTATGTAATAATATTTTTTATATTTATAAAAAGTATTTTTTATAATTTATTTCTATGGTTAAATTATGATATATAGTTTAAAACTTTTATTTATTTCAAGTATTAGATTATTAGATATAATTTTTGCAGTTTCCCTTCTTTTTTTTTAAATGATAAAACTTGTTTACATAATGAAATAAATTGTTCAGATTAATATTTTTTGTTTAAAAAATAATATTTCTTAATATAAATATAAACTTTAAAAATTATATGTACTTTTGTAGAAGGAATTAGATATAAATAAGTTTTTATATTAACAATTGAATATTTTATTTTCAAATCCAATCAACACAATTGAATATTTTATTTTCAAATTCATTCAGTTAAAAATTGTTTATTATGTATATGTAAATCAAATAAAAGATCCATTATAAATTAATTATTGTAATAATAATAAAATATTATTTGTGGAAATAAATTTTTCAAAGAAAGTATTACATAGAAATATTTTCAGTTATTCTCATAACTTTATTAAAATTAAATCATTTTTTGTTAAAGAAGGTTATGAGAATAATTGAAAGTATTTTTGCATTTTTTAATAGTTTCTTGTAAAATGTATTTCCATCATTAATTCTTTATTTATTATATACATATGTATTACCATTAATTTATTTGTTAAAAGTTATAGTCATTAACTAATCAGAAATTAAAATTATATTTTGATTGAACTTTTAGCCAGAAATAATTTAATTTTTTTAAATTTATTACTCAAAAAATATTATGTTCTTGATTAATAAATGTTAAAACTCGCTTTGGAAAATATTATTTAGAAATCTTTGATATCACAGATAATTTTTTTCTGATTAAAATAAAATAGATATGTTGATTAAATTGTTAAGAGGACTCTAGAACAGACAGTTGAACAATTTGTTTGCAACTTTCTTCATCTCTGATTGTTCAAAATTTCAATAATAAAAAATGATGATAAAAAGACTATGAAGTCATTATAACAGCTTTTAGGATACATTGGTCCTGAGAAAGATAAATCAAATTCATAATATCATCTTATGACTTGATCCAAATATGCTTCTGTATTTGTAGATCATAGTCTTCTTAAAACTTGCAACAATCTGTTTTGTTTTAACCATGAGAAATATTTTCTATCATCATGGAAATAGTTTTCAAGGTCTGGACAGATTCTCTTTTCAAAATCTGTTTGTTAATTGAAAGAATCTTTTATCACTCATGATACAATAATTAAGCACTTACTTTGTTTTAGCATTTTATTGTGACTAGAAATATATAAAATAATAACTTTAAAGTCAATAAATGTTAACAAGTGCATGTATATGCATGCATACATTATGTATACTATATATATTTTCAGTGGTGATATTCAAAATATTTATGCTCTATACCCCTTCTCCCCATCCCATTATACAAAAAAAAAAAAAAAAAAGAAACGAGAAATCGAGTTTAAAATTTTTTATTACTGACAAATTTAAATGTAAAACATGATAGCAAAACAAAAAAAGCTGTTATTTCATTTCCTAGAGAATTTATAAAGAGAATTGTATTTTTGAATAATAAATTCAAAGCTCATGTTGTTAAACAGAACATTTCTTGATTAAATGCATAATTTTAACGGCTTGTATACATCACAAAGAGACATTAAATGTTTATGAATGCAAGAATCTGACAAAATTTATTTCGATAATTTCCAAATATTTGATTTTCTGACATTTTTTCATTAATAATTACAAACCATTTGTATTTTTATTTGAAATATAATTGTTTGCCATTTCAGAATTATAATTTATATATTCATTATTCTTACCATTAAGCTGTTTCTACCTGCTGATCTGAATATACATATCAACTCATGATGTAGCAGTAAAAACTGGGCAATGTTCTGTCACATTTTGAGAATTGTCAGATTTGTTAAAATTAACTGAAATGCTAAAAAAAACTTATCTAGATTACGGTCTTATTTTAAGTGTTCTTTAATTAAATGATATGATTTTACAGGAAATTATAATAATTGGTTATTTTAATTCTTCAAAACACAATTTTTATTTAAAGAATTGCTATTATGGAAATCTAATCATAATTGTCCTAATCTAATAAAGTACTAGGTTAAAAATAACATAAAACTGACTTGTGCCATTCTAAATAAAACTTAGTTTATTTGGACAGCAGTGGCAACTTCATTTATGGGAATTATTTCATTTGCTGAAACAATCATGTAAAAATATCTACATTTGAAGTCAGTGATATGAATAATAAGTATTTATATTTGTAAAATTATTTTGTAACTGAAATGGAAGCTTTTAAAAATTTTGAGAATAGGTTGAATGTCATCACCTCTGCATTTGTCTTGTAATTAAAAATTAAAAACTTTATTTCTGTTTGAAATAATTAAAAAGCAGTTTGGACATAGATTTTTTGATTTAAGAGACTATTTGCAGTTAGTAAACTTTCAGTAATAGTATATATTGAAATGATATATAAAGGAGAGATATATATTAGAGAGAAATAAATAATTCTACTATATCCAAAATGTGTCAATTAAAATGTAATGCATGTGATTAATTTCTGTCTAAGAAATTTAAGAAGCTACCATGTTGAAGCAATTCAAGGACATGTACTAGTTAAATAATGGTAATCACTACAATTAAAGATTTTCTAGATGATTCTTTCTGTATCTTTATATGTCTAAACAAAAGTATATTACTCTCCAATTATACATCTGAAAAACTAAATCATTAAACTATCTTTCTACTAGTCAGTCTTAGGGCAAAGCAATATTGTCAACCTGAATTTATTATTGATGATATACTAGCACTACCTATAAAACCTTGATTATAGAATCTCGATCACCACATAACTAATTATTTCAATCACATTCATATCATTATTATTCCTAATTCTAACTGAATTAATTATGGTAACTATTATGTCTTAAACTTAACGTCTGATTATTATACACATTGAATAACATTGCATACTTCTAATAGTGCATAGGATTGAGAATAAAGAAATGCAAAAGTTTTAAATGTAAATAATTATTGAAATAGAGTTTGAATGCAGTATAACATTATTATTTTTAAGGCTAACTACTGAATAAATTTGTTGGTATATGTCATTATTCATCTTTAAAATATTAATCTTGAAGATAAAATATTTTTAATTTGACATGCATCTTTTCAAAAATATTTATATAAAATTCTTATAGCATATCACAAGACCACTTTATATTAATATAATCATTTTATGTATAAATAAACAAAGTGTGAAATGAATTATGAGTAAATACATTTGACCTTTTTCTTCAACTTTCACATGAAATTGAACAATAAACTCTTATTCCCATTAGATAGAATGAGGAGAGAAAGAAATAAAATTATTATATTTAAAATAATTATAAATTTTAAATATTATTTAAATAAATAATATTTAAAAAATGTAAACATTAGCTAAAATTAATAATAATAAAAATTACTAAACTTGTTTAAAGCAAATAAATATAAATGTTCTCATCTAGGCTTTTAAGATTTAATTTCAAATTACATACAACTTCATTCAAACTCTGTATGCCCACCATAAGATGTTTATAATGATTCAATTTGGTTTTGTTTTCATATGAGTTTTGTCTTTATGTTGAAATTTTTTCCTGTTTCAAGGTTACTTCACTTTTCAAAGAATTAAAATTCTGTTAAACTTTCATTATTTCAGTTGAGGGTTTTAAAGGTAAGTATTTTATAGGCAGGAAGTTTGTCTCATCATAAGAGTGACGGTAGATTAAAAATTTAGATTAAACACTGGAAATAAGATAGAAGTGATCACAACTAGTACAATTAGTGAATCTAGCCACATTTTGACACAGTTATGTAGCGGAAGTTTTTTCATGCTGCTATAATGATGGATTATCAGGATGTTTTTTATGGCAACTATTTGCGGAACTGCAAGCCAGAACTTTTAAGTTTTTTTGTGAAAGTTGCCTGTATTAATTTAATTGACAACTACTAATAACTGGAGTATTAGTTAATTTTAATATTTGAAACCATATCTTTTATACTTTTTCAAAATTATGAAACAACCGAGATCAATTATCAAAACCATTATTCAATCTCACATTGCTTTTTGATTTATAATTTTATTAATTGAATGCATATTTTGTACATATTTATAAACAAATTATCTATTTGATTTATTTTTTGAGCTGTTTATTCAATTGGCCAAATTTTTAAACAACTTAATGTATAATTTGAAGTCAACTTAAAAAAAAAAACTTTTATTATTATTATTTTTACATACTAATCATAAATTTCAAATGAACTTATGTAAGCTCATAAAAACTAAGATTCTTATAACTATTGGAGTGTATTCTAAATTTACAATATTTTTGTCCATTTTTACATATTTGACAACTAAATAATAATTATAAACTTCAGGCATTGTGTTCTTTTTTATTACATCAAATTTCTAAACTTTTATGATGTATTTGAAATTAATTAAGCAGATGCATATTTGATCATTTTTCAGCTTTCTTTCCCTAAACAAATGAAGTGATTATTCTTGAAAATAATTCGCTTTTGTTATTTCTAATTGGTCATAGATTGAATATAAATGCATTGTTTGGTTATTTTATTAACTCTTACTTAAGTTTTTACAGATTTTTTTTAATAAAGAAAAGCTAGAAATTCATTAATTGACTCTACCCATATTGATAGACAATGTATATACCCCCAAAGTATAAATAATTTTAAATAGTTAAATATTTTTTTTGTTCTGTTCAAAACATGTAAAAAAACTTAATTTCTAATGACATTTTTTTATGATAATAAATGAGATCGGAATGTAATAACTGTTAAATATATATTACAATTATTAATTACTAAGTCACCATTTTGTAGTGAGGACGCAAATACAATGTAAAATTCAGATAAGTAATTATATTTATCATATAAAAATTCCACTTATTTGACCATAGATTATGAATGATTAGTTTATTTATAAATGGTTTACTCAGAAAATTATATATTTTTTTCATTTCTGTTAAAAAAACAACAGCAGCTTGAAAAATTATAAAAATGTTAGCATATTCTTTGTTTTTGGATATAACTTTATGTTGATTCTTAGAAGTTGAAATCTAATTTTCTATATTTATGTATATTGATACCTAATCAATTTTTATTCATTCAAATTTTTTACTTATTTGGTATATGGAAGTTCTCTGTGTCTTGTAATCTAAATGACTGATTTCATTATTTTTATTTTTTACTTTGTATGATCATCAAAGACACATTGGACTTCATTAATGATTTTATTCATATTATATATTGTAACCCTCCATCATATGCTTCCCCATACAAATTATGTACTCAAATTAAATGTTAATATAAAGATATTAATTTCTGACTATTGAACTGGTTAGCATGAAACTACAAATCTGAAAAAGATTACAAAGTGATCATGAAGATAATAACTTCTGATTAAACTAGCTTTAAAATCCCCAAATAAAATATTATGAGATAAATTACTATTTGTCAAACCAGTAAATAATTAATCCGGTCTATGAAATGAATATGAGATTGGAATTATAAATCAAGTAGTAAATAAATTAGGATGTAAATAATTAAATGGATGATGAAAATAAATAAGAATTAAATAATAAAATGAAACGAGTCTACAAGAAAAGACATGAGAGAGATGTGTTAGAATACTGAAGGATTAAGATAATGATAGACTAAGCTGATGACTGATTAAGATGGTAATAGGATATGAGTCAGTGAAAAGTGAATTAATTATGATAATGAATTAAGATGAAATAAGAATGAAGAAATAATGAAAGATCAAGATGGCAGATGAGACCAGTGATGATAATGGAAGATGATATCCAGAACTATAAACTGATATTGTATTAAAGGATATTAAGATCAACTAAAGTAAAACATGGATTACAAGCTTAACCAAACCCGAATATTTATCATCAAATTAAAACAAAATATAAGTTCAAAAGTAAGGAGGAAGAAATTTACACATTAAGTTATGCTGACTTTATATAAAACAACTGCAAAAATAAACATAACTCAAATCAAGGTATAGTAAATAATTCAAATATAAAAACTTATTATAAATTTAACATTATACCGTGAACTACTAACTTATTCTTCTCAGGGTTCAAATAAATTGACTATTATCTTTTTTCCAAATATACTTGGGTCAATGAGAGGGATTTTGCCACTACCCAACTATACCAGACAAAACTTCTTATAAACCATTTAGACTTACTAAAATATCTAGCACAAACCGAATATGAAATTTAAGCTCTATAAAGTACACACAAACTCTTAATCGAGCCAAATAACTTACAAACTCTTTTATTCAATAATTATGGTCTATGTGATTATAGATCAGTGAATGATGTATTTGATGGTTCAAATAAATAAGCTATATCAAAATTATTTATTTCATCTTTATTATATTATTTAAAATAGTATATGCACTTCAGGTAAACCATGTTTAAATCACAAATTGATGATGTTTTAAGTGTACTTTTAAAGAAAAATAAAAGTATACCAAATTTATTATGGTATTAATGTATAGTAAATTGTACTACATTGATTAATGATGAATTTGAAATAACAAAGTAATGTGTGGATAGCAATAACAATAATAAAGTGGGTGATGATTAAGAATAATACCACTGACAACTAGGTAAAAATTTCAAAATAACAAGATTTATTTACACTATTTACAAATTTTCTTAATATCATAAACAGTTAAATATCTTTTTCCAGAAAACATATATAAAACAAGGTATATTTCCTTTCGACTATATGTATTGGTGATAAATAATGAAATATAATGCTTTTATTGTCTCCATCAATGTTAATTAGGTTTTCACCATTGTATATTACAGTACAAGATAAGAGTGTTTTCCAAATAATAAAGGTAATTGACAAACTTAATATTTAAATTCAATGCTTGAAGCGACATTCTTCACTATAGCTTTCTTAGCTGCATATAAGAATATGCTAATGGCAATTATCATATTAAGCACAAATATAAAAATTATTCTTTGATATAATTTGTTTAATATTAATATGAAATTAATTAACCATACAGTTAGATCCTTATTATTTAACCTAAAGAAATTTTTAAATATGGATACAAACATTAGAAGTCAGACATGCTGATTATAAAAAGGCTTTATCGATCCATCGGCGAATCACTGCTTGATGAACATAAATGACAGTACGAATGTGCATATCTCCTGTTATGCTAGACATAAACCAAGTTATAATTATAAATAAGTTTTGTTGGTAAGTTTTATTGGCTTTACATGGTGCTACAGCCCAACTCATACACTATTTGACTTCACTATAGATAACAAGTGCCATTGACTAACTTTATCTTATTATTGCCATACAAATTTTTAAAATACATAAAATAACTTCATCATACCCAGTGAGAAAATCACTCCACATCCTCCTAAGGGATAAGACACTAAAAAGAAGCTCTTTACAAACAGCGTTACCTCATATAATAATATGGCAGATTCCCATACCTTTTTCCTAGGTATAAATGAGTGGACTTTGTCTCAACACAGGGAAACAGAACGTGCTTTGAAAATAACCCTTTCTCTAGGGATTGACGATGCTACTTAAGCATTATTTATTTGCCTCAATAAAATAATCCTCGTGGAGTAAGCGATGGGTAAGACTTCTCTGCCCATGCATCCTACATAATACAGTGTTTAAAGCAACTTTATCTTTCATATATTCATCAGATGTAGTCTCAAATCTTTACCACTACAATGGCAAGATAAACAACACATTAAAGCTAAAGATAAATATCTCACTTCCTAATGCATAACTGATAGTGTAATAAACAAGCCAACATTTTATAAGTCAAACGACTAGGAAATATGTTTAAATTATGATAAAATATTGGTATAATAAGAAATACACAGTCAAAGAAATTTAGCAGATTATACATTAACTTGGACATACTCACTATAGGCAAACTTTAATAAATATAAAATGCTTATATGGTAATTCTATAATATAAAATAACATTATAAATAACTATTATTCCACCTTTAATGGGTAACTTTGTTTGTTTACCCATAATAAACTGTTTACATATATAAGAGATGAGTATCTCTATCTTGTAAAGCTTAGCATAATATTAAATTTTAGACAATCTGTAAAACAATTACTTGTATATCATTTTCTGTTTACAAACCTATTATAAATTTATGTCATAAAATATACCTCAATAATATGTGAAATTTATATATAAAACCCTTGATAACATGAACAATAACAAAAAAAAACAATGTGATATTCCATTCCCCTAGATCAGGGGTCCCCAACCTTTTTGCACTTAAGAGCACATTCTATAATACAAGCCAGGTGGCGGGCACCATTTATTTTTTCAATGTAAATTTATAGTTGGATATTGTTAATAATACACAATGTACAAAAAAATAAAATTTTATCATATAATTAACGTTTATATTTTTACGCTATAAAAGTATAGTATGCCTATATAATGCAATAATTTATAAGAAATTTTAAAAATTAAATTTATTTGTATCAGATAAATAATTTTTTATCATATTAGGATAGCGGCGGGCACACAAAATGGTCTGCGGGCGCCACGGTGCCCGCGGGCATAGGGTTGGGGACTCCTGCCCTAGATCATCCTTTTAAGTATCTTTAATATGAGCTAAACAATGGGGAAATGAAGTCACCCTGGACACATTTTATGAGCGATGTTTCCATAGTTTTTTTTTATTATATATATATGTATTTCGGTAATATAAACAAATAAGGCCTTCAAAGATTTAAAAAAAAATTGGTTAAAAATCTTTGTGCAGAATTTTTATCTAAAAGTTTAAGCTATATAGTAGGAGTATCCGGTTTACCAAGAGAGCAGTAACTTTTTCGAATGTACTTATTGATTTTCCTTTTTGTTCACAGCAATTTATAGCAGAGGACTCCTTCGCCATTAATCGTAAAGAAGCATGTTTTGCTATATCAAAAAGATGGTCTAATCGACTCATTTGCATAGAGTTTGCATGAGAAGTACAGTTTCTCGAAAGCGCTCAGCCATTTTAATGGGCTAATTGATATTAATTATACAGCTTTACGTTATAAGTGTGATAGCACTATTTAATAATATTATAATAATAATCCAGAATAAAACATTTTTTCTTTCTTTATTATGTTTCGATTTCTATAGTATTAAATATTATACTGTTTTTGAAATATAATAATTTCTATTAACTATTAATACCATAAGTTAAACATTGTATTTGCATTTATCGGTATAGGAAACGTCTTAATTTTCATCATTTTTTTCTTTTTTGATTGAGGAAAAAGTCACATTACAATAGATTAGCCAGACAATCTTTTTTTTGCTTAATAAAACAATAATATATAGAATAAGTTCCCACATTTTTAAATCAATTAACTTTTCTTCATTTCAATTATTATTAATTTCAGCTTTCTACCAATTCTCAAGGAGATATTTATATAGTTATATTTTTATCAGTATTTGTAAATATTCTTAAATCAAACTATGAAGATTTATTAGTTTCTTTTATAAATCTTTACATCGTTTTAGACTTACATTTTCCATAATGAGTTTTAGTTTTAACGCTTCTAACCAAAAGCAGACGACTATTGTTTTCTTTAATCAGATTAAATATATATGTTTTCACATTTATAAATTGGTCAAATATGCTATTTGAAATAAAATTCATTTGATTAAATTACAATTTCAAAAGTTTATCCAAATTATTTATTTATTTTTTTTCACGATAATTCAAAGCAAAACATATATTTCCTAGAGAGCGCTTATGGTTTTTCTTTTTAGATTTAAGTAATTTACACAGAACTTTTAGATTTATATAATGATTAAAGTTATATGCAAAACAAACTATACTTACTATTAGTTCCGGTTTAAACCTGAAGTCCCATTTTGTAATATATGGATTTATTAATATGGTTCCCATTTTCCTTCCAGTATGACTTTGTCAATTTTCAATCAATGAATTAGTAGGTTGAAATATATACTAGAGTAGAAGTTTTTTATTCCATACTTGTAAAATTACGATCGCATTAAATTTTGTTCAATTCCAATTGATGTTGATTTTTTTCCAACTTTTTTTGTTTTTTGAAGTTTGCAGGTGTCAGGTGTTGACGTTCTGTCTCTGATTTCTCTTTTTAGATTCCCCCTATCTGTTAAGTTATTTATTATTTTTATTGCAATGGATGGTGGTACATAAAATGGACCAATAATAGGACTGTGGATACTAATTAATAGCTCTCCCTCTAGTGATAACTAATTAGACAGTTTCATATCAATTTAAGCTACAATACACTATGCTTGACAATTGATTATAAAATTTAGAAGAATTATAAATTGAATCTTTTTTTGTTAAATAATAATAGAGTAATAAACATCTTTATACTTCCAAATTGGTTCAATACCATTAAATTATCATTTTAATATGATTGCAACTAGTCCTTATGATAGAATGTATATGAACTTCATATACACTCTATCAGATTTTCCATCACACTCAGGATATTTATGGGTGAAATTTTACTCAATTTGAAAATTATAATTTAACAAGCATTCCAACCTACCACTGATTTTCAATATATTGTAATTATTGCCAATTGAAATTTAAAATTTTTCATACTGGATCACTTGAATAAGACTAGATGGAATTAAGCAAAACCATATGGTTACAATATATTAATCAATTATTGTTTCTTTTGTGTGTTTTTTTAAAATATATAATGAAATATCAGACTGTAGGTCTCAGATTTTTTGTTGAATAGATCAAATATTTTTTAATGAATTATATTGAATGTTTTTTTGCAAATATGTTTAGTAATTTAATTACAACCATATTTTATTAAGACTTCAGGATATTTTTGTTTTTGTTGTTGGAAGACAATGTATTAGAAGTCTTTTCTGAACATTTTTTAAAGGATAATTTTTTAAAACACATACAACTATTGAACTTGAACGTATTAAAAATGATTAATATCAAGAATTTTTTATGCTAAAACTAAAAGTTGATTATAAAGTAGGCAGTTAGTAGCCATTTAATTACTTTACTTGACAATTTTTTTTATTGTTTTAAAGTTATATTTATAACAAATACACACTTTGACATTTCAAAACATTTACAGAACTAAATGTAAGAAGTCTATATATAGGTGTGTGCATGTTTATATATATTGAAGTGAAAGTTTTTATGAGCAAAGAATGTATGTATTTTAATATTTTACATGCTTTTTAATGCTAGCATCAGTAGCTGTAAGAGAAGAAAATGAGATAATTATACTATATTTAGTTGTTTGCTGAAATTTTTCTTATTCATTGAGAATCTTACTAAATAACTACCAATTTATTATTGATGTAGTTATAATTCTGTTAGAATTTTATTTGTTATTGAAGAGCATAATTGTAAAATTTCATTACAATAGATTTTTCTTCCCAGATTCCTCAAATATCTTTTCATATACTGTACATTTTTTTAATGGGTATTTAATCACTGGTCGTTTTATGTTGATAGAAAGAAAATATATTAAAGCAGAATTATCAAATCTGGCAGTTTTCCAAAAGTTATTTTTCTGTTTAATATCAATTAATTTAAGAATTTTAGAATAATCACCTGGTGTGTTAGCATGATATAAGATCTAAGATTGATCAGATAATCATTATACATAAATAATTGTTTAATTTAAATATTTATTTTACTTCATTTTATTAAATTATATATAATTTTTATAAGGAGTTGACATTTAAACAATATTTTTGTCCTGTTTTAAATTATTGCAATTTAATAAATACTTTTGTTCATCAAATTATTCTTTCCTCTTGAAGTCTTTCTAATTATTTTGTTACATAGTAAAATTTATGTAAATGAAAACACAATTTAGAACTGTACTAATACAAATGTGTTTCAATGTTCCATGTATATAGATCTTTTTTTTTTTAATGTAGTACATCTTATACTAAAAATTTAGTCCAGTGATGTATTCAATATTTAAATATTTCTGAATCAATTTTTAGCTGGAAGAAACTAAATAAATAGCAGAGTAGTTTGATAACAATGGAACGGTTGAACTCAACCTGTCACTTGATTTTCCAAATATTAATTTCTTTTTATTGAAATAATTGTAAACCTATATGAATAGCCATATAGGTACTTATAAAATGTTAAATATAATGTGTGTATGTATATACATTTACATCTCTAAAATGTTATACATAGTTTTTCTATGGTAGTGTAGTGATACTACCAGACTATACATTATATCTGCAAGATATTATATGAATTATCAGAGAAATTCCATCATAGAATTTCTTTAAATAAAATGAGACAAATAAAATATTAACATATTCACAAAAAAGAGAAATTTTTATTACATTGAGTACTTTTTTGCTTGTTTTATTCAAAATGACAAGTATTTTTGATTTTTTACGTTGATCTCATACAATATTGTTTAAAAATATATTGCTTGATATTTCTTTAATATATTTTTGATAATAAATATATTCATTTGCGCTAGCCTATTTTATTCTCATTATTATATAATTGAATATAAATATTAGCATTTTCAAAATAACTATGATAGGAAAACATTTAATGTTTTTGTAGTTTAGGTCATCATCATCAACCATTATCAAACCACTGCAGGATGGTCTCTCCAAGTTCAATCCATCTTTTCTGATTTTTAGCTACTCTTCTCCACATCACCCCTGCACACTTTCTTATTTTATCCATCCATCTCACATGTGGTCTCTTTTTGGGTCTTTTACAATCTCTTGGAATCCAAATTTAAAATTTTAATTGTCCATTTGTTATCATCTCTTCTAGCAATATGCCCAGACCAACTCCAGTCTTTTAATTTTTTCAATGAGGTCAGTAACACGTTTGTTCTCTTACCCATACATTAACATCACATGACCACAACCTCTTATGCTTGTGTATAACTGTTGTTAAAACAGAAAAAACTCACTAAATATATTGCCACACATAACAAGCTAGAGTAATCAATGGATGCCAAAAGTCTTGTACATAAAATCCCCATCTAGTGCCTACTCATCCAATATCCCCAGACTAGTTTCTGGCTTATGGCCTTCATCAGTGAGGAACCTTGGATCTGAGAGCACTGCACCTAGATATTAGGATCTAATGCAACCTGCCAGCAACCACCTTTTATCTCCATTTAACTACAAAACTATGAGTCTTAAACTGAAAACACCTTAATATTTTCAATCCAAGCCCATTAGCTTATATAGTTATATGGGTCTGAACCCAATTCAGTATCCATACATTTTGGTGTCTTTGGTTCTTTAATAACCATAGACACCACTATCCTATTAGGCAGGATTGGTTTTAAGCCAATAAACATCACATGACCACCACCTCTTATGCTTGTGTATAACTGTTGTTAAAACAGGCAAAACTATATATATTGCCACACACAGCAAGCTAGAGTAATCCATGAATGCCAAAAGACTTGTGCATAAAATCCCCATCTAGTGCCTACTCATCCAATATCCTGACTAGTTTCTGAGGAGCACTAGATGGGGATTTTATGCACAAGTCTTTTGGCATCCATGGATTACTCTAGCTTGCTGTGTGTGGCAATATATATAGTGAGTTTTGCCTGTTTTAACAACAGTTATACACAAGCATAAGAGGTGTGGTGGTCATGTGATGTTTATTGGCTTAAAGCCAATCCTGCCTAATAGGATAGTGGTGGCTATGGTTATTAAAGAACCAAAGACACCAAAATGTATAAGTACTGAACTGGGTTCAGACCCATATGACTATATAAGCTAATGGGCTTGAATTGAAAACATTAAGGTGTTTTCAGTTTAAGACTGTTTTGTAGTTAAATGGAGATAAAAGGTAGTTGCTGGAAGGTTGCATTAGATCCTAAGATTTAGGTGCAGTGCTCTCACATCCAAGGCTCCTCACTGATGAAGGCCAGAAACTAGTCTGGAGATATTGGATGAGTAGGCACTAGATGGGGATTTTATGCACAAGCTTTTTGGCATCCATTGATTACTCTAGCTTGCTGTGTGTGGCAATATATATAGTGAGTTTTGCCTGTTTTTTTACCCATACATTATGTTTTCGATCTCTTCTTATTACTCCCAACATGCATCTCTCCATACTTTTTTGAATGGTCTGAAGTCTCTGTATTGCTCTTCTATTAAGTGTCCAAGTCTCAGATCCATAAGTAAGAACTGGCAAAACATTCATTAAAAACTTTCCTTTTCAAACACATAGGCATATTTCCTTTTAGTATCAATTTATTTCTACCAAAAGCACTCCAACCAAGTTTAATTCTATGATTAATTTCATCCAGTATGTTTCCATCTGTATTAATAATCTGATGAAGGTATTTAATCAATCTTTATTTTCATATTTTGAGCAAATCGATTAAACATTACTTTAGTCTGTTTAACATTTATCTTTAGTCCTACTTTCATCTGATAACTCCTGTAATGTTTCCTGTAGCTCTAAAGCATTATTTGCAAAAAAAGCAACTACATCATATGCAAAATCTAAATGACTTAAATAATCTCCATTTTCACTTCTTTAGCTTCCCATTTTAATCCACAAAATACTTCTAGCAGCACTGCTGTAAAAAGTTTTGGAATCGCCCTGTCTTACACCCATCTCAATGTTGACTTTCCTACTATCATTATAAATAAGATATTTAATTTATATAGTGTGATGTTTTTTAAACTGTAATAATAATCAGCATTAAGCTAATGCACTTTGTGGATTTTAACAATAAATGAATACTCTCACTTTTCCAAACACAAGATCTTTGTAAACGAATAGAATGAATCCACTTATTCTTTCAACCCAAACGTTTAAGTATGAGCAAGTCTTATGTATCTGGAAATGAGAGCGTGAAGATATTAAACAATCACTTTAAATTACCTTTACTATGTCTGAATGAATGATGCTTGTGAAATTTACTAGAATTTAGGAAACATCATTCTTAGTTGAAATTAAAGATATGTAAATAAGATATTTATTTTATATAGCGCGATGTTTTTTAAACTGTAAATAATTAGCATTAAGCTAATGCACATGCGCTTAGTGGATTTTAACAATAAATGAATACTCTCACTTTTTCAAACACAAGATAAAGTGTTTGTGAAAGAATAGAATGAATCCACCTATCCTTTGAACCCAAATGTTTAAGTATGGGCAAATCTTAAGTATCTGGAAATGGTGTAATCTAATTGCTGCTGTTGCATTTTTATAAATATTCTTTAAAATATGACAATATGCTGGATCTATACCTTGATGATCCAATGCTTTAATCACTGAAATGTTTATAGAATCAAATGCCTTTTAATAATATACAAATCCTAAGCATAATGGCAACTCATATTCATTTGTCCTTTCTATAATTTCTCTCAATACCTGGATATGATCTACTGTACTAAAACCACTTTTAAATCCAGCTTGTTCTCTTAGTTGGTGGAAATCAACTTTTCCCTGTAGACGAGTTGTAATTATCTTAGTAAAAATTTTGTATAAAACTGATAGGTCTGTAATTTCTAATATCTTTATCATCTTTTTTAAATATTAATACTGCATTCTTCCAGTTATCTGGTACATCTTTATCATTTAGACGTTTGGTATATAACTTTGCTAAAAAAAAATTCTATTTCTTCATCTGCTTCTTTTAATATACCAATTATAATTCCATCATTACCTGGAGCCTTTCCTTTCTTCATAAATTTAATTGCATGTCTCACTTCATTCAAAATTCTGGGCAATTCAGAAGATATAATAGAAGTCTTGTACACATTTCATGTCATATCTCTTTTTAGTAATAATGCCATCTTTTTTTCTTATTGCAGATATAAATTTCCTACCAATACCAAAATGTTTTACTCTTTTGTGACTTTTATTCTCTTCTACAGATTTCCTTGCTAGATCACAATTATACTTTATTATATCATTTTCAACTCTTTTCCGAACCATTTTACAAAATTCGAGATATTAAATCTTTTTTAATGCATCATTGTTATATATCTTCATATTCCTTCTTTTCTTCATAAATTCTCTAGTCTCAGTAGAAATTTTATTGATCAATTGCTGCTTTTTTCTACCAGCTATCTTTGTTGCAGTTTTTAAAAGTGTATCAGTTATTTTCCTATTAATTTCATTCATACCTGAATCATGTTCAAAATCTGCTAATATTTGAAACCGATTTGTAAGTTCTAATTTAAATTCATTTGAATGTTTCTGAGCAGTTTATGTACAAAGTATAAAATCCTAACTCAATATGTCAAACACAAATTTAGTAAATTTACAACATACAGAGTAGGCAAAAATTACTTTATTATATTATTTTATTAATACAATTATATTTCATCTAAATAAAATGTAAGTCAAATAAATTGATTATAAAATCAAATCTTCAAAATAATATTTTTTTTCCTTCTTTAAAAAAAAACTACTATTATCTTAGTTCCAGAGACAGTTTTTTCCCTTAAACTTGAGACCAGTTTTCAGCTTTGCAGATTCTATATTTTTTTATTTCAATTTTTAAGACATAATCTTATAAATTTTGACTTTGACTATCCCTCAAATTGTGATACCCTTATTATTGAGTCAGTTTAAGTTGGAGATCAGTATAGAAAGTACTTACAGAAATTCCCTCTTTCAAAATCAGTAAATATCTATAAATAAAACTAAAAAGAAATTTAAAAAATATTATAGTAAAATATCTCATTTTTTTAAAAAATTAAGAAAAAGTAATATTACAACAGAATAACTTTTGGCCCACCCTGTAATGATAAAATCTTAGCATATATATATAATAGTAATTACTTGTTGAAATTACATATTAATAAAAGTTAAAATATATTTTAGGTTATACTTATAAACTCATGCATATGTAATTACATTGTTATATAATAGTATAGGTTGGTGTTTTTTTTTTTCAATTATTAATCCCATTATCAAATATTCTTCTAGTATTGTAATTAATTGTCTATGCATATATATATATCTGCATATGTGCAGTTTATTCCTAAACACTATACTATGAAAAGTTTGAAGAATGTTAATTAAATGGTAAAATTGTCTAAGGGAACCAATATTTCTTTTTTTACTCTGTTCTACTAGTTAATGCTTTATCAGTTGACCAACATTTTTTTCAACAGTTGTTTGCTTATAGGTGAATCATTCTCCAAACTTTTTTGTTCATTTTTGCAAGCATTTGTAACAACAGCAACAATATATTTTAAAAAAGTAAAAAAAGATAAAAAAAAATTACGATTTATTTTTGAGATCACAAATTAAAAGCAAAAAAAAATTACTAGCTAGTGAATATTGCATTGAATATAACATTTAATTTTTGTAATCACTTTTTTTTTTAACAAATTATTAAATTGGGCTGTAAATATATTTAGAATTCATATATATAAAATATTGAAAAAAACTATAAAAAAATAGTATAAATAAAAACAATTTACATCTTATATTAAACATTAGTTTATCTTTCTCTGTTTTGTTAAATTTTCTTCAAAAATTTTATTGCCACTAATTTTGAATTTTAATTTATTGTATTATCTCATTCTTGAAATTTCATGATTATTGTTAATAAAATTTTATAAAATTATTTATGCCTTATTTTATTTTTGCTAAATATTCTACATATAGAAGCATTTAATGGAATTACATTATCTGCCTTATAAGATTTGAAATGCCAGGTACTCTTATACCTGGAGCCTAATTGTAAAAAAACTTATGTCAAAAACAAAAGATTAAAAAAGCAGGTGTAAAGATTGTTCTCATTCTAAATTTCAGATGGTATGTAAAATAGCTATTCTTTAACCAGAATCATCCATTTGAGGTATTACCTACTATTTTTTATATATATTATATCATGTTAAGTCTTATTTATTTCTATTATATTTTTCAAAAAAAAAAATCATTTTTATTTTCTCTGAAAAGAAACTCAACTCATTTTTACTACAATCTGTTCTCTCTTTAGTAAGCAGCTATAGTTTAATAATAAATGTTCAACTTTTTTTTTTTTTTGTCCCACATCCACAAATTTGAATTTTTTTCTCTATTTCTTAGCACATTTACTTTGTTCTTAGAATTTCCGTTCTAGTTTTAACAAATTCACTTTCTTGATTGTTATCATAAACATTCTCAGCTTCAAATATTAATCTTAATACTATATTAGTATTTTACCACATATTAAATTTTGATTACTTTTTTTTTTCTTTTTACTTATTAAATGTTCTTTCTCTTCTAATACTTAACACATTGTATAACATATTCTAATTCTATGTTCATTCCAATTTTTGGTACATGAATAATATTTCAAAATTCCATTATATTCAAATAAAAATCATTTGAACAGTTTTATTTTTAATTATAAATTGTAATCTTCCAAGTATTTTTTAAATGAAATGATAATCATCCACATTATCTTAAGATCAGTTGCTAATTCATATAGTTCTCTAAGTGCATAAATTTCTACTTCTTTCTTAATTTTACTCAAAAGTTGTCAATGATTTATTGGTTAGAGAAACATGGTATAAAATGAATAATTTAAAAACAAATAGTTATTAGGATATAATAAGTATATTAAAGAATACATTTAGAGAAAAAAAAAAAACATAACAGGTGTTTTAATGTCAAAAAAAGAACCCATGGAAACTGATTTTGAGAATGGAAGATCTCGAATGACAAAGAGTTAATAAATATTAGACTGTAATTAGTTATAAATGAATTTTTAAAGCAAAACATAAAGCAATAGTTTGTTAAATAATTAAAAAATGTAAAGAAATAAAGAAAAGGTATTTGATGATAAATGATGAAAAAAATAAAAATGAAGGAAATTAAATTAATGAAAAAAAAAATACTGAAAAGTATGAAGAAAAATAAAGTCTTATTCAACCAAACTAAAGAGGAAAGAGCAATTGGGGAAAGTATTTAATGATAAATGAAGAAAAAATACTTAAAACTATGAAGAAAAATGCAGTCATACTAAACCAAGTTAAAAAGATAAGAGACAATTATCTATTATGTTTAAAAGTAGTACTTGATGAAATATTGTAAAACTAAAAAGTAGTTATTTAGAGCATAGAAAAACTTTAGTTTTCAATAACACTTGCCCCAAATGGATGAAATCTCTAGCAGAAGTTGAAACTCTCAGAAGGTAAACTATAAAAGAAACTCGTGATCATAGCAATTTAAAAAAATTATTTCAAAAGGTAGTAAAAATAATAACGGTAATATTCTCAAAGAAAAAAACAATCTTGGAAAGAAAAAAGAATTGCAGTTTGTGAATTTTTTAAACTTTAGAATTGACAATAAAGAGATTGAAATTGTAAAGATTATAAATTTAAAGAAACAAATTACGATACTTGTGTTATTTAGTATTATGTGGATCAAAAGCTTATATACTACGACTTCTTTAAAGTGTTAAGTGTCACTTGTCTAAAAAATTGATCGATCTTTCGGATGGAGTTATTGATGAAGGCAAAGTGATTAATTTTTTAGGAAAATACATATCAGAAATTTAATTTAGGTGTAAGTAAAATAAGTGTTCAGGTTTTAACTGGAAACATTTGGAAAAGAGCAAGATGTAATTTAATAAAAATATTAATGATAGAATTTGAAATGAGCTTATGAGGGAATGGTTATGTATTAAGAGATGAATCTAAAAATGAAAAATCAAAAAAAGTTAA
This sequence comes from Epiperipatus broadwayi, assembly GCA_028023455.1. NCBI lineage: Eukaryota > Metazoa > Onychophora > Udeonychophora > Euonychophora > Peripatidae > Epiperipatus > Epiperipatus broadwayi. Next base: position 3,027,458 of record JAQFVV010000089.1, on the reverse strand, counting down.
GCTAATTACCATACAAATATTTTTTGAAGCATCTCTTACAATAAATGAATATGATAGAATATAACATGGGATGGAAAAAAAATAATAGTAATGGAGGAGGTATCAGAAAAACCTTACGTGATTTATCAAAATACAGATTGTACTAGAAACCAAAATAATTACAATGTAGAGAAATCATCAATTTGATCAATTTCTTTTGTTAAAAACAGGTAAAAATATTGATATATATTTAATACTTTAGAATAAACTAAGAAATTCTTGATCTCAGAATATGAAAAAAAATAATGGACTACTCTCTGCTTAAAATTGTAGCAGTATTATAGAAACTTAGTTTAGCATAAAGTAAATGTAATTTAAGATAATGCTATATGTATTCCATGAACCAGTTTTTTGATTCTTATTTACTCATTGCAAGCCAATATTTTTGTATGAGAGAATAGTTTAAATATGCATATTTTTAAACTGGTTTTATAAGAAAAACAATAAGGAATACAATTATAAAATCTTTATTATATATTATTTTTATTAATGCAAATACATTGGGTTGATGACAATATCAAAATAATTTTAAAATTATTTCAAGTTCATAATACTTTTTTCTAACTTATTTAAAAGGTAGTGATTTTGTATTTTCAAAATTATTTTTAAACTTTCATCTTCAATAATTTATCCTGCAAACTTGCAATTAAATTGAAATGTACCACCTATTTCTTTGAGAAATAACTTTATATGACTTCACAAATTTATAGTATCAAGATTACCACAGATGATTGTCATTAAATTCTGAAATAAACATTCTTTTTTTATCCTTCAATTTTATTTATCACTGAAAATAAAGTATTGTATGAAGGTCATTAAAATTACCAAAAATATCTGCTAGATAAGCAAATCTTTCCAGTTTAGTTTACTATGTTGCAGAATCACTGCTAGCTTTAAAATTTGATTATTTTTGTAGTATTTTCCTCTACTTTATAATCAAATTCCTAATGTCCACTCCATACGTTCTTGCCATTGCAGCTGTTATTACTATGTGATTATTCATATAGTATACGAACATGGATGGGCTGCTCACCAACACGCATTAGCCAGCGTGGTGAATTTATTGGCTTTTTACCTCTGTTAAGATCAAGAAACACCATGGTCATTCTTCTCAGTGCCTGATAAGGCAGAATGAATGTTTGTGTAAATGATAAATATTTTCCCAATACATATATACAATTATGACAGACAAAAATAAAGCATGGCCCTTATTCCCAGGGCTGTAAAGTCACCAACCAAGGCAGCGGTTGGTGGCCAAAGGCAGAGGGTGCTAAGAATCCCCTGATTGCGGACCCAGGCTGCCATTTGATGACTTTTTATTTAGGTACTTACAATTGCAGATCACTTTCAAGTGAAGGAAGATTGCAAGAATTAGAAGAAGAACTCTCTTATATTAAATGGGACATTATTGGACTTTGTGAAGTTAGAAGAAAATGCGAAGAGACAATTGATTTAAAAAGTGGACATATACTCTATTATAAAGGCACAAATATTGGAAATACAAGTGGAGTAGGATTCATTATAAATAAAAAGTGGAAGAACAATATTGTGGAGATTGATGGTGTATCGGACAGAGTGGCAAGATTAGTTATACAACTTAATAGCAGATACCAAATGCAGATAATTCAGGTTAATGCTCCAACAAGTTCTCATAGTGATGAAGTAGTAGATTTTTATATGGATTTACAAAAGGCTTTTGATCAGAGTAAACACCATTTTAAAATTGTTATGGGAGACTTTAATGCTAGAATTGGTAAAAAAATGAAAGATGGAAGTGCTGTGGGTAATTTTGGTTATGGTAATAGAAATGAGAGAGGACATAGACTTGTGGAGTTTGCAGAAAAAGAAAAACTTTATATTATGAATTCTTTTTTTTGAGAAAAATGTTAAAAGGAAATGGACATGGAAGCATCCAAATGAAGGTATAGCAGAATTGGATTATATTTTGACTAACAGGAAATACATATTTCAAGATTATAATGTTCTTAATAAATTTAACACTGGAAGTGATCATCGATTAGTAAGGTGTAAGATAGGTGTTAATGTAAAACTAGAGAGACAAAAATTATTAAGAAAAACAATATTTACAGTTGATATTCTTAATCTTCAGAAACATTCTAATGAATTTAAATTAGAACTTACAAATCGGTTTCAAGTATTAGTAGATTTTGAACATGATTCAGATTTGAATGAAATTAATATGAAAATAACTGATACACTTTTGAAAACTGCAACAAAGATAGCTGGTAGAGAGAAACAGCAATTGACCAATAAAATTTCTACTGAGACTAAAGAATTTATGAAGAAAAGAAGGAATATGAAGATATACAAAAATGATGCATTAAAAAGAATTGAATATCTCGAATTTTGTAAAATGGTGCAGAAAAGAGTTGAAAATGATATAAGTATAACTGTGAACTAGCAAGGAAAGCTGTAGAAGAAAATAAGTCTTAAGAATGTAAAACAACATTTTGGTATTGGTAGGAAATTTATATATGCAATAAGAAAAAAAGATGGAATTATTACTAAAAGGAGAGATGACATCATGAAATTGGTAGAAGATTTTTATCAAGAATTATATAGTAATAAAGAACAAGTACCTCCTATATCTATTACATCTTCCAAATTGCCCAGAATTTTAAATGAAGAAGTGAGACATGCAATTAAATATATGAAGAAAGGAAAGGCTCCAGGTAATGATGGAATTATAATTGATATATTAAAAGAAGCAGGTGAAGAAATAGAATTTTTTTTAGCAAAGTTATATACCAGATGTCTAAATGATAAAGATGTACCAGATGATTGGAAGAATGCAGTATTAATATTTACATTTAAAAAAGGTGATAAAGAAGATATTAGAAATTACAGACCTATCAGCCTTTTATCAGTTTTATATAAAATTTTTACTAAGATAATTACTACTCATCTACAGAGAACATTGGATTTCCACCTACCAAGAGAACAAGCCGGATTTAAAAGTGGTTTTAGTACAGTAGATCATATCCAGGTATTGAGAGAAGTTATAGAAAGGACAAATGAATATGAGTTGCCATTATGCTTAGGATTTGTAGATTATGAAAAGGCATTTGATTCTATAAACATTTCTTCAGTAATTAAAACACTAGATCATCAAGGTATAGATCCAGGATACTGTCATATTTTAAAGAATATTTATAAAAATGCAACAGCAACAATTAGATTACATAATGACACTGGGAAAGTCAACATTGAGAAAGGTGTAAGACAAGGTGACTCCATATCTCCAAAACTTTTTACAGCAGTGCTGCATGAAGTATTTTGTGGATTAAAATGGGAAACTAAAGGAGTGAAAGTAAATGGTGATTATTTAAGTCATTTAGATTTCGCTGATGATATAGTTGTTTTTGCAAATAATGCTTCAGATCTGCAGGAATTATCAGATGAAAGTAGGACCAAAGATAAATGTTAAAAAGACTAAAGTAATGTTTAATCGATTTGCTCAAAATATGAAAATAAAGATTGATTATGATGAATTCGAAGAAGTTAACAGTTACAAATACCTTGGTCAGATTATTAATACAGATGGAAACATAATGGAGGAAATTAATCATAGAATTAAACTTGGTTGGAGTGCTTTTGGTAGAAATAACTTGATACTAAAAGGAAATATGCCTATGTGTTTGAAAAGGAAGGTTTTTAACAAATGTGTTTTACCAGTTCTTACTTATGGATCTGAGACTTGGACACTTAATAGAAGAGCAATTCTGAGACTTCAGACCACTCAAAGAAGTATGGAGAGATGTATGTTGGGAGTAATAAGAAGAGATCGTAAATGCAATGTATGGGTAAGAGAACAAACAGGTGTTACTGACCTCATTGAAAAAATTAAAAGATTGGAGTTGGGCTGGACATATTGTTAGAAGAGATGATAATAGATGGACAATTGAAATTTTAAACTGGATTCCAAGAGATTGTAAAAGACCCAGAAAGAGACCACGTGAGATGGATGGATGAAATAAGAAAGTGTGCAGGGGTGATGTGGAGAAGAGAAGCTAAAGATCGGAGAAGATGGATTAAACTTGGAGACCTTCATCCTGCAGTGGATTGATAATGATGATAGTTTTACATGCAATAGCAAATGGTTTTATGATTTGCTTCAGTACGATTATATAATAAAGAATACAATCTTGAATTTATTGAATTTACCATTATATAACAACATTTCAACTTCGCTAAGCAGACTCTTCAATAACATTTATAATAGCAAGAGTTTCATAAAGCAATTCAATGATTTATTTTCTGAGAATAACTTGTATGCTTGTTTTATTGCAGCCAAACATGTATGCACATTCCCATTTGGTGTTTAAGATCTTCATAATTCTAAGAAGTTTATTTGAGTATATTTGTTGCAAAAGAAACAGGAAAAAAAAGATTTTTATAAGATCATACTCTAATCATATATATATATACACGAATAAAATTGCCATTTTACCAGTGCTTTATGTGTTCTGTAAATTGATTTTCCATATCACTAAGTATTTGCTCATTACTATATAGAATTATGGTATCATTAGAAAATGGTGCTTTACACATCATTTCTGCACTTTCATTCAACTTTTGTAAACATCACTGATAGGTTTTTTTTTAAATTACAGTCTTGGCAATTGTGTATTTGAAATAACTTTATATGACAGTCTTCAGAATTGCTCGGGAATAAAATATGAATTCCACTCTGTATAGCCACTTAGCAAATAGACTAATTACTAAAAAAAAGCAATATTATTAAATAGTCAAAGTAAGAGTCATAGATCACATGACCCAATTCTCTTAAGCTTATAAGTTATAAACAGTGAGGATTGCCAATTCCTCAACAAGCTTTGTGATAAATGCTTAGCTAGAGAAAGCATTTAAAATATCTGTCAGGACCCCCTCCCCAAACCTCTGACCATGGTTTTATGCTTTAGCACTCCTCAGAGAAGTGCTAGGGTAGGTTCAGACACTAGATCTAAAAATACCAACCCAAAGCCAGCATTTATCTAAAAGTTATCTACTGAATGGAAAATCTGAAAATTTCAGACACCTACATGTCTTCAAACCCAGCTATCCAACTCAAATAGCTATAAGGGGCTGAGAGATCTTCAGCCATACCATATATTAGTAGTCTTAGCAATATAACATCACAAAAGACTTAAAGCAGAAACTATAAATAGTCAAAGTAAAAGTCATAGATAAATGCTGGTTTTGGGTTGGTATTTTTAGATCTAGTGTCTAAACCTATCCTAGCACCTCTCTGAGGAGTGCCAAAGCATGAAGCCATGATCAGAAGTTGAGGAGGGTCCTGACATATTTTAAATGCTTTCTCTAGCTAAGCATTTATCACAAGGCTTGTTGAGGAATTGGCAATCCTCATTGTTTATAACCTACAAGCTTAAAAGAATTGGGTCATGTGATCTGTGACTCTTACTTTGACTATTTATAGTTTCTGTTTTAAGTCTTATGCGATGTTATATTGCTAAGACTACTAATATATAGCATGGCTGAAGATCTCTCAGCCCCATATAGCTATTTGAGTTGGATAGCTGGGTTTGAAGACATGTAGGTATCTAAAAATTTCAGATTTTCCACTCAATAGATAATTTTTAGATAAATGCTGGCTTTGGGTTGGTATTTTTAGATCCAGTGTCTGAACTTACCCTAGCACCTCTCTGAGGAGTGCCAAAGCACAAAACCATGGTCAGAGGTTGGGGGGGAGGGGGCTGACAGATATTTTAAATGCTTTCTCTAGCTAAGCATTTATCACAAAGCTTATTGAGGAATTGGCAATCCTCATTGTTTAATATTAAGTATTGTAAATATAATTCAAATAAATTAAAATTTTGCAGTCAACAATCAATGAGTATGAGTTCTGAAATAAATATTTAAAAGTAATTAATATTTTTGACAACAAGCTTATTTAAATTAATAGGCATGTCAAAGACATTTCTATTGTGCATTAGTTATTAATAAATTTTGATTATAAACTGTTTGAAATTTAAGCAACAACTTTTGGGTATAGAAACATATATAGATTATCTATTATCATTTATCTATTTTAAAATGTTTTATAAGTAGTGCATATTTATAATAATGATTTAGATATTTAAGGTTTACTATTATTTTAATTTTGTTTTGATAATAAAAATTTCATGTAAGTTTATTTATTATTTTAAAAAATCATGATTACTATTTCCCATGCTTACACAAGCTGTTAAAACTAGGAATTTACAGTAGTGTCACCTAGTGCAATAATAAATGTTAGCAAATTTGCACATAAAATTCCTATCTAGTATATACTCATCCAATACCTCAACTAGTTTCTAGCTTGTGGCTTTAATCAGTGAGAAGTCTTGAATCTGAGAGCATTGCATTTTTAGATCTTTGATTTTAATACAATTCTCCAGCAGCCACCTTTTACTTATTTAGCTAACTTATAAAGGTAGGAACCCAAAATGAAAATGTTTTCAATCCGTGCTAATTTTTTTGTATAATCATACAGATCTGAAATCAGTTCAGTATCTATATAATTTGGTGACTATATATCTGCAAGTGAATTAGCTTATATTGAAAACATTGTTCCATTTTGGGCTCTTAGCTTTATAGTTAGCTGAATAGGTAAAAAGTGGCTGCTGCAGGATTGCATTGGCTCCAATGATCTAGATGCAGTGCTCTCAGATCCCTGGTTCTTCACTGATAAAAGCCACAAGCCAAGAATTAGTCTAGGGATATTAAATGAGTAGGCACTAGATATGACTTTTATGCACCAATTTCTAGTATTCATTAATTGTTATGTGCATGTTTAATGTATGTGATTATGAAATCCAGTTGGGCACTTGCATAAATTAAATATTCAATCATGGCAATGTATCACCCTTCTCCACTTAATATGCATAATCAAATAATATCTCGGGGTTCAAATAATATGAGGTAAATTGCATTAAATAAATTCTTTAATCATAACAAAATAGCAAATCAGATTTAAATAAAAGTCAAATAATAAATTTTATTACATACACAAATACATAAAATAAAAAATTAATGCTCTCAAAAATTTTTTTTATCAAATGAATTAAATAATAACTGCAAAGTTAAAAGATTTGGTTTTGAAAAATTTAAATATTTATATAAATTATCATAGAAAACAAGTGTGGCATACATATATAGCATGGATACATTGCAAATTAATGTTAAGAAATGTGATTATCCAGGGAAGTATTGAATTTATGTCTAAATATGGCTAAAAGAGTTACATGAAATATTAATAATTGATGATAAGTTCTTGTTGAATTGATTAACTAAAAATTGGTCTTTGAAATATTCAGTAAATACATATAAATAAGCAAGTTAATATATCTTGACATATTAGAGTAATGGTGGCATTATCTAGCTCTGGTCCACTCCCATATTCTTTTATGAATGAAATTTTAATGAAAAACGAACACTAACTATTACTATTCAGTGATATCTTTATATGGAGGGAATTCTGCACTTTCTCGCTGGATTTCATTTTGTCAGGTCCCCTTAAGGAAAAATCACATTTATGAGAAGTTATTTCATATCTTTAGTTTTTCAATAAACACATAAAATCTATACAACTTAAAACAGTAGGGTCTCAATTTATTAAAAATAATCCTAGCCATATATATGTATTTACCTTTAAAAAAAAAATCAGATATTATAAATATCACTTTCATTCAGAGATAATGTAGGCATATATAAATATCCTAAAAGTTTAATGTATATGGCATATAAAAATGTGTAAATATATTAAACATTTCCTGGTTAACTTTCAACTTCTTATCAAATTAAGCAAATATAATAAATAGAATTAAAATTACATATACATAAAATTAATAAAAATGCTTAATTGACCTAAACAAAGGAAGTATTATAAAATTAAGAAAAAAATCACATTTACTACTATAAAATATCATAATAGTATGTATGCAGTTTAGAAAAAAAACGTACACAACTTTTTACAAAAAATTAAATTTATTTTCTGTGTCCCCCCCCCACACACACCAAAAAAAAAAAAGAGACCTGATTGCTCAGTTTATAGGCATCAAATGCATAAAAGAATAATATTACATTAACAATACAAGTAGTCTGTTGATTATGATAATAGGATTCCAAGAAATGAGCCTAATTAAAATAATAAATAACAGCTGGATTGCCATAAAAATAGCATGAATAAGATGAAACAGAAATTTATTTTTTTAAATAGAAAAATATATAATACTTATTTTTAAAAAATAAAAAGTTTAATTATGAAAAAAAATTACTTCTTAGTTGCATTTTTAGTTAGATTTAAAAACAAAAATGTTTGTTTTTAAAAATAAAATAAAGATAAAATATTAGAATAGCGAATGATTTATTACTTGGGAATTATAAGAAATTTGAGCACCAGAATAATGGATTTTGAATTACAGTGTTTGTTATTCTATCCCTATACCAAATCATAAAAACTTCACTTTTTATTGTTTTCAATAAAGGAAATAAATATGTTTTGCCATTTTGACAAAAAAAAAAAAAATTAAATTTTTTTATATGAATTTAATTTATGAGTTAATAAAGAGTCAAATCAAAGACTTATTTTGCAAAGGCATTAAATGAACATGATGGTGTAAATTATTTAGAAAAAAAAAAAGCAAATATTCTTGATATAACTTCTATCATTCTATTATTTCAATTTTCTGAACTGAAGATATTTATATTTTCTTTCTCTCTTTATTGTTTTCATTCAGCAAGAGGTTAAGTTTTCAATAACATTCTTTGATAAAAACAAGTTAGAATTTTGTGATTTTAGATTAATTAGACTTTATCATGTGGTTGAAGTGTTAGTATTCATTCATTTTATATTTAAAATCCAAAGCGCATGTGCAACAGTTTAATGCTGTTTATATATTATTGTTTATAAAAAACATCGCTATATAAACTAATTGACTTATTTACATATTAAATTTAACAAATTTCTATACATTATTTAATGTGGTTTGATTTATCATATACAACAATATCTTGAATACTCTTTTGATCATAGTAATTTTTTATGAAGTAATTTACAATTTTAAAACAAATCTAAAATGGTAAAATAATTAATAGAATTTTATAATTATAAAATTAAAAATACTATAATTATTAAAATTCATGTATAGTGCAGTATTAACTAATACTAATAATTATAATATATTATTTTATAGCAAAGTACATTTCAAATATGCAAACATTTTCTTTTCATTAGTTATGATCCATGAATTTATAGGTTATAAGGCATAATTAACTAGTTGCCCCTCTATTGTAAATACACTTATTCATTTTTCTAATGCTCTAATTTTGAACAATTTTTACAAAATCTTGCAAACAGTTAAGAAATTTTTCTTGATTTACTTTAACTGTTACAAATCGTACAAGCATTTCCAAAGAGGTACTTCCAATCATTTTTTGGACTTTGTGTGTTAGCTGCTTCTTCTGTTCATCATTTAGCTTTCTAATGACTTGTACTAAAGGCTCGTAATTATCTCCTTGCATGTAACCTATCATACCACCTGAAAATTAATTAAAATTTATTAGATTTTGTATAAATAATAATTTCATGTTTAACTTATTATAGATAATAATATCTTGTATAATATGGTTTTGATCAGTGTTTGTAATTTTAAATCATATAAAATGTTGCAATAATGTTGACAGATTTAGTATGAATTACAGTATAAAAAATGCTACTCAAAATATTGATTAATTATGGCTTAAAGTAATGGCAAGAAATATGTAAACATTGTAACAATTTTTTTTATCATCTATGCAAATCATTTTATGGAATTTTAAATATGATATTTCAGAAAATGTCAGATATCTTAGAAAACATCTCAAGTTTAAGATTTTGAATGCTATACATTTATACAATACTGTTTAGTGAATTCTAGTCAGCAAAGTTAATAATAAAACACTTCTGAAAATTAAGAAACAGTGAGCATTTTCCATTTCTCATTGTTGCCCAAAAAGTATGATGTTTCTGATTTTTATTTTTTATGGATGACAATCTTGACAAAGAATAAAGCTCTTGAAAATTCTGTTCATTGTTCTAGAGATAGTCATAATAAGGAAAAGAATAGAAAATATGGCCAAACTTCATCATTGAATTATTGGGGGGGGGGGGGATTATTTCAGTAATAAATATTTCTATATACAAAATATATTTTACTTCTTACCATTGAAGAAAGATAATAATTGACTGTTAGTAACACATTATAACAATATGTTATAATTAATGTACTAAAGAACACTTTCTAAGAATTAATAAATCATGATAAACAAGATATTTCTATATATTATATATAGATATGTGTATGTGAATTTTAAACAAATTTTATTAATAAAAATAAATAATATATGCTAAAAAATATTATAAAAATGAAAACAATACTGATAAAACAATTTCAGTTTGTAGAATAATCACTAGGAAAGCAGAAGCAAAAGAAAAAAGAATGCCATCTATTGCAGTCATATTTTAAGGGCATATAATATCACAATGATAAATATCAGCAAACAAAATCTTAAAATAAATACAAACATCTTAATTCTGACTTTTTAGATGATTTGTCAAAGAAATCTCTTGAAATGCATGTAGAACTTGTACTAGAATGAAAACTTAAAAAAAAAAAAATTATAAAATATCTTTCATATTTAAGTATATGAAAGACTGATCTAAAAAAAAAAAAACCTGATTGTAAGCTATATATGTATACAAACCATAAAAATAAAGCACTTTTAGAGTATTGTTTGATGCTTGCAGTTTAGTCTCAATTAATACAAAAATTAAAATATTATTTTACCATTATATAACTTCTATTCCATCTTCCATTCCTTACTATTATTATGTTCAATGCTAAAAAATCCTGTCATTTGAAGTCCTAGATCTCTTAATTCCGTAATTACTCTGAAAATCAGAATAATCATTCTTAATGTTATATTTCATTCATTAACTTCTATGAGTATACTAAGATATGAAAGAATGAAATGCTTCAATCATTCTTAATGTTATATTTAATTCACTAACTTCTATGAGTATACTAAGATGAAATGCTTCCCACACAATATCCCTTCATTCAGCAAATAATACTTTATATAACTCAAGAGAAGATTTGTACTGTGTAGGAACCAAAATAAATTTTCAGAGTGCATTTGATTTTATTAATTGGGACTATCTTGTAGAATGCTTAAATAAGTTCATTTCTCAATATCCTTGCATCCTTTAAAATTTAGAAATTATTTATGTCACTGACTATAAATGTATGAAATGCCCTCAAAAATCATTGTTAACAACTATATATTTTATAATCTATTTTCATTCTCTCGTTAAGGAGTATTAAAGACTAACAATGCAGACATATAGGTAATCTCAATTGTAGATAACTGCAGACAATCTTATTTTGTAATAGCATTTTTTTTGTATTCCAAATTATCTGTAATAGCACTTTCAACAGATTGCTAAATCAGTTATCCAATTAGATAATACTTTCTGTGGCAGATAATTGGCCCATATTCATTTCATCAATAATTTTCATCACAAAAAGAGTAATTTTTTTTACTGTACTTGCCTTTTAAAAGAAAATGAAGAAAGATAACAACAATTTATTTCTTTTTTTTTTTCATGTGTCATAACATCAGCCGGAAAGCGAGCCCGGGACAACTGCTTGTAAAGAACTGTGCTGACATCTTGACCACTAACGCTTGACATTTATTTCTATTTGCCCTTTTTAAACAAGGATAGGGATAAAGATATTTAGTCTTTATTTATTTTAACTTGTCCATTTGAAAGAAAAGGAAAATATTATCACTAGACAATGACTATTTTACCTATTCATTTATAAAAATGGGATGGGGAATATCCTTTCATAAAAAAACCATTTAAAAAAGAAATCTTAAATTCTTTCAATTAATTTGATTTTAACTTTTATTATAAAATTGCTAATTGTAGCTTATTTTTTATTAATTATTTATGCTGGCATTATAGTCAATAAAACTGTATATGTAAGTATATATACATATTGTTATATATGTGTGTTAAAACGTCTTTACTATATGGGTATGTATTTAAAATGCATATTATATCTGGTTCACCATATCTATAAATATCAATATCCTTAACAACACTTTGGAACTAAATACTATGGATAAAGAAGAATGCTCTCTTTATTAAAACTTTTTATCATAGTATTTTGATGTTTAAATTTATATCGCATTTTGACATTTGATCTACATTATTATGCTGCTCAATAAGAAAAAGTTTAAGAGTAAACTTTTTAATCATTTAATAATCATAAATATATCACTAAAGTCAATTTCTTCTCATTTTATAAACAATCTAAGACCTAAAACAGTTAATGCTTATCTAATTGGTTTTCTTATCTTATTATGGGTTTGAACGCAACTGTTATTTCTTTTGCTGATATCATAAATTAAAATTTAAAAAAATATCATTTAAACTTTTTTGTTTCTTTTACAAGTATACTCACTTAATACATTTTATTTATCTAATATTAAGATTGGGTTAAATCTTATATATCCAAATTATGTGATGTAGTAAAACGAAACAAATTAAATAATTGATTAAAAGAGTTAAAAAATAAATAAATCTGATATTGGAATAAAAATGAGAAATGAATTGTAATTACAGAAGTAGAGTTAATACAACCTTTTACAAATCAAAAATTCGTAAAACTAGAGTTGAAATAAATTAACATGAAAAGATTTTAAAATCAGGACAAATATCTTCTATATTGTTATTGAATTATTTTAACAAGTTTCAAATAAAAGAAATATTGCAGATAATTTAAAAATTATAATAAAATATTTGGATAATTATAAATAAGCATCATGTATAGTTATTAAAAATAAATTTAAATATGGATGAACACAATATTAAGAAAAATATGATTAATAAGAAAATTAGTTAACAAATTAGCATTGATTCAGATTACAAAGATGAGTTATAGATTGTACAAGAAACCATATTTGACTTCTTTAGATAATGAAAAATGATAAAGCAGAATGATCTGATACCATTTATGATTTAAGATAGAAAAAATTAGACTGAACAAAGAATTATTAAAATTATTGAAAAAACTATAAAAATATACATATTGTAGTGATACAAGTTTACACATATGAGTCATGTCCATTTCCAATCAATCACCATTGGAAAGCAAGAGAACATCATTGTAGGGCAGATGTTAGAAAAGAAATAAAACCAAATATTTCAAAGAGAATACCTATTCTCATCCGAAATTAATTTGAGAAATGTATTTCCGAAGTAACTTTCCATCTTCCCACTAAGTTATCTTGACTTAACCAAAAGAAGGATGCTTTGAGAAAATCCAATTTTAAATGGTTGCAAGGTTTATGCATTCACCATCATGATTCATCAGTCATAATGATTGGATTTTATGATATAGACATTAATGCCACAAATGGTTAATCTTCAAAAGGAAGTCAATTATTGAAAAAAATGCTAAATGGCAATTTATTTGTTTATTAATAATTTTTTTTTAGTGCATATGTTTTCATTTTTAAATCAATTTTTTTTTTTTTGTTGAAAAAAAAAAACAATAATAAACCAGTTGCTATTAATTAATTTTTTTTCTGTGTTTGGTATGTGCATCTAATACCAGTGAAGTATAACTATTACTTATTGAATATTTGACATTAACTCATGTGTATTTTCGTGAAGATCATCTATATAACATATCATTAGGGTATTAAAATTTAGCTAAATTTTTTATTTATAACTCAATCATAAGATACATTTGATAGAGTAATTTCTTATACTAGAATTATATATATTATATGCGCATAGTTATAGATATGTGATTCAGTATTCCCTTTACCGTTCATAAGAATCAGCTCTAGAGAATATGAATTAGTTGTTATAGTATGGTGATGACTTCTTAATAGAATATCAAAAGTAAACATGATCTAGTAGAGTATAACTTTATATATGGTCTCTTATATTGTAATGTAGGATCTCATAAATGAACAAAAGTCCACCTTTGACTCATTGAAGAGAAATATAATCCAGGAAATTTAGATTCATATTTAAAGAGTATATTCTAGAAGATTCATGAATATATTTAAAGAGAAGTGTAGTTTATATTGATACAAAGGCAACACCAAGAATTATAATTTTTTTCAATTAGCAAGCTGATATTGCTATACTTTCAAAACATATCTATGATTCTCAACCAATTGATTGGAATAGAACATTGTTGTATTGCTAATCCCCATGGTATTTTATCTATCTCAAAATATAGATGCTTTTTATGAGAATATAGTTGTAGTTGACAGATATTGTTAATAAATACTATGAAATTAAATGATAATAAAGCCAAGTGACAGGAATTACAAAGAGATGTCTTGCATTTTGTGATACTATTATTATTAATACCATTTAAAAGAAAGCAAATATTCAAATTGTGATTAAAAGATACATCACTTAATTTACTTAAACAGTTTTGGGATTTATTTATTTAATTTTGTTTTATTATCTATCAACAAAGGGGTTATTATACTACACTCGATACTATGAATTTAATCCATTTACACCGTGAGTATTCAAATGCTACCAGTGTTTTCCTAACTTTAATCATTAGCTACTTTCTGTATAACCACTTTGTTTATAAAAACAAAACAACACTCTCCATACAGTAGTGCCATCTTGTGCTAACAAGAGCAATCAATGGATGCCAGAAGGCTTGTGCATAAAATCCCTATCTAATGCCTACTCATCCAATATCCCCAGACTAGTTTCTGGCTTGTGGCCTTCATCAGTGAGGAGCCTTGGATCTGAGAGCACTGCATCTAGATCTTAGGATCTAATGCAACCCTCCAGCACCCACCTTTTAACTCTATTTAACTACAAAACTATGAGAATGAAATTGAAAACACTATTAATATTTTCAATCCAAGCTCAATAGCTTATATAGTCATATGGGTCTGAACTCAATTCAGCACCCATACATTTTGGTGTCTTTGGCTCTTTAACAACCATAGCCACCATTATCCTATTAGGCAGGATTGGTGTTAATCCACTAAACATCACATGATCACCATCTCATACTAGCACAATAATTGTTATTAAACAATTCAAAACAAAACAACACTCTCCACACAGTAGTGCCATCTTGTGCTAACAAGAGCAATCAATTGATGCCAGAAGGCTTGTGCATACAATCCCTATCTAATGCCTACACATCCAATATCACCAGACTAGTTTCTGGCTTGTGGCCTTCATCAGTGAACTTGGATCTGAGAGCACGCATCTAGATCTTAGGATCTAATGCACCCTCCAGCACCCACCTTTAACTCTATTTAACTACAAAACTATGAGAATGAAATTGAAAACACTATTAATATTTTCAATCCAAGCTCAAAGCTTATATAGTCATAGGGTCTGAACTCAATTAGCACCCATACATTTTGGTGTCTTTGGCTCTTTAACAACCATAGCCACCATTATCCTATTAGGCAGGATTGGTGTTAAACCACTAAACATCACATGATCACCATCTCATACTAGCACAATAATTGTTATTAAACAATTCAAAACAAAACAACACTCTCCATACAGTAGTGCCATCTGTGCTAACAAGAGCAACAATGGATGCCAGAAGCTTGTGCATAAAATCCCTATCTAAGCCTACTCATCCAATATCCCCAGACTGTTTCTGGCTTGGGCCTTCATCAGTGAGCTGATCTGAGAGCACGCACCTAGATCTTAGGATCTAATAACCTCCAGCACCCACCTTTAACCTATTTAACTACAAAACTATGAGAATGAAATTGAAAACATATTAATATTTTCAATCCAAGCCAATAGCTTATATAGTCATATGGGTCTGAACTCAATTCAGCACCCATACATTTTGGTGTCTTTGGCTCTTTAACAACCATAGCCACCACTATCCTATTAGGCAGGATTGGTGTTAAACCACTAAACATCACAGATCACCATCTCATACTAGCACAATAATTGTTATTAAACAATTCAAAACAAAACAACACCTCCATACAGTAGTGCCATCTGTGCTAACAAGACAATCAATGGATGCCAGAAGGTTGTGCATAAAATCCCTATCTAATGCCTACTCATCCAATATCCCCAGACTAGTTTCTGGCTTGTGGCCTTCATCAGTGAGTAGGCATTAGATAGGGATTTTATGCACAAGCCTTCTGGCATCCATTGATTGCTCTTGTTAGCACAAGATGGCACTACTGTATGGAGAGTGTTGTTTTGTTTTGAATTGTTTAATAACAATTATTGTGCTAGTATGAGATGGTGATCATGTGATGTTTAGTGGTTTAACACCAATCCTGCCTAATAGGATAATGGTGGCTATGGTTGTTAAAGAGCCAAAGACACCAAAATGTATGGGTGCTGAATTGAGTTCAGACCCATATGACTATATAAGCTATTGAGCTTGGATTGAAAATATTAATAGTGTTTTCAATTTCATTCTCATAGTTTTGTAGTTAAATAGAGTTAAAAGGTGGGTGCTGGAGGGTTGCATTAGATCCTAAGATCTAGATGCAGTGCTCTCAGATCCAAGGCTCCTCACTGATGAAGGCCACAAGCCAGAAACTAGTCTGGGGATATTGGATGAGTAGGCATTAGATAGGGATTTTATGCACAAGCCTTCTGGCATCCATTGATTGCTCTTGTTAGCACAAGATGGCACTACTGTATGGAGAGTGTTGTTTTGTTTTGAATTGCTTAATAACAATTATTGTGCTAGTATGAGATGGTGATCATGTGATGTTTAGTGGTTTAACACCAATCCTGCCTAATAGGATAATGGTGGCTATGGTTGTTAAAGAGCCAAAGACACCAAAATGTATGGGTGCTGAATTGAGTTCCATATGACTATATAAGCTATTAGTTGTTGAAAATATTAATAGTGTTTTCAATTTCATTCTCATATTTTGTAGTTAAATAGGTTAAAGGAGGGTTGCTTAGATCCTAAGATCTAGATGCAGTGCTCTCAGATCAAGGCTCCTCACTGATGAAGGCCACAACCAGAAACAGTCTGGGGATATTGGATGAGTAAGCATTAGATAGGGTTTTATGCAACTTCTGCATCCATTATTGCTCTTGTTAGCACAGATGGCACACTGTATGGAGAGTGTTGTTTTGTTTTGAATTGTTTAATAACAATTATTGTGCTAGTATGAGATGGTGATCATGTGATGTTTAGTGGTTTAACACCAATCCTGCCTAATAGGATAATGGTGGATATGGTTGTTAAAGGAAGAAAATGTATGGGTGTGAATTGAGTCAGACCCATATGACTATATAAGCTATTGAGCTTGGATTGAAAATATTAATAGTGTTTTCAATTTCATTCTCATAGTTTTGTAGTTAAATAGAGTTAAAGGTGGGTGAGGTTGCATTAGATCTAAGATCTAGATGGTCTCTCAGATCAAGCTCCTCACTGATGAAGCACAAGAAACTATCTGGGGATATTGGATAGTAGCATAGATAGGGATTTTATAAAGCCTTCTGGCATCATTGATTGCTCTTGTTAGCACAAGATGGCACACTTATGGAGAGTGTTGTTTTGTTTTGAATTGTTTAATAACAATTATTGTGCTAGTATGAGATAGTGATCATGTGATGTTTAGTGGTTTAACACCAATCCTGCCTAATAGGATAATGGTGCTATGGTTGTTAAAGAGCCAAAGACACCAAAATGTATGGGTGCTGAATTGAGTTCTGACCCATATGACTATATAAGCTATTGAGCTTGGATTGAAAATATTAATAGTGTTTTCAATTTCATTCTCATATTTTGTAGTTAAATAGAGTAAAGGGGTGCTGAGGGTTGCATTAGATCCTAAGATCTAGATGAGTACTCTCAGATAAGGCTCCTCACTGATGAAGGCACAAGCCAGAAACTAGTCTGGGGATATTGGATGAGTAGGCATTAGATAGGGATTTTATGCACAAGCCTTCTGGCATCCATTGATTGCTCTTGTTAGCACAAGATGGCACTACTGTATGGAGAGTGTTGTTTTGTTTTGAATTGTTTAATAACAATTATTGTGCTAGTATGAGATGGTGATCATGTGATGTTTAGTGGTTTAACACCAATCCTGCCTAATAGGATAATGGTGGCTATGGTTGTTAAAGAGCCAAAGACATCAAAATGTATGGGTGCTGAATTGAGTTCAGACCCATATGACTATATGTATTGAGCTTGGATTGAAAATATTAATAGTATTTTCAATTTCATTCTCATAGTTTTGTAGTTAAATAGAGTTAAAAGGTGGGTGCTGGAGGGTTGCATTAGATCCTAAGATCTAGATGCAGTGCTCTCAGATCCAAGGCTCCTCACTGATGAAGGCCACAAGCCAGAAACTAGTCTGGGGATATTGGATGAGTAGGCATTAGATAGGGATTTTATGCACAAGCCTTCTGGCATCCATTGATTACTCTTGTTAGCACAAGATGGCACTACTGTATGGAGAGTGTTGTTTTGTTTTGAATTGTTTAATAACAATTATTGTGCTAGTATGAGATGGTGATCATGTGATGTTTAGTGGTTTAACACTTTGTTTATATTTATTCTTCCAAAACTTCGTTATTTGTACCCTATCTGTTTTCAGGCATTTACATTCAATTAACAGATGCCTAATATTTTCTCTGCCTTCCTTACACAACTTGCAGACTAATTCACCAACATTTCTCCACTTGTGTATTTTCCCTTGTTGCTAAAGAACCTGTTCTAGCCTTAAACAATAAACTATTTTCCTTGCTATTATCATAAATTAACTCACACCCAATATTCTGTTTACTTCCATATATATATATTTAAACTCTTTTTAGTCTCCATACTAGTTCATCTCTCCAATTCCCTATTCTTTATTAATGGATCTATTCTTCTATCCCATTCCTTGCCACTATAACACTCAACAATTCTAACAATCATTCCACCTTTTGTACAAGTATACTGACAAATTCTTTATCCAAATCTTCTGCATACTGTGCTACCTTTCTCATCCATCTTGTTGCCTACCCTTTACTCATAACCCAATTAAACACTATTTTGGCTATTCTCTTATTATCCATAAACTGCAATCTACCAAACATTTTCATTTCGCTTTTTGCATCTTAGTTTACTGATTAGGTGTTGATAATACCTCTAATGGGAGAAGTTAGTACTATCAAAGCTACAATCACATTTAGACATATTTAAATATTAAAATATTTGTTTAAAAGAAATTAATATTCAAAAAACTATACTTTACAACTGTAGACCTCATCATATTCACCTCCATCTAAATCATGAATATAGTAAAAAAAATCTTCATGTTTCATTATTCCTGTTCACTCTTAATAATTTGTTGCAAACAAAAAACTATTAATATATTTGGAATCAAACATAATTGCATACTTCATTTGACACCATTTTGACAACCATTATCTTATATTAAGTATTCCACATAAATATTTTAATTATATAAATAATATTAAATGTGATGAGCATTAATTATTTACAAAAAAATTTCAAAATATAACTATTGTTTTAAAATATGAAATATTATGAATGAGAATATTTTTAAGCATTATATATTAGATAATTATTTAACTAAGGTTTGTTATGCCATATAATAGTCAAATTCTAAATTGTGAACTACGACAATGCAAAGGTCACAAGATCAGTTTTAAAAAAACCTCCTTATTCAGTTGTGTTAAATATAAATCACAGAATAAGCTTTAATCTTATTTATATTGAGCAGATTTCATTAGATTTATTTCAAAGTGTAAAAGAAGAAACACACACAAGTATTAAACATGATAAACACACAATTATTAAATATGAAGTTTTTCCATTATATTTAATAATTGAGTATTTCATTTATCACATTTTGAGGCAATTACATGAATATGTTAATATAAATAAAATTAAAGGCTATTCTGATTTAAGTTAGTGATATTAGGGGTTGATATGGCTGATAAAGAAGGTTTCATTAAAACCAGTCTTGTAAGCCTTGTAGTGTGATAATTCACACTTTATAAGTTGATAATTATATATCTCATATCTTCATTAAATAATGTGCTAATAAAAAAACTCAAAAAGCTCCCATTCAGTAAGATATATTCTTGTAATGTTTTAATTACATAAATGGTTATGTTAAGTGTGGAATAAATAAATAATCAGACCTTTTTTTGACATTCCAAAAATGAAGTAAAACCTTTTATCATACCTGCTGCACTCCCTAGTAAAGCTCCCATACGACCTCCAAATACTCCACCCATTACTGTCCCCAGAACAGTATATGCTGATTGTGACAAAACACCTGTACATGTTTTCTTTAAATCTGAGTTAGTTTCCAAAATTTCAACAATTTTATTGTAATAAGTAGCATAATTTGGTAGAAAATGCACAGACATCTAAAAAATAATAGATATTTTTATATATTGGTATTTTAAATATTGAAGAATTTATTCGAGTTTTTTGTTTAATATATATATATATATTTAGCCCAGTTATAAAATCAACTGTTATTAAAATAAATACAACATTCTTTTGCATTTATTATTTCTTAATTTTAAAGTCTTCATATTTCTTGATAAAATCTTGAATTTATTATCTGAATCAATTTAAAAATACTTAATGTTTCGACTATCTATACAAAGTTTTATTAAGGGTAATATCATAAGTCTGTCTTAATAAATGTAAATTTTTATTGCTGTAATAATCTTTAATTGTCCACACATTATTGTGGAATATGATTTTATATATATTTATATATGCATAATTATCTCTATATGTATTATACTTTTCATGATTTATGGTACTACCCTTGATAAAGACTATATACAAATAATTAAAACACTGCACCATTTTCATATTTTAAGGTGATTCAAATAATTCAAAAATTTCCAAGAAATTAAACATGCAACAATTTAGAATATATATTTGAAAAAGATATTGCTATTACATATTTTTATATATTGTTAATTCTAAAATATAAATAATAAATGCTTGTAATAATAGATACTTAACAATAATTTGCTATAATGATGCCCTTTTCATGCACCTTTGATATTTTGGCATTTTTTCACAATAAGCACTTAACTACTCAACATTTATTTTTAAATTTATGTTCTTCTGACACTATAAGTAAAGAAATATATATTATAAGAGAAAAAAATATATTCTATTTAATACTGCTTTATAGATCCAACATTATTATACCTTACTAAACAATAGTCAAAAAATTCTATTTTATTGTTATATATATTGTAACCAGTTGGGTTACATAGCACACAGTAATATAGTGTGCACATATATATATATAAAGGAAAAGTAGAAATAAACACAGACAAATTTTTGTGGATACAGTATTTTTTTACATTTCCTGGGAGTAAAAATAATAAATAAAAAGTTAAATAACTCTGGGTTTAAAATAAAATTTCACCATGAAATAAATAGTTTAAAATGGTCTACTAAATATTATTTGTAACTCTGTTGTTGAAATTTAAAAATAAACATGTTTTTTCATAACTGTAAAAATGTCTATTTTTGAAATCTTTTAATTAATTTGTAAATTTCTATTATCTAAGTAAAAACATGTATATCACACCTTGATAAAACTTCAAACTTGTTTTCAAAAAGATTAGACAGATTTAAACAGTCACTATGTTTTTATCACCTGATCTAACCAAGATTATAAAAAGACTGATAAAAAAACATTAGTTGGTTTTGACTTGTAGATTTTCTAAGAGATGACCAGAAGAGTCAGCTTTTAATATTTTGAGCATGCGGCCAACTGTAAAGTTTGGATATTTTTTTTGAAGACAGTCCTTGTCTTAATATTTTTGAGAAGCAGTTGGCTAAGAGTTAGCTGCAAATTCTGGTTCAAATTTTTGAGGAGCAGTTGACTAGAAGTTTTGCTGTAGTTTACTGTATTGCTGAAGATGGTTTTCCAGAATTAGAGAAGGAACATGAAATAATTGAAGGCAGGACAGTAGATCGAGGAGCTGCTGCTATTTTCCTTCACAGGAGATTTTGATTTACATGAAGCTGGGTCACTTCTGAATCATCAGCCTGGACAAATGAGAACAAAATAGCTTGCTGGCCAGAAGCTTACCAAATCCAAGTCTAAGTGGAACCAGCAGAAGGGAGAAAGCCAACCATACCTGAATTATATCCTTTTATCTGATGGTGACAATTGCCTGGATTGACCAAAAAAACAGCTTGCCCAAAAGAAACACTAATTGAATAAAGAAGTAGTTATACATATGCTGCTGTGTCTATATGCAGAGAAGCACAGATAAACATATATACAAAAGTGAGTTGTTTTTAAATAATTCATTTGGAAGACATTTTAAATCTATATTTTTTAAAGACTTCTAATTAATCAGTCAACAATAATTCTTACAAAACTGATTTTATTTTTCAAAAGGACAAAAAAGGGAAACTATACCTGGCAAAGTAAAACTTACCATAAAAAAATATGTGAATGTTATAATATAATTTCAACAAAGAATTTCATTATGAAAATGTATATTTCAATAACTTTATTAGTGTAATAAATTAAAATAGGTAAATGTCGGTCTGCATATATATACACACACGTATATGTAATTTTTAAATCTTATTGTATTTTACATAACAATTCAATGTTATGTAAATAAATTAATATATTTCACTGATATGCGGTTTGAATAAACCTAGCATAAAGTATAGTAAAAATATGAGCTAAAAAGTTTAACCATTTATTTTTATGTAACAAGTTAAATATGTTCAGAAATTTCATGTACATGCATGTACGTGTGCATATATGTCAATTGTATTGCAAATCCCTTATCAAGTACAACTTATATGTAAAATTTTAATCACTTTTTTTATTATTAAATATCAATTCAAACACGTTCATTTCATATCAAGCCACATGCCTGTGTGCTAAGTGGGTTTTAAGTCAACCTAATGTATTAATCATGTAAATCAAAATCAGAAGGCTTATATGTGTAACTTAATTCTAGAGACCTTAATGTCATTTTTACTTTTATTACTATTAATACACTTGTATTCAAATGGTTAAAAATTGTTTCCATCATCTCTTGGTCGCAAACAGTAATAGAGCTTATGTTCTTTGAACTAGATTTGAGCACATGATGAATATATAAATGGGGATGTATTTAGTGCTTTTGGGGCATCCAGTGATGATCAATCATTATCATCCTGGTTGGCACATAAGATTATATTCTTAAAGTCCATGCACTACCTTTTTTATTTTAGTTTAGTCTTATTAGAAGTTAAGTTTATAGTTGGTTATTACAAGTGGCCTAAGCATTGATGATGATCAGCATGTTTTAAATATCCCAGCATTATTGTTTAGATTTTCTAATTATGTATTCTAATGGATTAGCACCTAAATTGTGCATCCAAATTATGTTTAAATAATTGCCCAAACTCATAAAGGCTCAATAGTTGGCCTGGTCTACAGAAGACCCATTTCCGATCCAGTCACAAGGTTGACTGTTGTCTTATATTTTTTATTGATCAAATCCAGTGACAAAATGGACTGTTGACTTTATTATATTTTACTGTGGATCATTCATGACAATGAATGGTGTTTTGGGTTCATACTTACTTAGACTGATTTTTACTTTGACTTATTATAATGCTCGTGGATTATTAATTATGCTTTTAGTTGCTCTTCTGATCTCTCAACAATCTCTTGGGGATCTCTTGATCTTATGCTCCCCTTAAATATATCTTACTTATATATACTTTTGTAAATTATTGATATTTTATTTTATATTGACTTGGGAGTGATGGTGATTTGCCATCACCCCAGGTATGAGCAACATCATTTCTTTCCACTTCCTACCACCCATCCCATTACAATATATGAAGTATCAGTCAGAATTTATTTTAAAATAATCAATTAATGACAAAACAACTGTTTTATGATTTCCACTAACTGCAAAGGATTACTGTATATATATAAAATTATAAACTGATAATTACTTATTTAAAAGAGGTGAGTTAATCAAAATTTAAATATCTTATAGATAAAACAACTTGCTTTCTATTTAAAAGTAAAGGTAACATTAAAATCCATAATTAAACCTTAGTTTATTAATTATAACTTTTTAAGTTCAAAATCTGGATTGATAATTCACAGTGCTAATTCATTTAATTAAAACCAATAAACATTGAAAAACATAACATTAATACATTTTTTTAAAAGGTAATTTTTTGCATATAATTATATATTATAATGCCTTGCTTAGATCAAAAGACAACAGATAGTAGCAAACAAAAGAATTTATCCAAAGAAATGATTTTTTTGTTGTGTGAAATTTTGAAGAGAACACTTATAATGTGTAAATATTACAAAAAAAATTGATAAAACTGATGGAAGAAGTTGGTTTCTCTCTATTGATCATATTTATATCATTAATTCATGTAGAAAAAAATCCTATTCTTAACACATTTTTTTAATATTTAATATGTAGAGTATATCGCCATAAACAATAAGTTAGTGCATAAAAGATTGTGGATGAGATTCAAAAAAATAGCAAACATTTTCTGCTGTTGTGACCCTACATGACCAGCTAGTAAGAATTAGTTACCATGCGGTTTATACTTTAGAATACAATTTCTTCAAAAATCTAGTCTTTATTCAGTTTTTCTCTTCTTTCATGATGCAAAGCGAACAAATATGTATGCTAGTCTTGTATACAGACTTTCATATTCTGTAGGCTGATGATTCAACTTCTCTGAGATTTAAGTAGTAAGATATGATTTACATTATATCTTTTAACAGCCATAAAACAATTAAATTTTTTTTCTTTTTCTTCCTTTCCTTATGTATTCACTTCTATATTTACATATACCATTTCCAATCTTCTTATATGCTTATCAATAATATTTTTTACACTAAAACTTTACTTACAGTTTTGACTGTCCTGCAGTCATGAAGATCAAGAATATACAGAAGCAATATTTGAATGTATGAGAATTATAAAGATCTCTGATGATGACTGACTGCAAGACAGTCAAAACTGTAAGTAAAGTTTTGATGTAAAAAGTAGTATTGATAAGTGTATAAGGTTGGAAATGGTATGATATATAAAACAACTGTATATTGTACCAGTCAGAATTGTATGTTCATCTAACAAGACTTAGCATTTAAGCAAAAGTACCTGGAGTTCAATCATATACGAGATACACAGGTCAGGGATACTCATGAACTCCGCCCTATTGCCCACTTCCCAGGTCTATCCCATTACAAACAACATTTCTGACGATAGCAGCCCATCTTTCAATTATCTCCGGCCCAGAGGGTCAGCAGAGACACAAGAGACCTAATGCTTAACTAAATGATAACACAACATAATAACAGATATGCACGCATGAACCAATAAAATCTCCAAAAGATAGATTAAATATGAATTTATTTAGCATGATATTAATAATGAGAATCGATTAATATGTGAATAGCTGGATATATAGATTTACAATAAGTAAGAACCTTTACTATACAAAGAATACTCGATCTAGGTTTCACTTACGGTCCCTTAGGCATTCCATATCAACCTTAATAACATATCTTAAGGGTTGATGGATACGCATTACTAAACATATATGGTAAGAAATTAATTATTTGAACCGATGCGGCTTAATATGCTAATACAATTTAACAGGTTTCTATTATTCACGCTATGATATTTTTAAATCATTAAAACTATGACAGACTGCAATAGCCATACATGGGCCTTTAGAATGAATATTTATAAGATTTCAAGTTACATAGAATATAACAAAATTCAATAATTGTAAGTGGGCTTTTATTATACCTATTACATTTTAAATAATAAATGAACTAGCGAGCTTGGATTACACCTGGATTTCATTCAAGTTACATTGACAATAGATTAATTATTAACGTATTTAATAGCGATTAACGAAGGGTGGACAGCGCTAATAAGCGATAATACATAATAAGGCAAATTAAATTTATATTATAATGAGAACTTGGGATAGCTTAGGAAAATCCTATCATCACGGCTTACAGGCATCTAAAATAGATGAGGAAGGATGAACGATAGCGTGCATACCGGATGACGTTTGAGAGGATGAGAAGCTTCATCAACTTGAGGATGAGGAATATAGACTTATCTGCACTTGTGACAGATAGCATCCGAGGAGGTGGTCGGCAAGATACCATGGTTCCGATTTGTCAAATGTTAACCCATAGCAGCGCTTACACAACCAGCACAATCTGTGGGAATTGAGGCCTCCACACTCCGCCGAGAAATGTGCTTTATGGATTCCAATAATGAGTGAAAGTATGATGAAGCAACTTTTGATTTATGAACGCTATCATCAGGGCATGCTGCAAAGGCTTTCAGGTTTGTCTTAACCCTGATTTATCTGGCCTAAAATAGTAATTAAGCCTAGCATCATGAAATAATTATGTGCAAGCAATCCCAAAAAGGGGGCATATAATTTACTTAAAGAACTTATCTGACACATTACTAATAGAATATAAAAATTAAGAATTCCTTCGCTAAACGCATATTAACATGCCCGGGAAATTAATTACTTAAATTATTGTTAGGTGGCGGGCTACTTATATAATGAATCATCACTTAAAATGAGGGTCTGAATTTAATTTATTTAATACGGGACTTCTATAATATTGATCAATAGTGTGAAATAATAGTAAATAATTTAGTTTAAATAACATTATATGGCATAATATTAATTAATACAACATAGTTTAGGAGTACTTCTCAATCGGGCGAATTTTATAGTGTAGTAAGAAAACTTACGTTTACGGTTAAATATTCCCTAATGGCGGAATAGCAAAAATAAAATAAGATTGATTCGCCAGATTGAGTTATTAGCATATTAAAATTAGTATGATTTGCATAATATTAAATAAAAAAATTTTGCTGCATTTAAAATAAAAATACAATAAGGGTGAAAACCTAGCATTCGAGTTGAGAAAGTAAAATACAATTTAAATATAAAAGCAAAAAAAAAATCAAAAAGAAGGTCATGTTTAAGCAATTAATCGGTTGAGCGTTAACAATGGAAAAATAAGCAATTACATTTTGAAATTATATGGATTACAAAACTAGAGATATTTAAAAAGACATACATTAGGTGATTGGAATTAACATTATCGAAGGTTGAAGTTTACTTTTTATGATTAAGAGGATTATTAAGATGAAAGCATTAGAGTTCATTTTGCAGCAGGGAATTACCTTTCTTTCAGATGACTTCATGGCTGTATGCACACGTGTTGGTTCTATGTTTTACGAAATATAGTTAATTTAGCAGTATTTTGACAAAATTGGAGTTTCAGTCTGTTCTTTATGTAATATACAGTTTATTTTGGCAGTAGTTTGGACACGATGGCTTATGAGTACTTTGGCATTGGCTAGATCTTGGAGAGATCGGGGAAGCAAATCTAAATTCTACTCACTCACCATTTTACGTTTTTGAGTGACATAACTTCCCCCAGCAACAGCGTTAGAAAATAACATGTAGGGCTCCTTTAGTTAGGAAATGCGGTGGTATTTATACTCATTCATGACTGCCTTTGGGTAAACCCCGGATGTATGTTAACGGTTACAATGATACAGCAAATTTTGAAGGATGAGCGAGATCAAGTTCGAGAGAGCTGGTCGTAATCTATTTTAGGCCAAAAATAGACCTGCGGAATAAATGTTAAGTAACGTGAAATTTAAATAAATCTGTATTGGAATAAAAACAGATTCTTTCTGAATTTAGAATACGGTAAATCTTTTGTTTAGTACATTTGCAGTACACTCTCGAACTTTCTCCCTATTAAAATAGATATGAATAAAAGTATACATAATACAATGCTCTTAATTATTAAGTTTTATCTGTTACACACACATACGCATGACCGTCTATGGCAATAGAAATATTTAATTTATATGTATATTAATTTTAGACGAATGTAAAGTTCACAAAGCCATAAACAATCACGTGCATCGGTGTACATTCACTCCCCAGTGGTTTATGATTAAATGATTGGGTTTGAACCCATGTTTGGAGGTTTCAAACATCACCAGAAAGTGAAGCCAAATGTGTGCAATAGATTTGAGTGCTTCAATATATGTGTGAGTAAAATATGTTACAGCTATAAATAGTATTATATAATTAAGATTAATAAATATTATAAAATTAAATTGCACTTCCTCATTTTGTAGCAAAACATAATATAAAATATAAATAATATTTCAGAAAATTCATGAGCAAGAAATGAAAAATATTTGTATAAATAAACTCTGTAAAAAAACTTAAATATTGCTAATTATTTGTATAAATATCTAGACAACAATTCATATTTTAAAATAATTTATAAGAATTTATCTAAGTATTCTTCATCTTTTGCTACACACTTATAGCGATTAATTCATGTAAGCTATAATATCTCTAATGAAAGATAATATTATTGAAACTACTATCAAAAAAATCTTGTATTAAACATAAATGACTACTGAGATTTTTATGAATGGGTGAGAGAATAAATTTATGACTTATCACTCCTATAACTAAATCATTAATCTAAAAGAGCCTTATTCATGTTCCACTATTTTCTTTCAATCTCATTGATTTGCTTTAAAGAAAAAAAAAAACAAGTTTAAATACATTTTCAATTAAATACAATTGGAAATCTTACTTGTCTAACTTTTCTGGATTCAAACTCAGACTTTCATATGACTCACAACTCTCAGTGCCATCTTATACCACTGACCCATCTGATCACACACATGTTGAAAGTATAAGATGGCACTGAGAGTTGTGGTTCATGTGAAAGTCTGAGTTCGAATCCCATGCATATTACATATATAAATGCAGGAGTTAATCCTGCACAATGTATTTGTCTAACTTTAATAATTCTTGTCTTAAAGAACAGTATTTTTTTTTTTTTAAAAAAAAACCAATACAAAACTAATTATGTATATGATTATTGTTTTTCTTTCCTTTCTGTTATTCAAATAACAAGTTAAACACTTTTAATATAGTAATTGCAGCATCCATAAAAGATTGTTAAATATTGCCTAACACTACACTAGTAATTATAAATAAAATAGAAATTCATAAAACATTACAATACTAGCCAAAAACAAAATTTTACTATAAAAAATTATTATATATCAAAAAAAAAAAACATTTTTAACAGTTAAATAAATTACATTATTAAAACAGACAAAACTCTCCATACAGTAGTGCCACTCAGTGCCAATCAGAGTAATCAATGGATGCCAGAAGGCTTGTGCATAAAATCCCCATCTAGTGCCTACTCATCCAATATCCCCAGACTAGTTTCTGGCTTGTGGCCTTTGTCAGTGAGAAGCTTTGGATCTGAGAGCACTGCACTTAGATCGTAGGATCTAATACAACCCTTCAGCAGCCACCTTTTATCTCTACTAACTACAAAACAATGAGAATAAAATTTGAAAACACAATAATAATTTCAATCTAAACTCAATAGTTTATATAGTCATATGGATCTGAACTCAGTTCAGTATCCATACATTTTGGTGTCTTTGACTCTTTAACAACCATAGCCACCACTATCCTATTAGGCAGGATTGGTGTTAAACCACTAAACATTACAAGAACCCCATTTCTTATGCCAGCACATAACTGTTATTAAAACAGGCAAAACTCTTCATACAGTAGTGCCACTCACTGCCAACCAGAGTAATAAATGGATGCCAGAAGGCTTGTGCATAAAATCCACATCTAGTGTCTACTCAACCAATATCCCTAGACTAGTTTCTGGCTTGTGGCCTTCATCAGTGAGGAGCTTTGGATCTGAGAGCACTGCACCTAGATCTTCTGGCATCCATTGATTATTCTGTTTGGCACTGAGTGGCACTACTGTATGGAGAGTTTTGCTTGTTTTAATAACATTTACGTGCTAGCATAAGACATGGTGATCATGTGATGTTTAGTGGTTTAAATAAATTACATCTAATATGAGAGAGCATGTATAAATATATAGTTTACCATATATATCTATTAAAAATTAAATAAAATTATAATGATGATTTATAATTTAGATTTGATCATATTTAAAAAAAGCCGAAATAAGTAAATAATTACAAATATTTTTCTAAATAAAATCAAGTACTGTGTGTATAGATTTGGAATCAGCTGATGTAGTAAAGATAATTAAATGGATTTAAATAAAAGTAATCCACAAGTAGACAATTAATGAAATTAAAAAAACTGGTAGTTTTCTCACCTACTGGACAAGCCACCAGGTGATGCTGCAGAACCACCAAGAAGCCTGTAAGTAATAAATTTCTATACAAAAATAGCTGAAATCGATGGAAAATTAAAATGCCTAAGGCAAGATATCAAAAGTAAGAATCAAGTAAATTTTTTTGCCTAAGGCAAGTATAAAATCAAGTGAAATAATACATAAATTTTTAAAAAGTACACACACACACAAGTGAAATAATATGTAAATTTTTAAAAAGTACACACACACACACACACACAAAATTGGTAAAAATACACAAAATAACCATTAAAATTAAAACGCCTAAGGCAAGATATCAAAAGTCAGTAAAAAGCAAGTAACAAAATTAGCCTAGGGCCAGTAAAAAATCAAGTGAAATAATAATAAATTTTAAGAAAGTACACACACACAAAATCGGTAAAAATACATTAAAAATGAATCAATGGAAAATTAAACACCTGAGGCGAGAAATGGATAATTAAAATGCCTAGGTCAACAAATAGAACAAATCCTCAAATCCCCACAAAAATTATAACACCTAAGGCAAGCAAATCAAAAAATTAAAAATCAAACAAATTCTAAAAAAAAAACCAAAAAAAAAAACGTTATGAAATTCGAATTAGGCAACAAAAACAGAAAAATCTTAATGGTAAAAGTCAAAAAATTAACAATGGCAGGCAGATGGTGCTTCATTAAAATGGCGGGAGATTATATAAACTAAAAGCAAAAAGAACATTACACAGAGCTTCTATTTATCAAATTAATTATACTCTGCTTTATATGGATAAGCTTTCTATTAATTTTAATATCAAACATAATAGATAAATCATAAATATTAATATTATTTGTGCTCAAATATTTTATATGTATAGAACACAAGCATACACACACACACGGCGTATATTAACAAACGAATAAAGAAAATTACAAGAGAAAAGCAATCATGTCCAAATCCATTTATTTAGATGTAGAATATTATTTTAAAATTATGAATAGTTTCTCAGTTGATCACTTTCAAAAGTCTTTATTCTCTGCTTTGAAATTATGACATATCAAAAATAAGTCAAAATACCCCCCTCCCCCTTTCTATACTTTGCAGGCAACCCAAAATAAAAAAGCAACACAGATATGGATAAGCTTTCTATTAATTTTAATATCAAACATAATTGACAAATCTTAAATATTATTATTATTTGTGCTCAAATATTATATATAAAACACAAACATAGACGCACTGTGTATATTAACAAATGAATAAAGAAAATTACAAGAGAAAAGCAATCATGTCCAAATCCACTTATTTAGATGTAGAATATTATTTTAAAATTACGAATAGTTTCTCAGTTGATCACTTTCTAAAAGTCAATTTACCATCATTTGGTTAATGCTGTAATATAGGAGTGAAGAAATATATGCAATAAAAGTTTATACTACCTGTGTTTTTCCCTGGGATAATGATGAAAATATAAAAACAATGGTAATAATTTGTTCGGCTGGTGATTTCCTATGTGTTTAATCCAATTAATTTCACGAATTGGTATTGATTCTCTTTGGAGGAGGTTACAGTTGAAATATTTTAGGAGCGTCTTCTTTCCAGTATTGGCAAAATTATTTATTATAGATTCGATCTACTCCAACTGCAATTTAGTATTGCATCACACATTTTAATAACGTGTGGAGAATTATTTTCTTCAAAGTAGTATCAGACGAACTGTCCTTACCAAAAAGTATATTATTCTCTATATTTCTTTTTTTGTAGACTCATTTTTTTCTAGAAAGTTATCACCCACGTGGTTTTGAGGTGCAGTTTCTCATTAAACAAAGCAAAAAGCTTTTCCCACCTTTTTGTCTTTTCAAGGTCAGGAAATTTTGTTGACCACCTGTAATTTGTTTTTGACTTTTATTTTTTTGTTTTTTTTTTTACATTCTTTACATAATAATCTATACAGTTTTAATTTTTTTATTTTTATTTAAGATCTCTATTATAATAAAATGAACTGCATTAGCTTCTATCTTCGAAATCAAATTTATATTTGTTGAATTTCGTTCATTCGTCCATCCATCCACACAACAATTATATATATATACTCGTGTTTCAATAAAATACAAGAGCATAAACACCCCTCCCCTTTCATACATAGTCTTTATTTTAACCCTTCCTCTACCAATTTAAAAAGTCAAATATACTCGAATAAATAATATAAGAACTATATACACATGCGTGTGTACAAATTTTCCTTTTGTGAAACAGGGTTTGAAGCCACCCTGTCACAATATATATATATATGGATGTTCTCAAAATATGAAAATAACGATTGATTATGATGAGTTAAAAGAAGTTAAACAATTACAAATACTTTGGTTGGATTATTAATACAGATGGAAACATAATGGAGATGAAATTAATCATAGAATTAAAAAGAAAGATTTTTAATAAATGTGTTTTACCAGTTCTTACTTATGAATCTGAGACTTGGACACTTAATAGAAGAGCAATATAGAGACTTCAAACCACTCGGAGAAGTATGGAGAGATGCATGTTAGGAGTAACAAGAAGAGATCGAAACCACAATATATGGGTAAGAGAACAAACAGATGTTACTGACCTCATTGAAAAAAATAAAAGACTGAAGTGGATTTGGGCTGGACATATTGCTAGAAAAGATAATAGATGGACAATTGAAATTTTAAACTGAATTCCA
The DNA here is from genome assembly GCA_028023455.1 of Epiperipatus broadwayi. Lineage (NCBI taxonomy): Eukaryota > Metazoa > Onychophora > Udeonychophora > Euonychophora > Peripatidae > Epiperipatus > Epiperipatus broadwayi. Next base: position 2,994,390 of record JAQFVV010000089.1, on the reverse strand, counting down.
AGAGATTGTAAAAAACCCAGAAAGAGACCGCATGTGAGATGGATGAAATAAGAAAGTGTGCAAGGGTGATGTGGAGAAAGCTAAAAATCGGAGATTGATTGAACTTGGAGAGACCTTCATCCTGCAGTGAATTGATAATGGTTGATGATGATTTCAGCCTAGTTTTAAAAAATGCTATTATTTAAGCTAATTTATTAAATATTATTTAGTAATATCATATTACTAAACTATTAGTATGTGCGGATGTACAAAAAAAGAAATATAGAGAATAATATATTTTTTGGTAAGGACAGTTCGTCTGATACTACTTTGAAGAAAATAATTCTCCACACGTTATTAAAATGTGTGATGCAATACTAAATTGCAGCTGGAGTAGATCGAATCTATAATAAATAATTTTAATAATTATAATAAATAATTTTGCCAATACTGGAAAAAGACGCTCCTGAAATATTTCAACAGTAACCTCCTCCAAAGAGAATCAATACCAATTCGTGAAATTAATTAGATTAAACACATAGGAAGTTACCAGCCGAACAAATTATTACCATTGTTTTTATATGTTCATCATTATTCCAGGGAAAAACACAGGTAGTATAAACTTTTATTGCATATATTTCTTCACTCCTATATTACAGCATTAACCAAATGATGGTAAATTGACTTTTAGAAAGTGATCAACAGAGAAACTATTCGTAATTTTAAAATAATATTCTACATCTAAATAAGTGGATTTGGACATTATTGCTTTTCTCTTGTAATTTTCTTTATTCATTTGTTAATATACGCAGTGTGTGTATGTTTGTGTTTTATATATATATTGTAATTGTAATCCTCTCCTACATTGCTGTAATCATAAATAAATCATACCGCACATTTTAGGCGCTATAATCTCCCCTGTAGTCTTTCCCACTAATCTAACTAGTCCAATTTACACGTTTGGAAACCATATCTTTCTCTGTAACCTTCCTAGCTACAACTAATCTAGAATATATGCCTAAAATAAATGATAAACTAAAGATGATTTCTTTATTAGCTAAGCTCGCATGAAACTATAATCTTAGAGAAGATCACAAGGTGATTAATAATTTCTGGTCAAGCTAGCCTCAAAATCCACAAACAAGCAAACAAACAAAAAAATTATAAAATAAACTTCATATTTGTCAAACTAATAAATAAATAATAATTAGATCGATGGAATGAATATGAAATTAGAAGTATAAATTAGGCAATAAGTAAATGAGGATGTAAATGATTAAATGAATGATGAAAATAAGTAATAATTAAATAATAAAATAAAATGAGTCTGAGAATGAAGATGTGTAAGAGTTAATGGATGATTAAGATGAGAATGGAATAAGAGCTAATGAATGATGAGTGAATTAGGATAATGAATTAGGATGAAAAAAGAGAATAAAGAAAGATTGAAATGACAGATGAGAGGAATGATGATGATGATGAAAGATGATGTACAGAACTCTAAATTTGATATTGAATTAAATGATAATAAGACAATTAAATAAAATACAGATTCTAAGCTTACTAAGACCAGAATATTCACCATAAAGTCAAAACCAACTATACATTTCAGACAAAAGAAGTAATAGATACTTTAAAGTTTGGTTGACCTTATATCTCACAGTGAATGTAACACAATTCCACTCTAATTACAATAATTAACTGGATACAAATTTACCCTAAATTCAAATCCTATCACAAATTGATATAACTTATCCTTCTCAGGGTTCACATAGCTTAAAGGGTGATATACAAGATACACTTGGGTCAGTGAGAGGGATTTTACCACTACCCAAGCATAACACACACAAAATAGCTCTTAATACTGAATTGAATTACTAAACAATATTCAATAATTTCAAATAAATTCTATAAATTCCCTAACTATGCTAAACTTTAAGCTTCAATAAGTAAGAGTAATTTTTCAATAGCTAAACACAATAGCTTTCCAACTTTCTTTCTCCATTAATTAGAAACAAGGTGACCAAGACCAGTGAATGATAGATCTGTGGATTCAAATGAACTGATCAAACCAATATTAGGTTTTTAATCTTTTAGTATATCACTTAAACTAATATTCTTTAGGTTAGTATGTTTAATTATTAAGTTAGGATGCCCTAGATATACTCATAAATTATAGGGCTTAACACAATTATTCTGATATACCTACATATAGTGACTTTTACAATATTGATTGATGACAATTTCACTATAATCACAGGATAGGTCGATAGCAATAACAATAATAATGTGTGGGTGTGTTGATTAGCAATAAGAATACTGACAACTAAATAAATTTTTAGCACAACAATATTTATTTACATTATGTACAAGTCTCTTTCAGACACATTACATGAAACAAGATAAATCCATTCCAAAATTAGGGATGGAAATTAATGATGTGGTAAGTAATGACCAACTAATATGACAAACATTTTGGATATGTTTCTTTATTATTCTATCAGGTAGACTAAGATAGTTAAACTTATTTGAGCTATCTTAGCATTGAAATTGCAAACAAAATGTATTAATATCCTTTGGATATATGCAACTTTTAAATGTAAAAAAAAAACAACAACTCTAAATTACAATTTATTATATCAAACTGTAGCTGTTTGAGTTATTAGAATATGATAAGGGCAATTATCACATTCCAATACAATTAATAATTTATTATAATTTACTATATAAAAAATTTCATTGCATTGATGTGGGGCAAACATCATAAGTTAAATGCACATATGACACTAAAACATTCACTATGTCCACAACTTAACCATTTATTAATTAACTGATCTTACTAATTCATCAGTAAATACCTACTTGTTGAAAACCAATCCACATTGTCCATGTACACACCTTGCTCTTTTATGTAGAAGTTCTACAAACACTAGTAAGTTTTGGTTGGTCTGTTTATAAACTGATGAAGATTACACAACATCAGAAAGACACCATTTCAATTAGACAACACTATAGCTATATCACACCTTATCTTATCCTTGCTATTCGATTAAAAAAAACACTACACTTTATCATACATGGTGGAATATTAACTATATAACTTCTTGAGGGATCTAAATAAAGGAGGCTCTACAAAACAACATGATAGTTGTATATCAAGAAACAACATAATAGTTGTATAAGAATATGGCCAATTCTGATACCTTTTCATAGGTATAAAAGTGTGGGCAGTGCCTCTTCACTGGAAAACAGAATTCAGACCATGGGATCATCCTTTTTTAGGCTTAACTATGCTCTAAGCACTAACTCTTAATCAGCCCCAACAATATCATCCTCTCATATTAATCAACAATGGGGAATTCTCCATCATCCCATGTACAATATTAATTATTATTATATCTAAGGCTCTTATATGTAGCCCAAACTCATCCTAAAATCTATCACAAATTCTGATCAATACAATAGCAAGGTAAAACAACACTAATAATCTAAGTGGAAACATAAATATTCCATTGCACATTGCAGAAACTGTTAATGTTTTATAAACAGACCACCAATATCAGTAAAATAACCATTAATTATTTCAAAATAATAATTATACCTTTTATTATAGCAAGCCATGTACACGTAAACAAGGAGGATTAAACTACATTTTGTATTTAAAGTGGACATTCTCATTCATAAGCCAAATTAAGCAATAATAAAAAAAATGCTTATTAAATTATTTTATATAATAGAACAATGGTATCATTATGTGTATATTTTTGACCAGTTTGGGTCTATTTGTTCCCCTCCTCAATATAATATTAACATCTGTTTTAGCAGTGAAAGAGATAAACATTTCTCTTTCTTACCAGATAAATAATATTTAACATTATGCTTTCCCTTCATTGGGAAAATAATATAAATATGGATAATAAATGTATATAACTTTATACACAGCTACATCATTACTTAGTATATTCTATACCCTGATATATATATAAACTAATGTCTGAATAACACATGAAAGAAAAAAAACGCATTACAATATTATATATAGCAATTAACAAACTAAACAAACATTACATTTTCTACCATTGGACTTTATCGAAGTTTGATTCGTTCTTATAAGTAAAACAATATGAAAACGGATATGATAAGCAAACATTCCTGAGTAATATATATATATTTGGTTATCCGGTTCAATATTAACATCTTCAGACAAAATTCAAACATTTCTCCAATGGCAATAGAAATCCTTTATCGGTTTGTGTACTAATGTAAGCATACTGAAGCAATATTAAAACATTTTCGAGAATAAGTCACTTAAAATAGGTTTAATTAATATCTATTGATTTGTCTATTTTTGTTTTTCTTTTTTTTTTTTTTTCATCTGCGCGAAGATCTGTTATACTCTTAAATAATCTGGGTGATTTTAAAACCGTTTAAAATATTATCACGTTGCAAGTTATTCACTAACGATAAAATAAATAAATATTTTTTTTCACTTCCCTTTTATCAGCAAATTATGATGTTTTAAGTTATACTGAGAAGAATCTATTTAATTATAAATACGATCTTCTAAGCGATTTTAATTAATATGTAACATATATTTTTCCAAATGTAGCACAATTATAATCAGTTTATTACGATCTTTGAAAATAAACTTTTAAATCATTTATGAATTTTGTTTACTTTGTTTTTCCTGTCCACAGTAATTGTTACAATCTTAAATAATCTGGGTAATTTTAAACACTTAAAATATTATTACTTTATATGTTGTATAATCAAGAAAAAAAATCAATATTTCTTTATTCACTATTATTGGCAATTTATTTCATATTTAAGAATGTTAAGCAGAATTGATTTAATAGTAAGCAATTATTAATAATATATATACGTGACTGCTTCCCGGGGAATATCAGAGCAGACGATTTCTCTTCCCAATGAAATAAGAAATATTTTATGCACTTTTCTTTTCAAACTAATTACTTTATATGATTTAAAGTGAAATTTTAATTTCTTCATTATTTCTTGAAACTTTTCTTAAAATGATTTAGAATATTTTCTTGAAATATTAATTTATACACAAACGGATTTTTCTGCTTAATGCTGAATTAATGGCAGCGCGAAAATTAAAATACTTTAATCTTTTTTTTCTCTTCAGTCTAAATAACTTTTGTGTTATGATTAGTTCTGATAATTGATTAAAATAAAGAAAACAAAAATAATTGCTTACGTTTTCTGGTATTATTTTCCGTTCCAAATAGTACATGTTTCTGCAAATACTTATTCAAATAACGGTCCTTCCAGTGTTTCCTTCAGTAGGCAAAGTTAAGAATCTAAGATCGATGAAAAGTAGTGTAGAGATTTCACAGGGTTATTAAGTTTACTCCATAGTATTCAAATCCATATATCTATGAAATTTTGTCCCAATTAATTTTAAAAAAAATATTATTTTCTAGCTTATTTCTTCTATTTTACTTCAGAAGTGGAGTTGTAGTCTTGTTCCATTTACATTTCTTAGAGTAGTCCCCCTCCCCCTACAAACTTTTATATTATATACTTTGTATTACCTGGCAGTGATTGGTTCTGAATGAGCCAGTCACTGTAAAATGTGAATAAATTAAGTTTTATCCCTCTAGTGAGAATCATCTAGACTGATGCATTTCAATTTACATTAAAATATAGTATATTTAAAGATTGTTTATAAAAAATTTAGAAGACTTATAAATTGATTTTGCTGTTTATTTTTTTTAATTATTGTTTAAGACTACCAACAAATAAAGTGTTAAATATTTTATATGCTTCCCAATAATATTTTAATACTATTAAAACAACATTTGAAATAGCTGCCACTGGAACAATGTGATAAAATGTTTATGGGATTTATATCCACTCTATCAGACTTTCCAGTGTCTCACAAACAGTCAAGATCATCATCACTTCTTAAGATATTTCTTAGTGAGCTTTTGCTTAGTGGGAAAATTATAATCCACAAGCATTTCACTCTATAACTAGTCTCTACACATTGATGTTCAATATCTTAACAAATTATTACCAATTAAAATTTAAAATTTTACACATTTATCCACTGGATAAAACCTACTATCTTTGAGCCAAAACATATGGTTACAACATTCCCTTACTGGCAAAGGAAAAATTTTAAATTTTTACATATAAATTTTACATTGCAGAATAATAATAACTTAAATAAGAGAAAACATTTATATCTTTATTCTTAATAAGCACTTTTTTCTTTTAAAACAATTAATAAATTGATTTGCGCTTTGTAGATGTACATTTTTTTATTTTGTATTAATCTGTGGATGGATACGGTATTAAACTGCGGGCATTGTACGTTCCTTTTGGGCCCTCCGGGGTTGAGAGCATGAAAGCATTCTCCCCAACCTGAGCAATTATTCGGAAAGGAACTTCATATAAATTAAGGAATTTCTTATACTGATTTTTCTGTACATTGCTAACATGAGGGGTACGAAGTAGTACAAGGTCTCCAACCTTAAATGGATGTAGCTTAGTTTTGGATTGTTTCACCCATTTTTGATCCATCTTTATGAGCCTATTATGTGCCCTAACCATGTCACTGTCTTTATCAATCTCCTCCATTATGAAAGGTAATGGAGTCTTAATAAGCAGAGATTCATGCTGTCCATAGTGTAATTGGATGGGAGGAAATCCTGTAGATCATTGAAAGTAACATTAATATAGTGAGTCAGTTCAGGAAGCTTTTTGAGCCATTGTTTATGGTCACTTTGCACATACACTCTAAAGAGTCTACTGAGCCCGCGCATCACCCACTCACAAGGATTTGACTGAGGGTTCCTTATTGAACTCATGATATGTTTAATACCTTGCATTTGAATCCATTGGTTCCATTTTCTTGATATAAAGGCAGTGCCATGATCAGTCAAAATTATATCCGGTTTTCCAACTAATAAAAACTGGTAATCAGTTAAGTATCTGATGGTACTTTTAGCATTGGTTCTTGGTATAGGATAGGTGGAAACTAATTTAGAGAACATGTCATATGCAACCAATATAAATTTTTGTCGGTTAAATGGTGGGAGAGGTCCGTAAAAATCAAGCGTGAGTAGTTCATTTGGTTTACTGGGAATTATTGGCTGTAACGTACCGGCATATGATTTGGTACAGTATTTTGATTTCATACAAATACTACATGTTTTTATCTTTTTCATGATGTCTCTATACATGTGAGACCAAAAAAATAAGGTTTTAATACATGGTAGATCTTTGGAGCACCAAAGTGTCCATATTTACCGTGAGCATATTCGATTAGTTTATTTACAACACATGACGGTACGACGACTCGCCATGAGTTATCATCCTTTAAATTAGCCTTATACATTAAGATTCCATGATTAAATTTATATCTTACAATTATTTTCTGAATATTCTTATCATTATTATTATTATCAAGATGAGAATTTTCCAAAGCAGAAATAATATTGTTTAAATTTGCATCTTGATTTTGAATAATGGCAAAATGATCATAGTCTTGTACTATAGATTCATCCACAATTGGGTTTAAATTATTTACAATAATATGTTGAGTATTTGGATGTTGTGGTACAATACAGACAGGGTGGCGGCTCAGAATATCAGCTGGAATATTCTTTCTACTTTCAACATATACAATGCTATAGTTGAATTGTTGTAGATATAAGCTCCACCTAATAAGTCTCTCATTATTGAGATAACTTTGGTTTAAAAATTCTAAACTTCTATGGTCTGATAAAACAATCACTTCAGAGCCTAGCAAGAATTGGCGCAATTTCTGAAATGCCCAAACAACTGCTAGTGCTTCCTTTTCCGTGATGGAGTAGTTCAGTTCAGCCCCTTTCAAATGTCTACTCAGAAAGTAGAGAACTTGAGGCTCCTGATTATCATTAAGTTGATATAATACTACTCCTAGACCATAGTGACTACTGTCTGTCTGTACATAAAATTTCTTTTTGAAATCAGGGTAATGTAATATGACCTTCTTGAGGAAGGTAGCCTTGACTGTGTTGAACTCTTTTGTATGATCAGTAGTCCAACCCCACCTCTCGGATTTTTTTAACAGGTTGTATAATTGAATAGTATCACCGGCAAAATCCTCGTAAAATTTGTGGTAATAGTTGCATAGACCGAGAAAAGAGTGAAGTTGCTTTTTAGTTTTAGGAATGGGGAAATCCTGTATAACAGCAATCTTTTCTGGATGGGGCTTGATCCCATGAGCATTGACTAAATGTCCCAAGAAAATGATTTCTTCTGCTGCAATACTGCATTTCTCTAAGTTAATCTTTAAATTTTTGGAGGAACATTCTTGGAAAAACATTTGCAAGTGTTCCATGTGCTCTGCCAAATTACTTGAAGTGATGACAATATCGTCCATGTACATGATGATTTTCTCTTTTAATTGTTTCGAAAAAATCATGTCTAGGCATCTGATCAGACCAGCACCACTATTAACCAGACCAAAGGGCATCCTTGTAAAAATATATGATTGGCCCTGAAAACGGAAAGCCGTATATTTTTGGTCATCTTCATGAAGTGGTATTTGCCAATAACTGGCTGTAAGATCAAATGTGGAGAAAATTGACCTCCCTTTAAACTTAACCAAGAGCTCATGTATTGGTGGAGGAATATCACACTCTGGGACAGTCATCTGGTTTAACATTCGAGCACCTAGGCAAACTCGAATAGTGCTGTCCTTCTTTTTAATAATTACATGAGGGTTAACATAAGCAGAAGGGCACCTCCTAATAATTTACCATTCCAAAATCCGGTCAATTTGACTTTGTACCTCACTTTGATATTGGTAAGGAATAGGGTACATTTTCTGTTGGAAAGGTTCAGTGCTCCTCAACTTAATCCTATGAGTATATCCTTCTATTATACCTGGGACTTTAAAGAAAATGTTTTTGTATTTAAACATCAATTGATATAAATTTTCCATTATTCCTAAATTTAGAAAGCTAAGGTGTCCTATTTTAGCTTTTATACTAACATCAATTGATGGGTCATGGATGCACAGTAATTGACTGGGGAAATTATGTGATCAATATTCCAACTGAAAAACATGATTCTTACAAGTAAATAAATTTTGTTGATAATCAACTATACAATTATTGTTAATCATGAAGTCTGAGCCTCTGATGGCTTCATGAATCAGTCCAGGCATAATAAAAAACACATGCTCAAACTCAATTTGATTAATTTTAAAACCTATCCAGACCTGTTTATTACAAAGCTTGGTCCTTTTGTCATTAGCTAATGTTACTTGAATCTGTTTTATGGGTAATGAGGGAATACCAGATGATAAGTTTGAAATTTTGTCATATGTAATTTCAGACAAGATGGATGCTTGGCTGCCTGAATCAATTAGTGCATCTATACTTATCCCCTCAATAACCAATTTTATAACTGGGCAGTTATACATAATGGGTGGTTCACCCGGGGTGTAAGGTTCTAGATAATCAATATCTAGATCAAGGATGTTTATGATCCACATCACATTGCCCCTCCTTTTGTTAGCAGAAGGTCCTTGTAAGAAGGAACTAGTGTACAAGAACCCATTCAGTTTAAAATTTCTGACTTATTTTGGGTTTTACCCCCAACTTTCTTAATTATAGTGGTTGTACCACTAGTTGAAGGTTTAGGATTTAAAATAATTGGTCTGCTTTTTGACTGACTTAAATGCCTATTGGCACCAGAATATGGAGAAGGCATCAGCTTAAGAGGAAAATATCTCCTTTCAAAAGGTTTTTGAACCCTTGGAGTTTCCCTAACATTTATATTCGTTAAAGGATAGCTGGGATTTTCTTTGTTAACTCTAGGATGATTTTCCCAAGTATATTCAGATATTTCAAGAGCATCAAGGATCTCTGACACTTCCTCAAGAGTGTACCGATCAGCAGCAATTAGGACCTGCTCTATTGATCTAGGTAAATTGTGGTGGAGAATCCTCACTATCTGATGCTCTGAAAGAGGGAATGTGGTCAGCATTTTTAATCTTACTGCTTGCCCTCGGAAAAATTGGGAATAACTTCCTTTACATGGGCTGTATTTTTCTTGGGAGATTTGATAGCAGATATTATCCTGCTTATCATCTCCCCAAAAGGACATGAGTAGCATGTGTTTAAAGTCCCCATAGGTGGTTGGCTTATCAAAAAGAGACTGCCACCAATCTCTAGCCGAAGCATACAGATGGTTGCAGGATATGGCTAATTTCTCATTTTCAGCCAATCCACACAGAGAGAACAACTCCTCTAGACTATGTAAGTACTCGAGAGGATTTTCTCTGGGCTCTCCCTTGAAAGGTTTGATATGAATAAACCGTAGAGCCATAGAGCTGGCATTACTCGGGTTTTCTTCTATGGTTTGTTTGATCTGGTTTATCTCGGAAGAGTGGGCAACATTAGGCCCTCCCTCTTTGAGTGACATATTATTATTCATAATAGGAATTTCTTTTTCATGCAAGTTTCTATTGGACTAACTAAAGTAACCTGTTTTTTCAGTTAACTCTCTGGACATAATAGTTGGCTTTCTTTGGATATTTTCCATTCCAACACCTGCATTTAATATTTGAAATTCCTTATTATTCTTCTCTAACATCTGTTCTATATATTTTTCCTGTTCCCTTTTACACTCTTCAACATGCTTATCAAATTCCACCTTTTGTTCTTTAACACGATCCATATAACTAGCTTCCTTTCTTAAACCTTCACTAAGTTCTTTCCACAATTCTTCTATAGTGCTTCCTATCTTATTTTTAAACTTGAGATCCTCAATTTCATGTCTCATTTTTAATTTCAATTGAACTTGTTGATGCTTAATCTCTTCCTCAACACTCATCTTGACCTTTTCGACTTCATTCTGTATTAGAATAAATTTTTCCTTGGTATCATCTCTGCTAGCTTCTAACTCACAGCCCAAATTATAAATATCTTCTTTAGCTCGCACATTATTATGCTTACAACTCAATTCTAAACTTTCAAATCTATTCTGGAGTTCATCTATATCAGTTTTCTTAAAATTTTCTAACTGTTCTTTTATGGATTTTTCCATTGAACTTTTAACATCCTCATTGTTTTGAGTTATCTCTTTCCTCAAAACTTCTCTTGATTCTTCTATCTTTTTCTCAATCTTTTCCTCAACTCTATTTTCAAATCCCTCCATCTTATCTTCTAATATCTTTATACCCTTATTATTTTCTTCCATCCTATTCTCTAATCCTCTTATATTATTCTCCATTTCCTTTATCATACTCTCATTATTTTATTTCATTTCACTTTTCAACTCTCTTATACTCTCCTTATTTTTTTTTCTATTCTTCTCCATTTCCTTTATCATATTCTCGTTACTTTCTTTCATTTGCTTTTTCATACTCTCATTATTTTCTTTCATTTCCCTTTTCATGCTCTCATTATTTTCTTTCATTAATTTCTTCATTAATTCCATTAAGGGTTGATACATTCTGTTTGTATCAGTTGGATCCAGATTAGTACCACTAGTAGGAATTTCTTCTTCAGACTTCTCTATTTCTAGAGATTCAAAGTAAAAAATATCTGAATCTCTTATTATCGGTACTTCTGGTGTAGAAGCATCTATCGGAACAGGACTACCTCCTAGATCACTCATTTTACAAATATTTCTTTTAATAATAATATTTATGACTATACTACTTTATTTGAATTACATTAAATTAACCCTGTATACATCTCAACACCACTCTTTTTCCATCGACCCACAATTCCACTTAAGTCTACATGAGAAGAAAAAAACACTTGATCATATGCTAGACAATATATATTATACCTCACTATTCTAAATTCCTATGCTTACATCAATGTACTACTCTGAATCATGTTGTAATCTTATGCCAATCACATCACCATTTAAAATATTGCTATCGAAGATATTTCATTATATAATAGTATTATACAAAGTACACCATGTAATTTATTTATGATCATCTCTAAAACTTATTTGAGTGATGATCATCCACACAATCTTAAGTTAGTATATCTTGTTAAATTCAGAAACATCATTTACAACTTGGTCACACCGATTCTATTTTAAAACAATCATTCTTTTAGAACAACTACATCTCCAACAATAATTAATACTTTAATACTCATGCTCACACATTTCTGGGCACCATAATCCCCTATGTGGATTATGCCCACTAGTCTATCTAGTCATAAATGAATCGGGCCCCAAAGTTGATGTCCATAATCATCCTGTGTGACCTAGCTACAGCTAGCCACCATCAACTGAACAATCGGGCCACACATTGCCAGGCACCATAAGCTCAATTGTAACCTCTCCTACATTGCTGTAATCATAAATAAATCATACCGCACATTTTAGGCACTATAATCTCCCCTGTAGCCTTTCCCACTAATCTAATTAGTCCAATTTACATGTTTGGAAACCATATCTTTCTCTGTAACCTTCCTAGCAACAACTAATCTAGAATATATGCCTAAAATAAATGATAAACTAAAGATGATTTCTTTATTAGCTAAGCTCGCATGAAACTATAATCTTAGAGAAGATCACAAGGTGATTAATAATTTCTGGTCAAGCTAGCCTCAAAATCCACAATCAAGCAAACAAACAAAAAAAAATATAAAATAAACTTCATATTTGTCAAACTAATAAATAAATAATAATTAGATCGATGGGATGAATATGAAGTTAGAAGTATAAATTAGGCAATAAGTAAATGAGGATGTAAATGATTAAATGAAATGATGAAAATAAGTAATAATTAAATAATAAAATAAAATGAGTCTGAGAATGAAGATGTGTAAGAGTTAATGGATGATTAAGATGAGAATGGAATAAGAGCTAATGAATGATGAGTGAATTAGGATAATGAATTAGGATGAAAAAAGAGAATAAAGAAAGATTGAAATGACAGATGAGAGGAATGATGATGATGAAAGATGATGTACAGAACTCTAAATTTGATATTGAATTAAATGATAATAAGACAATTAAATAAAATACAGATTCTAAGCTTACTAAGACCAGAATATTCACCATAAAGTCAAAACCAACTATACATTTCAGACAAAAGAAGTAATAGATACTTTAAAGTTTGGTTGACCTTATATCTCACGGTGAATGTAACACAATTCCACTCTAATTACAATAATTAACTGGATACAAATTTACCCTAAATTCAAATCCTATCACAAATTGATATAACTTATCCTTCTCAGGGTTCACATAGCTTAAAGGGTGATATACAAGATACACTTGGGTCAGTGAGAGGGATTTTACCACTACCCAAGCATAACACACACAAAATAGCTCTTAATACTGAATTGAATTACTAAACAATATTCAATAATTTCAAATAAATTCTATAAATTCCCTAACTATGCTAAACTTTAAGCTTCAATAAGTAAGAGTAATTTTTCAATAGCTAAACACAATAGCTTTCCAACTTTCTTTCTCCATTAATTAGAAACAAGGTGACCAAGACCAGTGAATGATAGATCTGTGGATTCAAATGAACTGATCAAACCAATATTAGGTTTTTAATCTTTTAGTATATCACTTAAACTAATATTCTTTAGGTTAGTATGTTTAATTATTAAGTTAGGATGCCCTAGATATACTCATAAATTATAGGGCTTAACACAATTATTCTGATATACCTACATATAGTGACTTTTACAATATTGATTGATGACAATTTCCCTATAATCACAGGATAGGTCGATAGCAATAACAATAATAATGTGTGGGTGTGTTGATTAGCAATAAGAATACTGACAACTAAATAAATTTTTAGCACAACAATATTTATTTACATTATGTACAAGTCTCTTTCAGACACATTACATGAAACAAGATAAATCCATTCCAAAATTAGGGATGGAAATTAATGATGTGGTAAGTAATGACCAACTAATATGACAAACATTTTGGATATGTTTCTTTATTATTCTATCAGGTAGACTAAGATAGTTAAACTTATTTGAGCTATCTTAGCATTGAAATTGCAAACAAAATGTATTAATATCCTTTGGATATACGCAACTTTTAAATGTAAAAAAAAAAAAACAACTCTAAATTACAATTTATTATATCAAACTGTAGCTGTTTGAGTTATTAGAATATGATAAGGGCAATTATCACATTCCAATACAAGTAATAATTTATTATAATTTACTATATAAAAAATTTCATTGCATTGATGTGGGGCAAACATCATCAGTTCAAGGCACATATGACACCAAAAACATTCACTATGTCCACAACTTAACCATTTATTAATTAACTGACCTTACTAATTCATCAGTAAATACCTACTTGTTGAAAACCAATCCACACTGTCCATGTACACACCTTGCTCTTTTATGTAGAAGTTCTACAAACACTAGTAAGTTTTGGTTGGTCTGTTTATAAACTGATGAAGATTACACAACATCAAAAAGACACTATTTCAATTATCCTTGCTATTCGATTAAAAAAAACACACTAACTTTTTTTTTTTATCCTTGCTATTCGATTAAAAAAACACATTACACTTTATCATACACGGTGGAATATTAACTATATAAATTCTTGAGGGATCTAAATAAAGGAGGCTCTACAAAACAACATGATAGTTGTATATTAAGAAACAACATAATAGTTGTATAAGAATATGGCCAATTCTGATACCTTTTCATAGGTATAAAAGTGTGGGCAGTGCCTCTTCACTGGAAAACAGAATTCAGACCATGGGATCATCCTTTTTTAGGCTTAACTATGCTCTAAGCACTAACTCTTAATCAGCCCCAACAATATCATCCTCTCATATTAATCAACAATGGGGAATTCTCCATCATCCCATGTACAATATTAATTATTATTATATCTAAGGCTCTTATATGTAGCCCAAACTCATCCTAAAATCTATCACAAATTCTGATCAATACAATAGCAAGGTCAAACAACACTACTAATAATCTAAGTGGAAACATAAATATTCCATTGCACATTGCAGAAACTGTTAATGTTTTATAAACAGACCACCAATATCAGTAAAATAACCATTAATTATTTCAAAATAATAATTATACCTTTTATTATAGCAAGCCATGTACACGTAAACAAGGAGGATTAAACTACATTTTGTATTTAAAGTGCACATTCTCGTTCATAAGTGAAATTAAGCAATAATAAAAAAATGCTTATTAAATTATTTTATATAATAGAACAATGGTATCATTATGTGTATATTTTTGACCAGTTTGGGTCTATTTGTTCCCCTCCTCAATATAATATTAACATCTGTTTTAGCAGTGAAAGAGATAAACATTTCTCTTTCTTACCAGATAAATAATATTTAACATTATGCTTTCCCTTCATTGGGAAAATAATATAAATATGGATAATAAATGTATATAACTTTATACACAGCTACATCATTACTTAGTATATTCTATACCCTGATATATATATAAAAACTAATGTCTGAATAACACATGAAAAAAAAAACGCATTACAATATTATATATAGCAATTAACAAACTAAACAAACATTACATTTTCTACCATTGGACTTTATCGAAGTTTGATTCATTCTTATAAGTAAAACAACATGAAAACGGATATGATAAGCAAACATTCCTGAGTAATATATATATTTTGATTATCCGGTTCAATATTAACATCTTCAGACAAAATTCAAACATTTCTCCAATGGCAATAGAAATCTTTTATCGGTTTGTGTACTAATGTAAGCATACTGAAGCAATATTAAAACATTTTCGAGAATAAGTCATTTAAATAGGTTTAATTAATATCTATTGATTTGTCTGTTTTGTTTTTCTTCCTTTTTTTTATCTGCGCGAAGATCTGTTATATTCTTAAATAATCTGGGTGATTTTAAAACCGTTTAAAATATTATCACATTGCAAGTTATTCACAAACAATAAAATAAATAAATACTTTTTTCACTTCTCTTTTATCAGCAAATTATGATGTTTTAAGTTATACTGAGAAGAATCTATTTAATTATAAATACGATCTTCTAAGCAATTTTAATTAATATGTAACATAGATTTTTCCAAATGTAGCACAATTATAATCAGTTTATTACGATCTTTGAAAATAAACTTTTAAATCATTTATGAATTTTGTTTACTTTGTTTTTCCCATCCACAGTAATTGTTACAATCTTAAATAATCTGGGTAATTTTAAACATTTAAAATATTATTACTTTATATGTTGTATAATCAAGAAAAAAAAATCAATATTTCTCTACTCACTATTATTGGCAATTTATTTCATATTTAAGAATGTTAAGCAGAATTAATTTAATAGTAAGCAATTATTAATAATATTTATATCGTGACTGCTTCCCGGGGAATATCAGAGCAGACGATTTCTCTTCCCAATGAAATAAGAAATATTTTATGCACTTTTCTTTTCAAACTAATTACTTTATATGATTTAAAGTGAAATTTTAATTTCTTCATTATTTCTTGAAACTTTTCTTCAAATGATTTAGAATATTTTCTTGAAATATTAATTTATACACAAACGGATTTTTCTGCTTAATGCTGAATTAATGGCAGCACGAAAATTAAAATACTTTAATCTTTTTTTTCTCTTCAGTCTAAATAACTTTTGTGTTATGATTAGTTCTGATAATTGATTAAAATAAAGAAAACAAAAATAAATGCTTACATTTTCTGGTATTATTTTTCGTTCTAAATAGTACATGTTTCGGCAAATACTTATTCAAATAGCGGTCCTTCCAGTGTTTCCTTCAGTAGGCAAAGTTAAGAATCTAAGATCGATGAAAAGTAGTGTAGAGATTTCACAGGGTTAGTAAGTTTACTCCATACTATTCAAATCCATCTATCTATGAAATTTTGTCCCAATTAATTTTAAAAAATTAATTATTTTCTAGCTTATTTCTTCTATTTTACTTCAGAAGTGGAGTTGTAGTCTTGTTCCATTTACATTTCTTAGAGTAGTCCCCCTCCCCCTACAAACTTTTATATTATATACTTTGTATTACCTGGCAGGATTGGTTCTCAATGAGCCAATCACTGTAAAATGTGAATAAATTAAGTTTTATCCCTCTAGTGAGAATCATCTAGACTGATGCATTTCAATTTACATTAAAATATAGTATATTTAAAGATTGTTTATAAGAAAATTTAGAAGACTTATAAATTGATTTTGCTGTTTATTTTTAATTATTGTTTAACAATACCAACAAATAAAGTGTTAAATATTTTATATGCTTCCCAATAATATTTTAATACTATTAAAACAACATTTGAAATAGCTGCCACTGGAACAATGTGATAAAATGTTTATGGGATTTATATCCACTCTATCAGACTTTCCAGTGTCTCACAAACAGTCAAGATCATCATCACTTCTTAAGATATTTCTTAGTGAGCTTTTGCTTAGTGGGAAAATTATAATCCACAAGCATTTCACTCTACAACTAGTCTCTACACATTGACGTTCAATATCTTAACAAATTTTTACCAATTAAAATTTAAAATTTTACACATTTATCAAATGGATAAAACCTACTATCCTTGAGCCAAAACATATGGTTACAATATATATAATATTTGAGCACAAATAATATTAATATTTATGATTTATCAATTATGTTTGATATTAAAATTAATAGAAAGCTTATTCATATCTGTGTTGCTTTTTTATTTTGGGTTGCCTGCAGAGTGTAGAAAGGGGGGTATTTGACTTATTTTTGATGACGTCATAAATTTCAAAGCAGAGAATAGACTTTTGAAAGTGATCAACTGAGAAACTATTCATAATTTTAAAATATTCTACATCTAAATAAATGGATTTTGACATGATTGCTTTTCTCTTGTAATTTTCTTTATTCATTTGTTAATATATGCTGTATGTGGGTGTATGCTTGTGTTCTATACATATAAAATATTTGAGCACAAATAATATTAATATTTATGATTTATCAATTATGTTTGATATTAAAATTAATAGAAAGCTTATCCATATAAAGCAGAGTACAATTAATTTGATAAATAGAAGCTCTGTGTAATGTTCTTTTTGCTTTTAGTTTATATAATCTCCCCCCATTTTAATGAAGCACCATCTGCCTGCCATTGTTAATTTTTTGACTTTTACCATTAAGGTTTTTCCGTTTTTGTTGCCTAATTCGAATTTTACAGCATTTTTTTGGTTTTTTTTAGAATTTGTTTGATTTTTAATTTTTTGATTTGCTTGCCTTAGGTGTTATAATTTTTGTGGGGTTTGAGGATTTGTTCTATTTGTTGACCTAGGCATTTTAATTATCCATTTCTCGACTCAGGTGTTTTAATTTTCTATCGATTCATTTTTAATGTATGTTTACCGATTTTGTGTGTGTGTGTGTACTTTTTTAAAATTTACGTATTATTTCACTTGATTTTTTACTTACTTTTGATATCTTGCCTTAGGCATTTTAATGGTTATTTTGTGTATTTTTTACCAATTTTGTGTGTGTGTACTTTTTTAAATTTTACGTATTATTTTACTTGATTTTATACTTGCCTTAGGCAAATTTTTTTACTTGATATCTTGCCTTAGGCATTTTAATTTCAATTTTCCCTCGAAATCATTTTTGTATAGAAATTTATTACTTACAGGCTTCTTGGTGGTTTTGCAGCCATCACCTGCTGGCTCGTCCAGTAGGTTAGAAAACTACCAAAAAAACAATATACAATAATCAATATTACTCATATTAAATGTAATTAATTCCCAAATAATTATATTAATTTGAAGATTAAAAAAAAAGTGAAATCAGTGACAATGCATAGCAAGGGTATATTTCCATTTAATTAATTATTATAGTCTGGTAAGTAATCAGTCAATTAAGCCAATAATTACAAATTCATTCGTTTTACTGAATCCATATTAAAGTGATTACATTCCCAATTGTAACTATGATTGCTCTTGTTTGACTTCAATTTGTAGAATAAATACATGTATATATAGAACTTATTGTTTTCATACATAAAAGCTTATATATACTCATATATTAGAGTACACTATTTGCATACGATACAAAGAAAAAAGATTCTGCATACAATTTTCTACTATTGAAGTAGGAAACTTCACTCTCTGTTATTAACTGAGTTTTATAATTCACACTATATGCAGTCTCAAAAATATTATAATAATTTAGTTTCTTTATGACTACCTTCAATCAATTACTGGAATAGTGTGCTTTTCTGATGATATAATTCTAATAATTTGGACGAGCAATAACTTCTACATTTTGTTTGGCTGGTTAACTGTAAGTAATGTGCTATCCTGATATACTATATAATATAGCATTAAAATGCATTTTCTTATATTGGAACTTGGGATTATTGCTATTTCTAGTAGTTGAGATTGTTAGACAGTTACAAATTTTATATCCTGTTGTGTATTCATCTTTGTTTTAAATTATTCTGCATTAATACATTACATTTTAAACTTAGCTGCTATATTGATTATTTTCAAAATTTTAGTTTCCAATAACCTTTTCATCTCTGCTTCTGATCTTTAAAGCATGAACAATACGGATAAAATACTGCTTAACACATTTACTTTTTCATACCTTGTTTGAATTATTGTTCTGCTTTTTCAGTTACATCATTTAATTCAAGATTAAATGGTCCAAGAGATGATTATTGTCATGATTTGATATATATTCCTAGAATTGTGAAGATGTAAATCCAAGACTAAATGAATTTGATTATCCATAGCAATAATAAAGTTCTCCCAGCTTTCTAATTGTTTCATTTATATTTGAGCTGTTAAAAGCAAAGTGAATATGAATTAACAATAAAAATGAGAAAATGTTTTCCTTAAAAAAAATCCACAATGGTCAATGTAAACTCTATGCTATAGTTTTCTGATTCTAAAATGAACTTTAATGAAAATTCAATGTGCAATGTTCAGTGTTGACACTTAGAAACACATTTTATTTGCAACTTTTTATTTTTATCTGTACATCTTTTGACTTTAGTTCAATCTTATCACAAGCATCCATTGGTTCCAGAAGTTAGACCAACCTCTTACATTATAGATACATATTAGAACACACTTTTTTCAAATAAGCTATATCGAATGTCACAATTTAACTTCATATACTCATTATTGTTTTTTGAACTACTTAAACTAAACTTCGTATAAGATGTATTTAAATATATTTCAAACTTCTATTCCATCATACATTAGTGAAACATATGATCAAAACTAGTGAAAAAGATAAATGATCCCAAGATTTGCATTTTGTATTAAAACTCATCAGTTGGCTCAGATCAATCTTACACATATTTACATAATTTGTTCAGAATATACATATATAGATAACAAATTACTACAGTTTAATTAACAGGTTTCAAATTTTCTGCTTTACAACTTTAATATAAACCACTCTATGGAAATATATTAATAACTTTTACTAATCATTTATTAAGCTAGATATTATACTATAGTCCTACTTAATGGATAATATATCTGATGTTGGAGATGTATCAAGACCTGATTTCCTTGTCCATGTTGACCGTTTTGATAACTTTCACCACACCACTCTCATGTAAGGTAGCAACTAGTTTCTATCCACTTTAAACACCTTCTGAAGGGGGATACAACCAGTGATGATATCCAACCGGTTCGCACCGATTCGTGTGAACCGGTTCTTAAAATTAAAAAAAAATTGCGAATCGGTAGTTAAATTATCCGAAAATAAATTTTATTATTATTATTATCCTAAAACAGAGTTGAATTAACAAATTACCTAATTGTTTCCAACAATAATCTAGAACATTATTAGTATTTTTTTTTGTTATATCTAATGTAACAATGATTCTTTCTGAACAGATTTGATTCAAAATGCTTTCTCCAGAATAATTCGACTATAAGATATTGCATTTGGAATGTGTGATATGAGCAATGCAATTTGAGTGATTAAAAATTATTCTGCAATAAATAATCCACAACAGTTTTAAGTAATTAAATCCCTTATTTATCGCATTTCAAATTAGTTTTTTTAAAAATATACAAATAAAAAGTTTATTTTATTAGTGATAAAGAAATCCATATTTAATTTTTACACAAGGTTAAAAATTAATTAACTATTAGTTTAACAGAGGCGTTATTAAAATTAAAACTTAGAAACAAATTCGGCACAAATATATTTTTGTATTACCATAATTTTTTTAATGAAATTTACTCTTGCTGAAATTATTTTAACTTTAAAGATAACTTCATTCAGAGGGGCCAATCATTACAAAAATAAACATTATCATAAAACCATTGTTACCAATAATTTTGTTGTGCCAACGTTGTTTTAAATATTTATTTAACTTTTATTTTTTATTTAAATATTTTATTTCTTCATTTACATTGCAAGATTTGTTTTTATTTGATTAGTAAGTTTTTAATGGATTACCAGCTGTAGTAAGTTTATAGTACATTATTTTCATTTAGTTTGCTATATATGATGTAACAGCGTGTCTTTTTTTTACAATGAGTTCAATATATTTTTCTAGAATACTTGGCAAGATGATAAATATAACAATAACTTTGGCTCATCAAATGGCATGATTCGTTTTCAAATATATTTTGTCTTTTTTTTTAAATTTTACTATTTTATTTCAGTTTTATGATTTGTTACCACTCATTTGTATTAAAAATCAATTAATTAGATTTTTTTTTCTAGGATGAATGTAACACGAGAATATAATAAAAATAAACCCTTCACATGAAATGAAACAAAAATACCAAACAATATCGGATTTCTTCATAAAAGATCCAAAAACTAATACAGAATTGAAAACGATAGTAAAGGATGATATTTTGAATCATTTTTTGTTTTCTGTTTCTTCTGATACAACAGAAAATAAAGTTGACTATACAAATAAGCTGTCCAGTTCCAAAAGTACAAAAGATGCATATAAAATAAATCTAGATAGTGACCTTTCTGACTGCTGGAATATGAAAGAAGCTATTGAATTCAAAGAAAAATATTGTGGTTTACTTATTATTGGAAAAAAGCTTGGGTGTGGTATCTGTACCAAAATTGAGTCAATAAAAGTGAAGGCAGCTCATGTGTCAAAAGAATGGAGATGTAATATTGTTCCAAGTGGGAAAAATAAAATGGTTCAACAAGCCTTTTTCAGAAAAAAATAAAGGAACAATTTTCATCAAAAACACACCAGATATGTGTGATGCAATTGAAAAAAAAAGCAAAAAATGTAATTTCCAAACCTGCAAGCTCATGAAAAGTTTATGAACTCACTTGTAAAATTTTCAATATGGTTTACACATTAGAAAAATTAAACTGATCATTTTCTGATATTGAACATTTGATAGAATTACAAAAAAAAAAATGGGTTAGATATGGGAGTGGAACTCCATTCTCGACTGTCAAAATTGTTGAGCACATTGCAAAATACATTAAAAAGGAAGTGTTTAGAAAAATAATAGATCAGAATTTAAAGATATGTGTTATAATTAATGAGGCATCAACAATATTATGCAAACCAGTCCTTATCATTTTTATTAAGGTTGAAGATACAGATTTTTCACCAACAATTTTTGTAGATTTAGTGGAATTACAAAACAGATGCTGAAACCATTTACACTGCTCTACTTGGTACTTAAAAAAATATAATAAATGAAAATATCTCTTCTATGGAATTCCTGCATAATAATTTTGTTGTAGACAACAATAGTGTGAGTCATCCCCATTAAAAATTATTGAATGTAGTGACAACAAATATGACATTAAGATTAATGGATTGTAATAGCATAAGTAATAATATTCAAGATAGAAATCATAAAATTTATCAATTAGTTAAAATTGTGAATCTAGATGTTTGGAATCTGGAAGAAGCTGTAGTTCCCTCGAAAAAATTTGAAGAGAAATTACCAGATTTTTACAAAGCATTTCATCATGAGATTTCAGTTAATGATTTCCATGATTATGTTGAAAATGTTATGAGAAATTACTAGAAACATGTACCTGAAACTATCCAAAGAGTTAAAAATATAATTAAAACCATTGTTGTGAGTTCTGCAGAGGCTGAATTAAGGTTTTCTGTGATGAACGCCAATTTATTCAGATAAAAGAAATCACCTTGAAGTGAAAAATGTGGCAAATCTAGTAATAAATTGGATAGGTCTTCCATTAGATCATTGGGATTGCAGTGACTCCGTTCAAGTTTGGCTAAGAAATCACAATACAGCTGATGATGCTATAGTCATAAAACATCATCAACCTGAATAGAATGTCAATATGGAAATATCTTGCCAAATAAATAAGTTTTTTTTTTTCAATTATAAAAATGGTTTAATTTTTTTTGACCCCATAAGTGAGATTGCAAAGTACATCATAGTGTGCATGTGAACTGCTGCACTTTTTTGTGCATGAGGGAGGGCGTCATGAAAAATTTCTGAAAAGTTGCCAAAAATTTTTAAGTATTAAACAAAGAAGTGATTTGCTTCCATGCTTAGAAAGAAGAAAAATAAACAGAATAGGTTCTTAAATACAACCTGCCTTTAGAGAACCAGTTCTTGGAAATTTGGGATATCATCACTGAATACAACCATTGCACTATAATATATATTTGCAAGTTTTTTGTTTTTCTTGGTGCATCTTTCACCTTATCACAGCCATTCATCAGCCCAGAAATCAGACGAACCTCTCACACTATAGATACATTAGAACACACACTTTTTTCAAATAAGCTATATAGCACATCACAATTTATCTATTCTTCATATTATGTATTTAAACATATTTCAAACTTCTATTTCATCACACATTACTGAAATAAATGATCAAAAACATATGAAAAAAATAAATGATCCCTAAGGTGTGAATTTCATGCTGAACCAGTTTTCATCAGATGGTCCAGATCACAATCATTAGATCTATATATGTTTTGTATCCAGTTGGGTTACATTGCTGCACCATTAAAAATAAAAAGATAATTGGTACTATGCTCCTTGGGTTTAAATATAAAATTATTTAATTAATGGAGAAAATACTAGTTAATTTTCCCATGCATATTTTTTATAATAATAATGGGTCTGAAATTAAATTAAATATTTTATTTTATTTCCACATGCTAAGGAACATTCTAGACAATTTTTTTTTAAATAACTGTCAAACCTTTTTTAAAACTATAATATGCATATTTTAATATGTGTTGTAAATGTTGATAGAAGAGAGAGAGAAGTATGAAATCATATAAATAATCTCATTTGTTCTTTCTCTTCAATAATTTTATTTAATTACCAGTTCCTTTTTTAAATGTACCAAAAAAAAAAACCTTTCACATTTTAGTAAATTGTTTAATATTTAATTTTAACTTTTTAAGAGATATAAAGTTTTATGTTTATGAGTATATATGAGTATTTTTAAAAAGGAAAAACAAAATAAGATTTTAATGCTTTTGGTAAATTTTATTTTTAATTAGTTATTTTTCTTTTCTTTTTATCTCTTTTCAATACAAAAAGTCAAATCAGTGTAATTAACTGATTATCTTGTTTGTCTTTTTTGCAAAAAAAACTTTTTAATTAGAAAGAAATGCCAAGAATTTTATGATGCTAATTTAAGCACTTGTTTTTTTTGTGTTTATGATTAAGGAAGAAAATAGCACAACAATTATTTGTAAAAATTTACCCAAATTGGTTGTTATAAAAATTATCAGCTTGAAGAGAGATTATGATTGACAATAGTCAAGATTGTTCTAAAAATAATTAGGGCCCGTGTAAATAAGTCAAAAGACCTATGTGTCTGGTAAGAAGAATTTATTCCTAACTTAGCTGTTGAAGAGAAAGCAATCAAGTTATAATCCAATTGGTAAAAAAGAAAGATGCATGTCCTTACAAGCTGTTACATAGAATAGTACAATTTTAGCATACTATAAGTTTACTTATAAAAATGGTTTCTACAATAAAAACCATGTGCTAAGTTAGCTAAAATTTAGACATTTTCCTCCATGTAACCTGCCTTCGCTGAAATAAAAATGTAGAGGTTACCCCCAAAAGTAATTGCAACCTCATCTTCAACAAGAGCATGAGTATCTGACTGTGTTAGTTTCACCTGGAAATTTTAGTGGGAAGAAATTGATAAAATTTTCTATTTTTAACTTGGAATTACTGCAAACCAATAAAAGAACAGAGTATATTATGAAGTAAAAATGCCACCACTTCGGCCTCTGAGGCATGTAATTCTGAAAATGTCAATCTTTTGATTTTACTCGTGGCCATTTTCTAATTCTCGACTCTAAAATCTCGTGAGTGACGTTACTTCGCCGGAGAGCTTGTTAAAAACACCCTTTCCAAAATTTTGACAATTGACAAGTTCTCTAGTGATTGTTGTTTGCAATGTTAAAATTTTACATAACTAATACCACATACATTGAAACGAGTCAAAAAATTTTAAAATAAATATTTGCACAATTACTTACACTAAAATTCTAAAATCCCAAAAGGAAACAAATACTGTAAATGTTAATTGCAAAAATTTCATAGCAACTGCTAAGCACATTGAAGGTGTCTAAGAGTTACTTTTTTTTGCGACAGTGGTTGCGAAAAAAATAACTCAAAAACTGTATATATGTTACGGTATTGTAACGGACCAGGAAAACCCTTTAGGATGGTACACCCAGTGCCTTCTCTACTTATTCTCTACTTACAGGTCCTATTACTACTCGGGGTTCGAACTCAGTGTAGACATTTGCCTTTAACTCTGCTCAAGGATGGATTTAAATAGGATGGCAAAAATATGACCTCTATATAGATCCTTAATGACTATTGCTAATAATATATTAAAAATCTGTATACATGTATAATAGCTATTCTGGTGAGTGAAGTATGAATGATGCTTAATAATCTAGAGACCGGAGAAACAAAGATTTTAACTTCAAACAACATTTATTACGAAATCAGGGCTAAATTTATAATATTTATGAATTAATAAAATATATACACGGATATAATAAAATATTGATTTGTCTTTACTACAATAAAACTAGAATGAATTTAAATATTAAGATATCAATTGAAATAAAAATTATAAAATTATAGTGCATAATGTACAATAATGTATCAATTATTTTAAATATGAAATTATATTACTAGATGTACAATTATCATTTTGTTTATGTCCTTTAAATGTATCTCAAGGTTATGTCCATGAATTGCTAATTTGTGTTTTGTATAGTTCATTCATAAATGGTTATTCATGCAAACAAGAAAATGTATTTATATAAAATTACTTATTAATTAATTTGATTTTAATATATTAATTGTCTATTAAATGTAAATATTTAAAATCTTACCATTTGTCTTTGAGTCATTGTCCAGTTTAATTTAAGCATTCAACTACTCTAATATTTTATTTACAAGCATATATAATATATTTATGTATACCTTGAGTTGTGTATTTCTATTTTTCTCTCCCTATAAAAATCTAAACAAATGGGTTCTTTTTAAAAAGAAATGTTTGCTACAAATGAATAAAAGGGTGAGAAAAATGTATAACTCAACTCTCAGTATACATTTAAAAAATAAAAATATTTAAAGCATAAAATTAAATTAAATTTCGGAATTCCTTAAAAACAATAGCAAGTTAAATTTTCAAGAGTGGCTTCTGTATTCTTAGCAGATAAGGTCCTTCTTTTATTCACGTATATTAAATCATATTAAACATTCCAAGCATTGGCATTTGAGTTTATAGCCATCGCCTTTCCACTTCCATCTCCAGATCATTCCATGCTGATTTAAACATTAAATATACTAATGAATATTATACTTCATCACCTTCCAATGACACCAAGGAGATAGAAAAATCCCCTAACACTTAATTAGCAAAATTGCATCATTAGATATTATTTACACACATATAAATTGTTAAATATAAATCTTTTTCCAAGGCTTGCGTTATAATATAAAACGAACGCTATTTCTATGCAGTTTTTATTTATATATATATGAGATGCATGATAAAGATTTTACTTTAAAAGTAATAAAAATTAGTATTAATAAAGTTCTATTTCATCATTAGTTGAGTTTATCTTTTATAAGAAACATTTTATAGTAATTATATTTTTGACAACGATAAATAACTATGAAGCTCTTAACATTTATTTGAACGAACAAAAGTTGATCAATTAAACAATGTCTTTTTTCCTTTTTTAAAATATTTTACACTAATAAATAATAAAATTCCAAATATTAAACAGTTTATTTTTAATAACGAAAGGAAATCATAATAACTAATATAATAACAATTAAAATATTCTTATTCTACAACTTTACTTTCATGTACTCCATTTTAACAAAAAAAAAAAAAACCAACCAACCAACCAACTAAAAACTCCTGTTGCTTAGTTTTTTGTCGCGTTCCAAAATCAACAAAGGTTTACTCTTTTTTTTCTCTTGTAAATAAAAGAAACTTAGTTAATAAAATTTAATGTCAGATATTTTCTTTATTATTTATGTCACGTCATGATTTAAAATCTACATTCATGTATAAATGTGTGTATGTATATATTTTATTCTACATTTAATAAAAAAAAAAAAATTCATTCCTTTATGAATGTATGGTTATGTTTGTATATATATATGTGTATGTCTCCAAATATCTAAAAAAATTATGTTTTAAAAGTTGACTGCCTATTCAATCTTTATACATGTTATTCCAAAACATCAGTTACTTATTATTTTTTTATAAGGATTGGGCATCACCTTACAGTATAATATTACTGACAGCATATATATGTAGGCCTACTAATAGGTATGCCTAGTAAATGACATTTTAATGTGCTTTTACCTATGTAGAACGCCATCAAGCAGGATATAGTGGCTAATGGATGACAACCCTATTCCAACCCAATCGACACTAATACTCAAAACTGATGAAAATGAATCCAATAAAGTAAAATTAAAATCTGATCTTCAAGAAGAGATAAAACATGAAAATGAAAATCAAAAACTTGATTCTCATATAACTAAGGAACTCTCCACTATAGAAGAAAATATTTCAGAAAAATTGTCCAATGTATTCTCTGAAACAGTAATAGAGATAGAGAGAGAAACCATAAATCAGGAAGAAGAGTCTGTTAGTCCTCAGCTATATATAGAAAACATAAACAAAAGCTCAATCAATTCAAATCAGAGATTGAATACAGCAAAAAAAAAATTGTAA
The DNA here is from genome assembly GCA_028023455.1 of Epiperipatus broadwayi. NCBI lineage: Eukaryota > Metazoa > Onychophora > Udeonychophora > Euonychophora > Peripatidae > Epiperipatus > Epiperipatus broadwayi. The sequence continues at coordinate 2,966,188 of JAQFVV010000089.1, read as the reverse complement.
AGACAGTTATTAAAAATATACTTGCTGCTGCAGGAATGGAAACCAAAAAGAAATCTGAAAACTCAGGATTTATAAATATGAAAAAAAGTAAGCAAGAGAAACTTTTATAAATAACAAAAAATGAAAAAAATAATTGCTGTGGCAGAAGAACCATTTAAAAATAAATCTTTATTTATTCCTAAAAATGAATTACTGCCATGGAAGAGGAACAGGAGAAAAATTCACAAATGGTGTTCATGGTCCATACCAGACCCATGTGATTAGAAGATCAAACAGTAACAAGGCTCTCCAAAGACAATATGGAAGTAGAGAAGCAAGCCACCATAGTGATATCTGGCATGAAAAACTCCCAATGAAAAGACAATCCAGAAGTGTGTCACCTCATAATATGGAAGAGTATTACAGGAGAACTGATCATGATCCTCAGACTCCCAAACCAGGATGGAACTACTGGTCTGAATAAGAAAAATGAGGTAGCTGATGGAAGAAGTTTGTGAGTGAGATGTAGTGATACAGGAATTTGTGTTATTCATGTTGAGGTGGGTGGATGATTGAGCGGAGCTGCTTTGATGCATTGTGTTCATGATGCTCCAAAGTACATGCTTGGCACTATCCAGACCTGGATGTTGATCTCCTAGAGTAGTCCAGCAGCGTATGTTGGCCTCATGAATAGACCATGGTCTCATGAATAAACCAAATGAATAAGCCCCTAAGACTCACAGAAGATGAGCAGGGTTGGCTCAGTGCCAAATATTTTTTTATGGCTCCTACTTTTATTTGGATGATCCCTCTGGGTGCAAGAGAGGTATTGCGTAAAAATGAGATATTTTCTTGTGACATCATGGGGCAGTGTGTACTGGTAGTTGGTGCTTAGCCATCTGCTTATTCTGACATTGGAGGCTATGGTTCATGTATTCACTTTTCCCAGCTCATCTTAACCATTTCATCAGCAAATCTAAAACCAATAGAGATGCAGTAATGAGAAATGACATGTATATTGTGTGGATGCAGTAATGAGAAATGACATGTATATTGTGTGGAATAAAATCGTACTTCCAGGTGATTTCATCTCAAAATTTGGTGGGGGGTAATGAAACAGATATACTGTTTCACATATATATTTAGAAGACCCCCCCCCCCCCAATTAAAAAGACTAACAATATTTTTTTTAAAAAAAAGAAAAAGAAAGAAGTAATGAAATTTGACCGCAATTAAAAATGATAAATTTAATTCATAATGGTCTGGTCAAATTAAAAGTGTTTCAAACTTTTTAAAATGAAAAAAGAAAAAGCAAATACATTTATATTTGCAATTAAAAAAAAATTATAAATCTTTAGTTAATCAAAAATATATAAAATGCGCTAACACGCACAAGCACACAAAGCTAAAAACAAATAAAGCAAATATATATTATTTTAATATCTATTCATTAAATGGTTAAGCGCTTTCAAGGTTCAAGCCCTCATAATCATAGCTGTATTACAAAATATATAGCCGTATTACAAAATATTATATTTTGTAATACGGCTATGATTATGAGGGCTTGAACCTTGAAAGCGCTTAGCCATTTAATGAATAGATATTAAAATAATATATATTTGCTTTATTTGTTTTTAGCTTTGTGTGCTTGTGCGTGTTAGCGCAAATCTATTATTAATTGTTTTTAGCTTTGTGTGCTTGTGCGTGAAATAAAAATCTTTAAACATTGGGATTCAGATTGAAGAAAACTTCTAAGGTGTCAAATCATTGCTGCAGGCAATAAAAAGTTAAGATTCAAAAACACATGAAGGCAAATATTCAAAAATAGTCACTAATTAAAAGTGTGTTCCCGCCAAAGAGAAAGTGTCCAATGATCTGGGGGATTAAAAAACGCAAACAAGGATGAAAAAGCTGCTACCAATGGGAGAAAAGGATTACATAAGCTGTATCCATTTATTTGTCAAGGAGAAAAAAATCTAAATAGTCTGAAAAATCAGTAGAAGGATGATTATTATAGTTAATTGATTCAGAGACCCAAGATTTAGCTAGAGTACTAAAAAAGTGACTAAATGAGGTCATCAAACAAACTAATAAAAAACCCTAAAATGACCATCATCGGCTAGACCGCATGTCCTCTCTCCATCAGCTCACCATGTGAACTCCAAGCCTTCAGTGCCATTCGTTCAAGACAGACCCCCCAGTTATTTAGAGAAAGCAGCAGTAAGTGAAGACCTAGTTAAAAGGTAAGCATTAAAAAAATAATTCAATTATTAATTTTATAATAAAGTTTACAATAGAAAATTAATGAAATAATAAGAAAACATTAATTGCATTATATGTTAAGCATTATAAATGTTCTACAAATATGAAATTGCAGATATCAAACTTATCTGTAGAAATATACGTCTATGTTTAACTGACTAAATCTATACTATATATTTGAATAATTGAATGAAAACTATAAATGTTTTACCAATATGAAATGGCTGATAACAAACTTATGTGTAAAAATATCCATCTGCGTTTGATTGAATAATAAATATCTACAAACATAAAACTGCCATATGCTAGAATAATTAAATGATGATCATTTATAAATGTTTAAATGCTTACCTGCATAAGAATTTATGTAAAAATACACATCTATGTCTGACTGAATAAAAAATATCTATAAAAATGCTTCTAGACTTCTTATCATAATGGAATTAAAAATGAATCTTCACATGGATATGAATGAACTATATTAGGATTTGCAAATGAGTTATTGTTAAATAAAATGCGTTTGGATTTCTTCTCATAATTGAATTAAAAATGAATTCTCACATAGATACAAAGGAACTATATTAGAAGGAATTGCAAATGAGTTATTGTTAAAGAAAATGCTTTTGGACTTCTTCTCATAATTGAATTAAAAATGAAAATGCTTTTGGACTTCTTCTCATAATTGAATTAAAAATGATTTCTCACATAGATTCAAAGGAACTATATTAGAAGGAATTGCAAATGAGTTATTGTTAAATAAAATGTTTCTATACTTCTTCTCATAATTGAACTGAAAATGAATTCTCACATGGATACAAATGAATTATATTAAAAGGAATTTCAACTGAGTTATTGTCAAATAAATAGATTCTAGACTTCTCATAACTGAACTGAAAGTGAATTCTCACATGGATACAAATGAACTATATCAAAAGGAATTGCCAATGAGTTATTGTTAAATAAAATGCTTCTAGACTTCTTCTCATTGAACTGATATGAATTTTTACATGGATATGAATGAACTATCTTAGAAGGACATGCAAAGGAATTGTTATAAATAAAATTGTTGTTATTAAAAATTAATTTTAGCTGTTTAGCTCCATTTTTGCATCACTAGATATTCATTGCATCTTCCTCATCAGAATCTCATGCCTCCTGAGCTATGTTCGGCATAACCTGATGATGGTAAGTAAGGTTGTAGTGAGATGGAACTCGTGGCACCGTTTGGGAAACCAAACACATAAATTTCTAGATGCTCATGCTACATCCTCTGATGAGCAGGAAACATTGTTGTAGGTGGGATGATATCTGAATTAAGGAATGCCAATCGATAGTTCCTTCCTACAATATGCTCATCAGGAAATAAAACCAACCAAGAATGGAGTTGGGTGTCTGTCCGGTTACAATATATATTGATTTTTATCTAAATAAAAAAAAAAATATTGTGTAAATATAAAAAAAAATTGTAGTCATTGCAATTTTATTGTATGTTTAGGGAAGATCAGCATTTTTGCAATCTATCCATTCATCAACACATATACACAGTATTTATGAGCCAAATAAAAACAATTCTAAAAATATTGCATATATTATAATCATGTCTAATTTTTTTTTAAATTCAAGTGTGTAACTAGAAGAAAATTTTTTGAATTGATTGATGTACTATCACTTGATATCATAGTCACAATTGAAGCATTAAGATAACCATTTGGCACTCATAGCACACTTAAAATGCTAATAACTCATAATGGCAAAACATTAATTGCAAATTTAAGGAATTCTATTCTTATAGCAATATTAAGCAGATTTTCATACCATTATTTCTCCACAAAAATGGATAGACTGAAAGAATGATCCAATAAGAAAAAAGCATTCTCAAGAAAATCATTTGAGTCGATGATGAAATATTTATTTGTCAGATTGTTGTCAAACAAGCATACTATCCCAGACTTTCTTACAAATAAACATGAACCATATACAGTACCAAATTTTTAGTCTTCTCTCACATTAGATCATCAAGAGGAAATGGAAACAGTTAATAATAAGTTTAATATAGGCATCAATATTCTATACCATATATATACTGGAACAGTAAATTGATTTCTGCTTTTGGTAAACAAAAGTGAGAAATCTATACAGTAAAATCCAGCTCTGTGTGGTTTGGTGCAATAATATGCAACTCAAAATTTATGGATTACAGCCCAGTTTTGTCATTTCTAATGCTTAAACTTTTTATGATTTTTTAAAGCAACAAACTATTTGATTATTTATTACAAACCCAAATTTTAACTGTAGATGGATTTGAAACAACAACAACAATCCACAAAGAAAACAGCTGAGAAATTGATCCTAACCATGAAATCTTGCAAATAATCCTGAAATAAATAATATGCTCAAAAACCTGAGATTATTTATATCTCCAGATTATGTCATAACTGGACAATTTTAGCATGAGAGAAGGAATTTAGTGATTGTACCTAACAATGTAATCTTCAGCCAACTACAGAAGTGAAAAATGGATTGGGAAAAAAAAAAACCATTTAACCAATTCAATAATCAGATTAGTAGCAAAGCAGTCAATAAAATAAATATATACAGAATCAGATAAACATGGATGTTTGTAATCATCATATAAATATAAAAGTATATTTCCTAAATAATAACATGCTGCCATAGATGTGAAACATGACAGTTTCCATATCGTAATCAAACACTTAACAAACAACTGAGTTGGGTCTTTGAAGTCTTCCACTTCTGTCAAAATCCAGTTATGGCAAATCTTATAAATCTGAACAAACTTGTCTCAACAAACTATGGAATCCAAGTTGATGAGTATACAAAATCTTATTATTGTTGCTTAATAAAATATAATTTCAATTTACTTACATTTGCATCTATCTGTCCATACTCAACATAACTATCCTACATAAACTACTGTATGCAATGTAAATAAAAAATACAATATAGAGCTTCTATATTGTATCTCCATGTGTACTAATTGTAATATTTATAATGATATATAATTCATTAAATGTTAATATATATCGGACTGCCATTTACATGTAAATATTTACATAATGTTGAAAAAAAAAATTGTAAATTTATAGGTAATCAGTCATTTATCATACTATTCACATTTAATACAATTTAGTTATTTGTGAACTAAATCAAATAAATTTACTTTTAAAATATTAACATGCTTGTATTATTTTGAGAAACTTTTGAATTCTTTGTCTTAGCGATTTTTCATCCTAAAATAAGACAACTCGGTACCAACAGATATTCGGCTTATAATTTAATTTTCTAATACGTATTCTATTTCATTTAGTGTTTTCCTGAAGGTTTGTTGTGATAATGATGTTTTAGTTGTATTTATATAGTGAACTATTTCCATCATCTAATATGAGTATTGAATGTCTTTAGAAAAATTTAACTTTCTAAAGACAGTCAATACTCATTAAATGATAGAATAATACAATAAATAAATACAATCTATTTCATTTAGTACAAGTGCGATAAATAAAATAAACTTTATTTTAATCAAGTTGTACATTTAAATATAAGATTCAGATAATAATAATCCCAAATACGAACATAAAGCTTAAAAAGTAATACTACATAAGAATTACGCCTAACCGATTAACGTTAAATTAACTATATGAACTAATATAAACTATTTTAAAATCATGGAACTCACAGCAAGCGATAGTTTCAAATCTATTTTTTATTTGTAAATTTAGCATATATTATAACACAGCAAATATACAATCACTTTTTCTTTTAAAATATATATGTTCTTCAATAATATCAACAAATTAAAAAATCCTTTTTCTTTTCAAAAACTTTATTTTCTTATAACTATACTGAACATTTTATAATACAAAACTCCAACGTTTCAACTGTTTTTATCTTCTTACAGTCATTTTCAAAGATATCTTTCTCCCACTGCTATTTTTTATCACTCCTTCTCTTACATTATTTAATTACAAATAATTTGTTTATATTGTAAATTTAGATAAATCTATATATTTTTTTAAAATCTAACATTATTTTTGAGTAATTATAGAATGTTATTCTGTAAATTGAAAACAAAACTAGTTGTGTTATGTATACATATAAAGTAAGTACTTTTGTTTAGTTATCACCGAAATATATTGAGTGAAATTATATTTGAATATAGAAATTTTGTGAGTTCAAAATTATTAAACTTTTAGTTTGATATCCGCATTTATTATAATTTTGTGATTTATTTTAGTGGAATACTAAAAATTTGATTTCATATAATTTAATCACTTACTATATCTTTATTGTCCAAACAAATAAGGTCCTTTGTTTAACTCTAACAAGAAGCTACTAACTTCGGCTGTCAATGGGAATTTCCCTGACATTTTTTTATTTTTTTATGGTTTTTTCTTCTTGATGTAGAAAAAGTTGGAAATATTTTTAAGTCAAATAAAATACTAAGGCTTCTAAAAATAAAAAAAGTGTTTTATAAAATTGTTTGAATATTATTATTAGTAGTACTTATGAATTTACCAATTTAGGACGAAATGTAGATTTTTGTTAAATTATACTTTTTCAGGGGCATACAGTAATTGTATACTAAAACTGGCTGAAAATGAGTGATGGTATTTAATATTTTCAGTGTTGTATTTTTTATTACTGTTATTTTAAAGAAAGACAATTTTATAATAATATTTCCACTTTATTTGTTAATATTTTTTTTTCTATTAACTGAAATTATTTTACCGGTAAATACATTAAGTAACTTATTTTTTTAGTAAATGTTAAGAATAGTTTTTTGTTTTTTTTACAAAAGTTTATTATCTTTGCTTGAGGGACACTACATCGTAATGGAAGGAAAGATAATGTTTTAATTATCTTACTGTAATTTTTTTTTTTTTGGTAGTTTTTCAAAAGGAAAATTATTTATTTATTACAATAGCTGCATTTGAAAAAATATATGGATAATGTATCAGAGACGGATTAAGCGGCAGCGTAGGATGTATTTTCATTAGGATTGGAGGAAAATTGTTTTTTTTGTGTGTGTGTACAATCAACACTCCTATAACGCCAAATTATTTAAGCTTTTGAAGGGAATTTATTTAAGTTTTGGCGGGATTCTAACTTTCATCAGTGATAAAACTAGTATAGCATAAATAGGCCCAAATTAAGTAAATATATATATATTTTAATTACACAAAAAATTCGACCCCTCCCAAAATAATAGTTTGATTTCAGTTTAAATACTCTGCTTTTGAAAAAATTATTGTAAATAAATTTTGCTGTTTTCCTGAAACTGATTTCTCTCCAGTGAAACGGTATATTCCTGACCTCATATACGTTTGACCTATTTTTCCCTATAGCTCCATTTGAGCCGGATTTAAACCCTCTATGAGTAAATGTATATAAACGTCAACAGTTATATATGTATCATCACACAGATATATGTGAATAAACAGTTGTACTGTCATAGGTTTATAGATATGACCGCATGTATATTTTATTTAAAATCGAATCTTTTAAATTATTTTATTTTGTTAAATGAGCCAATTTATTTTATATTAAAAATCGCATGTATATGTGTAATGTTCACATATTACCAACATATATATATAACGAAATATTGTTTAAAAGTTTATAATAATTCTTAATTTCAATATAGTGTGTGAGCGAAGTTTTAAATCTTATTTTTGCAATAATATTTTTCTAAAATGTATTTTATAGTAAACAAAATCTGAGGTGAAACTATTACCATGTCTTTGGGGAATTGAGATGGCCCAAATTAAATTAAAAATATCAGGATTAAAATTTAAACAAAAGTTTAAATAAATTTTGTAACTTAAAACATCTTAACAATATCATTAAAAAAATATTTTTAGTAGGCATTGTTTGCAAGGCTAAAAGCTTATAAATTATTTTATAAAAATAAAAACTTTTATTTCACAGCAAAAAAAAAAGAGTCATAAAAGTGGGGCAGAAAAGTAACAAAATTCTTAAAAAAACCTGGAAATTGCTGAAAGCCAAAGAAATTCATTGCATAAATTTTTAAAAGTTAATACAGAGACAGAGTTGCCATGACATTTACATCAGATAATTCAGAATTGTCTACGTTTGAAACTTCTTCTAAAGACGAGAAAGAAGAACAAGTTGAGAATCAAGAGGTTGAAATTGCTACTGAAAAAAGAGATTGCAAAAATGCAGAAGGTAGAGATAATCCAGAAAGATGCTTCGATATAGATATCAAAGTAATAAATGATATAGCTTTATGGCCAACAATATTAATAGATATTAAACAATCCAAAACAAAGCAAAACTCTCCATATAGTAGTGCCATCTTGTGATCATGTGATGTTTAGTGGTTTAATATTAATAGATGCTATTATTGATCATATTCTTAATAATAAACCCAAAAATATTGGGAATATTGAGAATTTAAAATCAGTGTATAAAGACCGAGATGAAATGTATTACAAAGAATTTTCTTATGATCATTTATTTCTACAGAAAGAAATCGAATGGAATTCTGGAAAAGAGAAATTGGCTGATATTTTCAGAAACAAGCAAAAGTATTTATTGCTACCCTTGCAAACTCTTTTCAACAATAAAGTCTAAATAATTGGTTTACAAAATTGGAGATCAATAACTTATTTTATTGGACTACGAAGTTTCAAAAGAATACATGTCATATATACTATGTATAAAAGATTAACAAAATTCAATAGAATTGATACTCAATTATTACAGGAAAAATAATGTTACTGGAAAGAAGTTTTGAAAAGAATTATATCAACAATAAAATTGTTGAGTTGCTTAGAATTAGGTTTTAGGAGTCACGATGAAAGCAAAGATTCCAATAGGAAAGGAAATTATTTAATCTGCTTGGAATATCTAAGAGAATATGATGAGTTTTTAAAGCTACATCTACAAAAATATGCCAACCAAGGACGAGGAAATATAAACTATTTATCTCATAATATTTGTGATGAATTTGTAGGTCTTATTGGAAATCAAGTAAGAGCAGAAATAATTGAAGAAATCAAATTTGCGACTTATTATATAATTCTTGATTCCATTCTTGATGCTTCACATATCAATCAAGTAACTTTTATGATAAAATGTTTCATCCTGTGGTAATATAATGGAAAGATTTGTGGAATTCATTCCCATAGATAAACACACGTCTTCATATTTGGAACAAGAAATTTTGCAAACTAATAAAATTAGGAGTAAATATTAAAAACTGTTGAGGACAATCATTTGTTAATGCTTCTAATATGCAAAGAAAGTATTCAGGTTTGCAAGCATGTAGTCCATTTTTATTCTATGTGCTAATCATTCCTTAAATTTAATTAGAAATTTTGCTGCCGAAAGTTGTAGCACTGCAATTGAGTATTTTATGTTTGCACAGAATTTATTCACTTTTTTTTCTGTATCAACCCATCAGAAAATTTTAGCCAGAAATCTAGAAATGTGTAAACATTTCATCACAGTCAAAAAGAGTTTCTAATACAAGATGGTCAATAAGAGCAGATGCTATATTAACTATAAAACTTGGTTTCACTCTTGTAAAAGAGGCTTTAACTGAAATTTATAATTCAGAAGAAGAAGAAAAAGTTACCATAATGGAGGCAACTTCACTTCTGAAGAAAATACAAATATGAAACTGCCCTAATGACAGTGATTTTGAATACTATTTTACAAAAAATAAATGCTACTAGTAAATTACTGCAATCAGTGGAATGCAAACTATTGAAAGGATCTATCCTACTGAAGTCATTAGAAAATTTTATCAATAATTCCAGAGAAGAATTTGAAAAAGAGGCAACTGATTTATCAGGACTATCATTTAATGTGGGAGATGAACAAACTCATAGACAACAAAAGAGAAAAATGTTTTTTGATGAAAATCAAAAAGTCAGACATGAATTTACAATAAGAGAAAATTTCATAGTCAATTCATTTTATGACATTTGTGATAACACCAAGGTAGAACTATTTCGAAGAACTCAGACATATGAAGTTGTTGTAGAGCCTTTTCGAATATTTTTTGGTTGGAATTTATCAATAGAAGAAAAAAAGAACATGATAAAAAAGTTTCAGGATATTTACAAAAATGGCATTGATGTTTGTAATTTTGAAGATGAATTTGATCATTTTTTAATATTTCTAAAAGAAAATGACACCATAAAAACCACCCCAGACATCTATCGAGCCACCAAAGAAATGTCTTGTACATTTCTGAATGTTGAAATATTATTGATTTTTTTTTTTAACAATTTCCTTACGTAGTGCATCAGGAGATTGTTTTCTGTTTTAAAGCATGTAAAAAATTATTTAAGAAGTACTATGGGAGAAGAAAGGTTAAATAATAATATTGACACTACAAAAATAAGACAAATTTGCAAGAAATAAAGCAAGACAGAAATTTATATAAAAATATGTTTTTTAATAAATTCATTTAATGTGTTAAGGTATGAAATTTTTGATTGCTTTTCTTTTTTGTTCATAACTTATTGAAAGTTTTCTTGAAATATTTATTTTCTAACTTGAGTTTGAGACTCCGAAGTTTTTACCACTTAGGACCCCACTTGGCTTGATCTGTCTCTGTAAGGTATAGATATAATAAACATCTATTAATAACGATTAATTTCCAATTGAATTGCCTGTTGTTATTTTCTAAAATTAGCAAATGTATACTCTTTACAAATTTCCTGTCTCTTTATATAAGGATTGAAGATGCTAGAACGACAGATGATATTTTTTTAATGTTCTAGATCTGCATGATATTTTACGGATTACTGAAAGCATGATAGGACATTTTTTTGGATGTTTGAGAGGAGCATGTGATATTTTTTTGAATATTTGAAATCTTTTTTTTTAAAAAAATAGTAAAGCTTTTTATTAGTACATTTTGTTAGCTACGTATTAAGTAAAAATTTTGTATGGTTTATTAATAAAGCTTTAGTCTTAATAAAGTTTGTGTATTTGTATATATATTAGCTATTGTATATATAACAAATATGAATTGTTGAAGTATTAAAAATTATATTTTGAGAATTAATAATAACATCTCACCTTATAGCTTTTTGAACTACATTTCAACCATTGTTTCTTTATCATTTTATTTATGTCCTCATGCATATGACTACATTATATTTTTATCTATAAAATAGTAATTAATTATTATCCTTGATATAAGATGGAGTTAGCATAATCAATTCTAATATTAAATATTAATTAGTAATAATAATTGATAACTACATTAGTTAGTATTATTATTCTAGTATGTATATAATTTACTTAAATGTTTTTAACCTGTTTTCATATTGAATATGAAAGTAAAATAAACTATTTGATATAGAAATTGTTCAATCAGAAGGAATAATGCAAATAAATAAAACTACCACATACAACTTAATAGAAATAATATTTTATTTAATATCAAAAAGAATATATTATGTCAATGATGAAACAATCATACATATCATAGTCATTATGCTGCATAATCATCATGATTCAGAAAATGTCTCTGAATTCCTAAGAATATTGTACATTTGACTAATCTAAATTCAGTAGCATTATGGAATATTCAAAGTTATACTTGCAGGCACTATCGGATATGTTATGGTCTATGCTTAATGGATGAGAAATTTAGAGATTCGGTTGGTTGAAAAAATATCTGGATTTCTTAGGTGCATTTCATCCTAAAATATATTTTAGCCAGATAACATTCTAGATATTGCTTCTAAATATATGGCTCAAACGTACTAATCATTTTTTTTATGTTTTAATATCAAATAGATTTTTTCCTTAATTGTTTTGAGAATTCCCATATATATACATATCATTTTTTTAAAAAAAACATTGTCATTTTCTTTTATCTTATTCTCTCTTTTTCACAGTTATAGAAAAAGAATGGGTCTTTACCTCTTTTTTTTTTATTTCCAAAAAAGCCAATTTAGATTTTAGAACAGTATGATTTTTAAAGCAACTGAGCTATCAATGGTCTTTTTTTTTTCTCATGTCATAGCATCAGCCAGGAAGCGAACCCACTAATCCGGGACAACTGCTTATAAAGCAGCTGTCGCTGACCTCTCGACCTTCATGTAATGTTTCAAAAAGTGAGATTCACAATGATCTCTGTTTCCCATTTATGGAATTCATCCAGAAATTTGAACTCCAATAGTTGTCTTAAATATTTCCCAAGATTTTTTATTTAGTCTATGTTTTAACATATAGTTTACCCATCAAAATTATTAAATGAATATCTTAGTTTTTTTAACTATTCTCTTCATATTAAAGTGGTTAGATTATCCAATACCTATTATGTAATTTGGTGTGAATCAAGTTCTAGCTTTTTTTTCTATCTTCATCATTTATAGAAATATTCATCTTACTGTTATTGCCAAAGCAATTCATAATTTTGCTGAAATGTTGTCAAACTTCTTTTTTAAGCACCATCATTTTATTTTCAATGTAGTATTACAAAAAAAAAAAAAACTTTAGCAAATCTAATTTTTGATTCAGTTGTAGTCTGAAATCATTTAAAGTATTTGTATTGAATATTTCCTTTTCCAAGAATTTCTCTTAGTATGATTATATCTCTTCTATTGTCAACATGGTTTTCCAGATTTTTTTTTTTTTTTAAGAAAGGTTATTAAAAGTCTCAATTTCAATTGAATATTGTTTTAACATCCAGGCTAGATGGGTTGATTAATCAAAAATTCATTTTTTTTTGTATTGAATTTTTTTCGTCATCATTCAGTTTTCGATTTTTGACATTTCTGTATATGCTGAAAAATATACTGTTCTTCTGAACTTGCTAATATCTCCTGCTTTTAAAGTTTAAACGTTTTATCTGAACTTTTCTCACCATGTTCATCAGTATACTTTTATCCTTCCCATTTTTATGCAACCTTTTTCTTTATTTGATATTAACTTTTTTTTTCATGTTTATTTGTATCAGTCACTATTTTTTTATTTATTCTTTTGATTTGCTCTTAATAAAAATAAACTATTGGAAGACTGATAATATTTGATAGCTTGAGATTTTACTTAAGTATACTGTTATGCCCAACTATCTACTTGACTTCTTTGGTTAAGTAGCTAGTCAATCAGGTGCACATAAGGTTACACATCCTCCTGACAATTAAGATGTTAATAAGACCTAGGAATATTCAGTTTTTGGATACATGATAGCTGTATTTTTTTAACATGAAAGATAGTCTTCTAAATGACTTCTTCAAATTCTCAATATTCTTATATATATATTTCTTCCAATGATGATTATTCATATTTATCTGCTTCAAATTTAATTATCCAACCAAAAACTTTATATAAACAAAGCGAATACATAATATTTGAAATATTTTATATTTACTTACTTTGTTACTTGAAAAAATCATTATTTTAAATAAAAATCTGATTTCAATGAATATTGATAAAATATAATTAAATTGTATTTTGTCATCACTTATTATAAAGGATATTATTTTTTAATGTTTTCTATATTTGTTTACTGTAATCTTATTTTACAAATACTTTGTCATATATTTTTCCAAGTAATGTTTTATTTTTATTTTTTTCTTGTGTTTTTTTTTGTCATATTCTTTTATTTGTGTGAGTAACTTGTATTTGTACAAGGAAATTATATTCTTTTGAAACACCTAAGAAATGCAAGTTTTAGCGAAAATTTTGAAGTAAATTCACTTGTGAATTTTGTTCTTTACTTAGATCTAAAGAATATGAATTTTGATTAACATTTTCTGGAAGATAAATAGAGAAGTTAAGCCATAATGATGTTAAAGACTTAAAATACAGATGCATTTTCTCTTATTTAAAAAAAAGTGTTGCATTGGTAAAATTCATAGTATAAAATTATTGAAATGTGTTAATGTAATATTTTGATTTGTTTTTGAAAAATAATCATTTTTTGTTTTTACTGAGGGAAAAAAAAACGAAAGTATTTTTTTTTACTATTGTTAAGGGACATTGGTGAATCATTTTTATTCAAATACATGTCAGATATATTTTAACAAACATTTATAAAGAATTATATGTACAAATGGGGGGGGGGGGAGATCCGCAAATATACTTGAAAAGGGGGGGGGCATTTAAAATAATTTTGATGTTATTAATTTTTTGTATAAATGTGTTTTTTTTTATTTTGAAATATCTTATCTACTTCCTGATGAATTCATATTTAAAGATAGCTTTTCCTCCAGTAAAATGAATCTCCTGAGCTTATTAATATGCGGAATTGCATTTCTTATATATTGCTGTTTTGATTTAATAATTATTTTGCATATGGATTTTTAAAATTTGTTTAACTATCAATAAAATATAAAGTAATATGTAGACGTTTCAATCAGAAGTTCCTTAAATTTTACCATTGTAGCTATAGATTCAGCAGTTGTTAACTATATGTTTTGTGGTTTGTGTTTGTTCACACATAAGTAGATTAATAAAATTCCGTTTATAAATTAGATGATCACAATAATCATGGCTATTCCAGTAATGTTTAAAAAGATCAAATCTAGCTGGATTTATTTTATGATCTAAGAGAAAAAACTTGTTCGGAATATCATAACAATTGCATATTTAGGGATGACCATGGGGGAGGTAGTACAGTGGGCCCTGGGGTCATACTTATAGGGATCGACCATAACAAAATTTTAAATGTATTGAAAAGGTTTAAAATATCATAAAACCACTGATATACATTAGCAATATATCTTATACTTAAAATTTTTGCTAAGTTTCAACAATTTCCTCTTAAATATAGATAATACATAACATACAGTATGAGATGTATGACATCTTATGTAGAACCCAATAACAAAACTTAATACTTCTACATGTTTGCAATTACAATTCCAAAAATTTCTCTGTGAAAGTACACATTCTGCATATAGCAACAGGTGTCATATTACAGGCACATAAAAATGTTCATAAAATTTTCTTCGATATCAGTAACAATTTTGGCATATACATAATGATTAATAAACTATAAGATAAATAAGGTGTGGTATATAATAGAACATGCCTATGACTGCAAGAACAATGAAGCACATCTGCACAGGATAATGTAAAAAGTCATTTTGTTAATTTAATATTTATAGGATTTAGCAATTATTGATACTTTAGAAGTCACTATGTTATTTTGTTTGTTTGAGTAATCAAACAAAAAACCTATTTGAATTTGATTACATATCTTTACAATCTATATTAATCTCCAAGACCCCCAACAATGTATTAATATTAAAAAAGTAAATATTTTACATTTTTGTTAATTCAGTGGGATAAACATTTTTAATAGAGCATAATGTTCACACTAAAAAGACATCTTTTTGGATGCCAAAAAGGAAATTAACAGAAAAGAAAAAGAAAAGGCTAGAGTCAAAAAAAAATCACAAGTAGAACTACTTTCATGACTATAAAATAAATCTTACCATGAAATTGCTTCAACTTCAGAAGTTCTGATTTAAGTTTTAATTAGAGCAGAAAAATGCAAACAAAGTACAAAAGTTTGCAACCAAAATGTAGAATCTGTAGAAAACTTATTGAGTTGCCTGAAGAAGCATGTGTTTATGTAAAAATATTGGAAACAGCAAGTAACAATGTACAGTATGAAAATCATCATCTAGTGATAATGAATGAAAGTAATAATGATACTGACAATAGTGATAGTAATCAAGTGAATATAAATGATCTAGGTTTGTGGTCACCTTACGATACATTTAGATTATTGTGTGTTAAAATTGGGCCTACAAAAGTAATCAAGATGTTTTCTTTAAGAATGCTGATGGTAGATCATTTTCTACATTTTACTATGTTTAAAAATGCCAAATGGTAAAACCCAGCTTTGCAGCTAGTTTACTCAAAATCTCAAGACGCAGTATATCAATCTATGCAGTCTATATATGGTTTTAATAAATGGAGAAAATTATAGTTTGAGATCGTAAGCTTTCTATTTGTTATTTTAATTCTTTTATTGCTTAGTAAGAATTATTAAAACGGCTTAATTTATGTTCCACTATTGATAAAGCAAATTAATATGAATAAAGAACTAGAACATCTTAAATTACTTATCCAAGGAACTGTAATTGTGATTTTTTGTTTGTCTTATTTTTTGTTTATTTAGAGTACTAAATAAAGGAAATTTTTTAAGTTTAATCGGCACATAGATGACAAGAGGAATTTGTTGCTGCTTTAGGTAATGAAGAAAAGATAATATAAAAGTAGTCACATATTATAGTATCCAAATGTACTGTACTGATATTTCTCACATGGAAGAAATATCAATAATTATTAATATGTAAATTTATAGACAAAGAATTAATGAATTATTTACAGGATTTATTGAAGTAATTGATACTACTGGTGAAAGACTAACAAATATGGTTTTAAAAAAAATGCGATCTTGATTTAAATATTATGAATTATAGGGAACAAGCATACACTAGCAGTAGCAATATGAAGGAAAATATCGAAGTGTACCATTCAAAATAAATCAATTAAACTCCTGCAATTTATAGGGCTTTCCTTGGAGAACACACACCATTTTTGTAGATTTAGAGACTTTCTCTATCTTTTTCTCCAAAAAGCTGATTATTTAAAGCCATATCCTTGACTTCACTGGAGCATTTGGATTCAGAAATCATACTTGTTTATTGACCTGTACTAATCATTGGCATATGTTAGCTGTACATCAGCTTATGCAATAGCAAACAATGCTTAATCTGATCAGATAAGGAAAGAATCTGGAATAGTCCATCTCAGGAAACAGAGAATTAGAACATCCCTCCTCCTGGCTAAAAATTAGTTCTAGACAACATAGTCATGCAGATGTGCTGGAGGATGACTAATCTTCAGTGGTTCTTCTGGTTTACTGCTATCTTTAATTTGTTGGTCCTTCTTATTTGCCATTCTTCTCCCTAGAAATTCATTCATTGTGACTGCATCATTATAATTCAGTCTAAGCTGATTCCATGGCAATGATGTTGATATCCATCTGCTGTTTCAACTATTATGGTAAGGAGTACTTTCCATTGAATTACAACTGCTGGGATCCATTTAGTGAATCCATTATACATTCTGCATAGCACTTTAGTTCATATTTGGAATTTGATATTGTCTTCATCTTTTTTTCCATCATTTCGATCAGGTTTCAGAGCTGATAAGTTAGTTTGCAAAGTTTTATTAAAAAGCAGTTCAGTTGGAGTTTTCCCCATTGCTGAACTTGGTGATGAGTGCTGTGATAACATCATTCTGACAGTATGGATGTTCCAGCTGTCTGTCCATCTTTGTGAGCAATTTGTTAGTCTCTTGAACCAATATCTCAGCCTGGCCATTGCTCTCAGGGTGAAATGGTGGGCTGAAGGCTAGTTCAATGCCATTATTATCAAAAGTTTTTAAATGCCACTGCAATAAATGCTGTGCCATTTATCTGAGACTATAGTTTTAGAAAAGCCATGGGTAGTAAATGGCTTCCTATGAGCTTCTATTGTTACAGTGATGGAACTTTTACCTCCAGCCACTTAGATATGAAACAACTAATATTAATAGTAGTTTGTCTTTCCATGGGCTTGCATGGTTCACATGGAGTCTAGTCAAGGGGCCTTCAGGTTTAGGCCAATGAACTGTTTTGTCTTTTGCTGGCATGTTCTGATTCATTTTGCCTTGCCAGCAGTGATGGACTTTAGACTTAATATTCATATCCAAAGTTGGCCACCATACATATGACCTTGCTAACATCTTAATTCGGACTATCCCTGGATGCCCATTATATAAAAGATTGAGCACTTGGGATCATCCAACTGGGGGAATTACTATTCCCCAGATAACAGCCATTTTCAATTAAAAGCTTCAGCCTTTGTGTCCAGTAGACTGGATTCAATGGTTTCTTATTTGGCAAACCCTGCTGGATCCATTTTTGAACTTCTTGGAACCCTGGATCATTTTTGGTCTACTTAGCCACTGATTTACTGTTCAATGATGTATGTGTCTCCAAATCAATCATGTTAACTAACCATCTTGCTGTAGTTAGCTTTTCTGCCTCAACATTAGTTCTCAAGGCCACTGGCAGTGATCTGCACTGACAATTAATCAGTTTTATATCTTTATTCAGTGGTAAGTGAATTAGTTGTCCTAAATACAAATCTCTAGATCTTTCTTGAAAACTTCAGGGTAATCATTCTTTAATTTATTTACCATTGTGACCTGGTTGATCTTTCTCACTGTATACTTTAAATGACTGAACCAGTCATGGCCTAATAAATTACTATAATTACCAAATACTACTGTCAGTGGTAGATGTATGATTTTATTAGTGTCCATCACTTTGACTCTTGTCTAACCCAAGAGTTTTATTTTATTGCCCTGATAGTCTGTGATTGCCTTGCCACTCAGATGCAGCTTATACTTTCTATTTTTATTAATGATAGCCCAGGTCTTTTTTGACACAATAGACACTATTGACCCTGTATCCTGCTCCATTGTGACTGGAATATCATAAATGAAGATCCTAATACAAGTTCACTGTTCTTGATATCATTTATAGAAGCAACTTATTTTTCATTAAGATTGCCTTTGGTACGTTTCAGAATGGGTTTTTCCATTCTCATATCGGCTACTTGTTTTTTCATCTTTAGACAATCAGTTCTTATATGCCCAGTTTGCTTGCAAAATGAACACCAATATTGCGATGTGGACATTCTGTTTGTACATGCATCAGTTCATTATACCTATAACAACTCTTATCACTTATTGTTTAACTAACTGAATGCTTGACAGACTGTCTTCTGTTCAATTTTTTTAACAGCAAAATTTATTTTTTTAATGGCCTCACTTGACATGTTAGATTCTGCCAGCGTGGCTTGAACTACAGTTGTTTCAAAGTCTATATCCAGTGTTATTAATAATTTGAGTCTTAAATTATGATTGTTCATCCCACAAATGAAATGATCGTGGAGTGCTTCATTTAACAAATTTTTGAAATTGCACATAGTGCCAATGCCTGTATTCACATTGCAAACTCTCTAGCCTTTTCACCTTCTGCTTGGACACAGAGATTGAAATAATACCTCTGGATTATTGTTAGCAGTTTTGGGGGGATGTATTCTGTGAGAATCATCAATGCCTTCTCAAAATCCAAGTCAGACAGTGTTTCTGACTTAACTTGTGACTTTAGAATGCTATATATCTGAGACCCGATTATTGTCATCAGCATGGCTAATTTTATTTCAGACTTAATCTGATTAGCCTGCGTTTAAAAAATTAGTCACTCTTTGTAGGTTGACCAGTTCTTGGGGCAACCTGGGTCAAAAGCTGTCATCAAACCAATTATATTAGCTATTCTTAATTTTTCTCTGGAATAATGTGAAAAAAATATTTAATTTTTTAATTATTGCAAGCTACCATTCGATACTGTTATTTTGACATAACTTTTACTCCACTAGGGTGAGTTTGTGTCTTTTTTAGAATGACCAATTTTGATTGGTTTAAGAACCACCAACCATGTTTGCAGTCCATTTCCTTAACTGTCTTAAGGAAAAACTTTTTTTCAATATGCTGAATCTGTTTTTTATTTGGATTGGAATGAGTTATTTAATTATCCCCATTCATGGGGGGAAAAATTCTTCAGTTGTACTGCGCTAAAATCTGTTGATTTTTACAAGAAAACTTATAAGCTTGACAGTGTTGGATGGTGGTATCTTTTAGTTTTTTTATGTGACATCACAGAAAAACTTTGTGATCTTAATATTAGTTTGCAAGGTGAAAATAAAATTATTTCACAAATGACAAAGTATTTGCTTTTGTAGAAAAACAATATTTATTACAAAGATATAGAAAATCAAATACTATATTATTTTCCAACATTGACAAATGCTAAGCAAGATGGTATTGATATTTCTTCAGAAGCCTATGTAATTATTTTAAATTATTTAGGTATCTTATTGAAAGAATTTAAAAGTAGATTTCAAGATTTAAGAAATATTAAGAATTGTCTTTTGCTTATAGAAAATCCCTGGCACTTAGAAATAGCAACTATTATACAATTAGCTGCATTTGGACATGATTATGTTAAGCTATTTAACAAATTTGTTGAATTTAAAAATGACACAAATTTGGAAACCATTTTGAAAGAAAAAGGGAGGGAAAGGAGTACGTATATGCAATTTTGGAAATTAGTGCCTGAAAAATATAAAACTGTCAAAAAAGTGTGCACAAATGTTGCTTATATTGTTTGCATCAATATATCTTTGTGAATCATCTTATTCAAAAATGAAATATGTGAAGGATGTGCATCGAAACAGACTACTGATTTACACCTTGATGATATATTAATAGTATGTAGCACATCTAAAATTGTTAAAAGTTTATCCCAATATCAAAAATCACACTGACATTTAAATAAATGTTTATATCAAATAAGTGTTTGCATTTTATTAATATGTTAATTCTAAGATAAAGTGATCCACAAGCTGTGGCATGCATGAATTGAGAAGTCAGAAATTTTTTTATGTGACACAAATTGATTGCCATAGTCACTTGATGTAGCACACAAATATATATGGCCCAGGAAAGAAAAAGGTTGATTATCTCTGATCTAGATAAAACATTTGCAAACTGAATTTTAAATAATAAACTGCTACCGTGGACAAAAAGAAGACATTAGTTATCTATTACTTCAAAGTGCGATATTTGAATTCAAATGGTTAAAATAATTATCTGAGTATGCGTGTTTCTTTTTAATATTATAATTTTATTATTGTAGGTGTTTAAATGCTTAATGTGTTGTAATAAATCTTTACTACTAATATAAAAAAAACTTTCATTGACGAGCCTAATTTCTTTAGTTACATTGTTAATTTTGAGTGTTAGATTTTTATTACTTAGTTTTAGAGTAGTGTATAAATTACCTTGCCAATATTCTTATTTCTTAATTAAGTCCAGGAGGAATATTTTTCTTAAAATCAAATCTTGTAATTATCACTTTATAAGTTACGATAAAAAAATTTAAAAAAAGTTACGATGTGCTTGATGCAGAATCAGTGAGTCTAATGACTTTGGCACTCTTTTATAAATTAAAAACTGATTCTGCCAGTGATTGTAATCATAAGTATTCTTAGGTCGAGTTAATCAGAAAATATAGCTATGTTTTTTAGAAATCTGAGTGAAATATTTTTCTTTCACAGCTTGATTAACTCACGCACTCTAGTGCATAATTGCAGGGTTATCAAACATGAAAAATGTTACAATATATAATGGCTGTCACCATTATCTTGAATTATTAGACGTATAATCTAGGATTTAGAGACCAAATAATATATCCAGAATTATTTTTCAGGTAGTGAATCCAGTTAATCATTCACCATTGGTCAGTAAATGGATATCTAAATTATCATTATCTAAAGTGTAAAACAAATTGAAAATCATTCAAACCATCAGTCTGGCATATGGAAAGTATGATCAGGATTGCCTTTTTCACTATTTATATGGGCTGTTAGAGGGACCTTTACTGTGAACTGGGTTATTTATTAGCAAAGGCTGCTTTCACAATTATTTATTTTAAATTTCACTGATAAAAGCCATAGCTAGAAACTAATCTAGTTATTTGAAAACAATAACATTGGATGAGGATGTATTGAGCACTACCTTTTGCTATCTATTATCTATTGATTACTAAAGCTTGCACTAGATAGCATAAATATTGTGAGATTGGAAAATTACTAATAAAAGTTGAATTAAGTAAAACTTATGAGCAAATGCAATAAACACGAGTAAAATGTTATGTATTGGGTTACGTCACAAAGGCTAGCTGCGGGGTGAACATTTTAGTCATGGACCTTCAGTAATGGCATCAACACATTTGTTGGATTTATTAATTTAAACTGCTGTAACAAACGTATGTACAGCCACATAGTAAAATATAATTAAATATTGTACAAATAAAATGTTAAAGTGTAAAACAACTGAGTAGTATTTGTAGTTAAATGAATGTAGACATAACACAAAATTGGTGACGAGGATGGGATATTTAAATGAACGTGCAAGCAAGATCAATGCTGTATAAAAAAATATATTTAAGACATAAGGCAACTAGCATACATAAACATGCAATTATTGTTGTTATGTCATAAACTGTCATGCAGCTGGTCTTTCCCTCACATTTCTTTCTCACTTAAAAAAAGGTCAGAAAATGCATGCAAATGTTCAGATAAATTTTGGAATTGTTAACTTATTATGCCACATAATGGCTACTATCGGCTCTCTAGCGTCATTCGACATCGACTCACACCTGTGAGATGCATATGCGTTGCAATTGGATTTTTTTTGCAAAGCTAATAACAATTTTTTGATGACAGAAGGCTGCAACTCTCCCTGTAGCATGTGGCCTAAAAACATTAAGTATCATGCACTCTCTTATTTCTCCAGCATTGCCTCAGGAAAAGTCGTACCAAGACAGCATTAAAATCCTAAAACAGTATTTTAACCCACAGTCCATCATATACCAGCGCTTTCAATTTCATCACCGTTGGAACAAGAGGGAGAAAGTGTAAGTACATTCTTGGCAGAACTCAGACATCTGATGGAGGGTTGTGAATTTGGATCTTCACTTACAGAGCATCTTCGGGACCAATTCATCTGTGGATTTCACAATGAGTCAACACAACATAAACTACTAATGGAAAAAAGCTTAACCTTGGAAATGGCTGTTCAGTGTAGATTGGCCATGGAGGCAGCATCAATACAGATGCATCGAGCTCATCCACACCAACCACAGACCTTATTCAATGGAACAGACCAACTGCTTATCATAACCGTTTGGGGTCACTACCACCCCCTCAAACACTAGCGTGCAAAAGAAACAATGAAACCCCTTGGTCAGGAGTCACTCCTTGTGGTGGATACAGTGGTCAGCACAATTGAGCAGAATGTTCTTTTAAAAGAACCAAATGCCATTTGTCAGAAAATGGGACACCTACCTGTTTGCCAAACAAAGCAACAAAATACTTCGATGACACCTAACTAGTGCATGACAGTGACTGAATTGTAAGATGAAGTCATAGATCACATCCACAAAGTGTGCCAGAATGGCTCAACACATAAAGCTATCGCACATATATACATATATTGCAAAAAATGCAAAATGGAGGT
Organism: Epiperipatus broadwayi; assembly: GCA_028023455.1. Taxonomy (NCBI): domain Eukaryota; kingdom Metazoa; phylum Onychophora; class Udeonychophora; order Euonychophora; family Peripatidae; genus Epiperipatus; species Epiperipatus broadwayi. The sequence goes on along the minus strand of JAQFVV010000089.1, from coordinate 2,942,782 downwards.
CGACTCAGGATCACAATATTTATAATGTCATATGATACATTCGCAAGTCGATATTATACTAAGAGACTTTCAACATCATGCAATAGCATTTAAAGGACAATGTGTAGTACCTATACAATATGGGAAGGCCACATGTCATTTACAATTGTTGGTAGCAGAGACCATACACAAGTCTATTGGGATGTGAATGGTATATGGGAAGGTCACATGCCACTTACAATTGTTGGTAGCAGAGACCATGCACAAGTCTATTGGGACATGAATGGTTTAGACCTCTGGGTATTACACTATCAGTTCATAGTATCACTGAACCATCCATCGAAGATGTCATTAGCAAGTATCCACAAGTATTCAACTCATCAATAGGAACTTATAAGGGACCGGCCATTTCCTGCCAGTGGATCCAAATTATCCTTCAATTAGACTGAAAGGCTGGCCATTACCACTTGCCATGAAAAATAAGGTGGATCTTGCATTAGATACTGCTGAGAAGAGAATCATCGAGCCAGAGAACCCAATATGGACAACACCGGTGGTACCAATCCTCAAACCTACAGAAGTGAGATTATGTGGTAACACAAGGTGACTATCAACAAGGCCCTCCAGAATCACCTATACCCAATACCTACAGTCCACCACCTTTTGGTATCTCTTCCACCTAGCTCTATTTTTGCAAAAATGTATTTGGCCAAGGCTTACCTTCAAATTCCAGTCAATGAGGCATCAGCCAACATACAAGCCATCATCACTCATCAAGGATCTTTTCGTGTGAAATGCTTACAATATGGAATCTGTATGGCACCTGGGATATTTCAATGTGTCAGACAACTTGCTGGGAGATATCCCTGGAGTTCATCCATACTTTGACGACATCTTAATCTGTGCCATGTCGAAGAGTGACTTATATGCAAAATTACACACGTTGTTGGAAAGGCTAACATACAGTGGATTGAGGACAAACAAGGAAAAATGTGTGTTCGGAGTAAACACGGTGGATTTCCTGGGATATAAAATTCATAATAAGAGCCTCCACCTGTCGCCAAGAAAAGTGGATGTAATTAGAAATGCCCAATCCCCAAAGAACAAGAGAACTAAAAGCATTTCTAAAACTCCTAAACTTTTATAATAATTTTCCTCCAGGCCGCGCAACCATAGCTGAATCCCTCTATCACTTACTACAAACAAATGTCACATGGGCCTAGCCAATGAGACACAAAAAGACATTTGAAAAACTTAGAGGCATTGACTCTGATAATGTATTGGTGCTGTTTGATCATAACCAGGAGGTCCAGCTTATGTGTGACACTTCATGTTGTGGGGGCAGTATTAAGTACATGATTGCCCAATGGATCAATTGCCCGGTTGCTTTCACCTTGTGCACCTTATCTAAAGCTGAAAAAAACTACGCACAAATTGACAGGGAAGCTTTGGCGATAATATTCTGAGACCATCAGCCACTGCTAGGCATATTTATCTCAGATACACCAACACCCATAATATTATCACCCAGAATGCAAAGATGGGCACACACACTAAATGCTATTGTTTTAAGCTGGAGTACAGACCAGGAAGGAAGATTGCAAATGCAGATGTATTGAGCAGATACCCACTTCCATCAACCAAAGATGAAGGCCCTAAATTTGGTAGTGTCCTGTTTTTGGAAGAATTGGAGTTTTCCCGCTGTGACAGCAGAGCAGGTGGCACAAGCAACACGCAGACTTTTTAATAGCAACTGTAAAAAACTATATTCTCACCACCTGGCCAAACAAGGCCAGACCTGAAACTGCAATCTTTTTTTTAATAGATGAAATGAACTCTCCACTCACAATAATTGTCTGCTGTGGGGGTCCCGTGTCATCATACCTTCATCACTACAGAAATTTATCCTAAATGAGCTTCACATGGATCACTCAGGCATCGTAAGAACTAAAGCATTGGCAAGGTCATATGTATGGTGGCCGTACACCTTGTAGGAAAATGCATGCATTGCCAAGTCATAAGGCATGCATGTCTTCATGCTCCGATATACCCCTGGGAGTCACCATCAACACCATGGTCTCTATTGCACTTGGATTTTGCAGGCCCCATTGATGGACAGATGCTCCTCATTGTGGATGCATACTCAAAGTGGGTACAGGTGCGGAGAATGCAAATGACTTCAAGTGCAACAGTGGCAGCACTGTGAGAACTATTTTCCACCCGTGGAATACAGAATGTGTGGTATCCAATAACGGACCACAATTCGCATCATCAGAATTCTCGACATTCCTCGTCAGTAATGGAGTCCGACACGCATGGGTTGCACCTTACCACCCGGCAAGTAATGGTCTTGCAGAGGGCCATGCCGTCAGTAAAAGAGCCTGAGACATGACACATGTGGAAATTGGAGTCAGCGTCTAGCGTGATACCTGTTAACACATCACACCATCTGCAGCCACAGGATTAAGCTGATCTGAGATGCTTTTCAACAGACGTCTTCGTACATGCTTGGATTTCATGCATCCAGATAGAGCCCCAAGAGCCACACAAATACACAGCAGAGAATACGTGAATTTTAACCAATTTGGTTTTTGCACATGCCACCGGGAGGGGACTCCCCTTGGGTTTCTGCCACAATAGAACAGCAAATAGGCTCCTTGTCATATGAAGTTCGGACAGACTTGGGGGTACAACACAAGCACATAGATCAATTGCAAGCAAGAGTGACTCACTGACCAATCCAGCTCAACTCCAGCAAAGGAACTGATTAATGCTCCAAAAACACCACCTTTAGTGGCAGCGGAAATCACAGACAATGCCAACCCAACACCTCTCTGCCAACCATCTCTAAAACCATATAAGGAGCACCTTTTACATCAAGGTCCGGCATAATTTGAGGACTATGAAGTCTCATTCTAAGGGGGAAGGAGTGTTATGTATTGGGTTACGTCACAAAGGCTAGCTGCAGGATGAACATTTTAGTCACGGACCTTTAGTAATGGCGTCAATGTGTTTGTTGAACTTACTAATTTAAACTGCTGTAATGAAGGTACTTACAGCTACATAGTAAAATATAATTAAGTATTGTATAAATAAAATGTTAAAGTGTAAAACAACTGAGTAGTATTTGTATTTAAATGAATATACAAATGACAATAACTAAATGTATTACTTAAAAAGATTTGTAGAATAGCAAATGATTTTAAATATTTGGGAAGCTAGTTATGTGATGAAAAATAGAAAAAAAAAACATCAGTGGTTAAGCAACCTTTAATAAAGTTTTAATATTGTAAAGACTATTGAATTTATAAATAAGAATAAGTCTTGTTTTACCTGAATTATTAGTAGTATCAGTAGAAATATCAAAATGAATAACAGAAAGTGATTGAAACATTCGAAGAAAAATGTAAATATTATTTGAAAGGAGATTAAAAGCAAAAATTACATTTGTTAATTTTTTTTTTAAAAGAGACAAATTATGCTAGATCATTTTTTAAAAGAAGTCAATTGTCAGATAATTTTAAAAAAAGAGAAAACAAAAAATCTTAATGAGTCCTTTTCAAAATCTTAAAACAATATATATATAAACTTGGAAAAAATTTTAATGACTGATGGAATTTGTCCCCAGCAATAGTAATTATAAACAATTTTTAAGCATGAGTTACATGAAACTTTGTTAAAAATGAAAAATGGTAAATTCTTATTTGATGTAGTTATAATGAAAAATGATTCTGTTCAGTTATTAATTCAATCTAGGATGAAAACCTCAGCTTTTAAATTAACAGTAGATACTATAATGACAATAAAACAATATAATAAATATCCCATTTAGTTGCTAAACCTATTTTTTACTAGACAACTTGGAATACAATTATATTTAGAAAATATGTTAACCAATTAAAATAATAGAAAAAACCAATTTTTTTATTAAATATCATTACTATCAATGTGAATAAATTTTGTATATAAATTCTTAATATGTTATTTAAAGCCTAGTAAAATAAATATTTTTAGATGCCTACTATATATTCTCAAATACAGATCATACAACCTACTTAATAAGTTCATATCTCTACATTAATCTTTTATATAATCATGATTCTTTCCTTTTAAGATGATGTGATGTGTTTTACTTTTCTCGATTTCATTTCCTTTAATTACAATACTGATTCATATTCAAAATTTGTCTTGTTCTATGCTTTATATTTTTTTGTTTTTAACTATTATTTTAACTAATTCTTATAGTAAACTAATTTTTTATTATTATTCAGCACTATTTTATTATTTTAATTTAATAAAAAAAATTATTTATCAATCCAATTTTTACCTTATCAATAAACTACAATTTCTGAAAATTAGTCTATATACAATTATACATGAAAAAATGTCATTCTATTATTCTGCTGTAGATGAATGACTTGCTTATAAGTTCCCATAAATCATCAGCTGTTCTTGCAATGTGATGATCAAGCACCAAACTAACAAGCTGTGTATAACAGTTATAGTTACTTTGCAGTTTTACCTCAACTGGAATCAAATTAGGAACATGTTATGCACGAGTCTTCTGATATCTAAACTGCTCTGGTCAATTAAAATATTAACAAACTGTGTTAATTCTCATAATAAATATATATATTTTCAATTTGTGTGATTTCTGGACACCTTGTTTTGTACTATATAAATTCAGTTTAAAAATTAATTTTATTTATCACACATTAAATCTTACATACATATGGATGTGTGTGAAAAACAAATTGCTAAGAAGATATGTGATATTTGAGAACCAGAAATAACAGATTTAATTTTTATTCCAACACTCTTTAGCTCTGGACTTTAATCCACCATTACATTAAAATGTATAATGCAATATGTGTGTATATAACATAATAAGTGCCATCCATAAAATAAAATAGTAATTAATACTAGAAATTGAAAATGAGTTGGGCAATCCTAATTTTAATCAATATTTCACTCCACTGATACTTCTATATTATATTTTCAATCCTTAGTAAATATTGTTACATGTTAAACTGAAATTGTTTTCAGAATATTAAGTAAAATTTATCTAACAAAAAAGACTTACTGCAGACTTATCTACCATACAGTTTTATAAGAGGGCTAAAATTGTTTAATTTTTTACTTTAAAGTAAATAATATTTTTTCTGTAAGGTATGGGATTTTGAAAATTCTTTTGCTTTTCATTGGAAGAGTTTATATATAATAAATTCTGCTAGAATATGTACAATATTATGCAGATAATAGCACAATTTATTGAGGTATTTAACCACTATTTTTTGTAAAATAATAAATTAATCCTCTCATTCTATGCATTTATTTCAACTAAACATAGCATCATCAGATATGTTAAGGTTCAAATATTTGCCAAACATGCAATCTATTTTAATTTTAAAGTGTGCATTTGTTAAAACATGATTACCCATTTATATTGTGTTTAAATCAGCCATGTAATAGCGAAACATTACATAAATGGTTAAATATTACTAACTGCTAGATCAAATAAGTGCTGCTAGAAATTATATAATTTTAGTACATTCTATTGTGAGATCACTTGCTATTTTAGTGTTGAAAATATTTAAATTTATAGCATAATTAAAAGAGATGTTTAGTTGATTATCATGCATAATCAAAGAAGACTACCATTGTTTTGCATTAAATAACAGTTAATATATATTTATTACATACTTGATTTGATTTTATGGCAAGTAATATTTCTGTTCATGGAAAGTTGTTTATGAGATTGTAATTGTTTCCACTTTGTGACTGTTACATTTTGAAATTGAAATAGATATATAAAGTTCAGACTGCTATTGTAATATGTTTGACAGATGTTTAAACTTTTAGAGCTCCTAAAGAGGTTATATTTAATTGAAATACATTATAAAGTGAGAGGACTGGCATATTATTTTACTTTTAATAACTTAATTCTCTTAATACAGGAAATTATTATAAAAAAAAAATAGTTTATTGCTCAAGATTATATTAGGAAGTTAAAGCATGAGATGTGAGAAAGCTGAGTCCACAATCCATGAATTTTGAACTCCAGGGTTTGTTACATTTAGAAAATAAAATAAGTAAATATAAAAATATATACCTATCAATAAACATCACATGATTTTTTCAGATTATTAACATTTTTCCAGGAACAGTTCTCTTCATTCTACTCTAGAGCTTTTTACTATAAACTTCAGTAATCAGTGGACATCAGATGGTGAAGTAACTAAAATATACTGTTACTGACTCGATATCAAATCTCTTTAGCTATGCAAACAAGTTGACTTTTATTCAACATCTTAGGGGCTTTTTGAATTTTAGGCTATTATCTTGAATAGTATAACGAGGTAAAAGATGGCTGTTAAATGAATATTTTGAATCCTAAGTTCTCATTAACAAAAGTAAAAGTCAAAAACTGGTCTGATGTGATGCATAATGAATTCTCCTTATACGAAGTCAAGAATCTCTCAGCAACTATACCCAGAGAAACCTGTTAACCACTTTACCTTCCCTCTCCATTCCCCAACCTAAGTTTTCCCATAATCTGCTCCATCCCATTTCTACAAATAATCTTTGTTAACTCCATGGCCTTCATATCTAAATCTCCCTTATCTTTTCCCAAATCCAGCATAAAAACGAATAATCCACTTTTTGTATAATAACTTTGTTCATATGTATTCTTCCATAACTTCATTATTTGTACCCTTTCTGCTTTCAAGTATTTACAGTGAATTAACAGATGCCTAATATTTTCTATGCCTTCCTTACATAACTTGCAGACTAAACACCCATATTTTTCCATTTACGTGTATATTCCCTTGTTGCTAAAGATCTTGTTCGACCTTAAACAATAACTACTTTCCTTGCTATTATCATAAATTAACTCCCACACCCAATGTTCATTTACTTCTATATATATTTAAACTCTTTTTATTCTCCATACCAGATCTCCAACTCCCTATTCTTTATTAATGCATATATTCTTCTATCCCATTCCATGTGATGTAATGCACTGTGACTTCTCCTTATACGGAGTCAGGAATCTCTCAGCAATTATGCCCAGAGAAACCTGTTAGCCACTTTACCTTCCCTTTTCATTTCCCACCATAAGTTTCCCCATATCCTGCTCCATCCATTTCTACAACATAATCTTTGTCAACTCCATGGTCTTCATATCTAAATCCCCCTTATCTGTTCCCAAACCAGCATAAAAACCAATAACCCACTTTATATATAATCACTTTGTTTATATTTAGTCTTCCATAACTTCGTTATTTGTACCCTTTCTGCTTTCAAGCATTTACATTGAATCAACAGATGCCTAATATTTTCTATTGCCTTCCTTACACAAATTGCAGACTAAATCACCCATATTTTTCCCATTTACATGTATATTCCCTTGTTACTAAAGATCACATTCAAGCCTTAAACAGTAAACTACTTTCTTTGCTATTATTATAAATTAACCTGTACCCAATGTTCTGTTTACTTCTATATATATTTAAACACTTTTTACTCTCCATACTAGTTCTCCATCTCTCCAACTCCTTATTCTTTATTAATGCATCTATTCTTATATCCCATTCCTTACCACTATAACACTCAACAATCCTCCTAACACAATCATCCCACCTCTCGTACATGTATACTGATATAAATTCTTTATCCAAATCTTCTGCATACCACATTGCCTTTCTCACCCATTTTTTTGCCTTCCCTTAACTCATAACCCAATTAAATACTATTTTGGCTATTCTTTTATTATCCGTAAACTGCAATCTACTAAACATTTTCATTTTTCTTTTTGCATCTTTCATATAAAAACTTGACCATCCCATTTCTCCTTGAATTTCCTCCTTTGCTGACCACACATATGCATCTAATGCATGTCCCTACTTTCCTTTGTACTTTTTTAAAGTAATCTAATACCCTTTACTAACACATAACAGATCATTACTATATGTTAACCCTGCTACTGCCACTCCCTTTCATACAATTCTAGCTACTTCATATTTATTATATGAAAACACTTAATTTCTTTTATCAATCCCTTTGTTTTCTTTGTTTCATTTATAATTTTTTCTCCCATTCATCCAAACAATTTTTCTGATTACTCAAGATGATTCTGAAATAACTATATCTATTCACCACACTTAACTTTATATCCCCCAATAAAAATTCTTTGTCTTCTTTTGCCCCAGTATTAACCATCATTATATTTGATTTTTCTTCACTAAATTTAACCACCATCTTTTTACCAACCTTTGCGCATCTGACAATGTACATTATGCACTGCTGTCTAGTGTCAAACTGATTACTCAAATTTATAATAAATACTTCTAGAATAGAATCAAGAAAATTACTCTTGAAATAGTAAAATATTTTTGTTTATCTGCTTCAAAGTAAAGTTCAGACGGAAAGCTTCTGGGTTTTGAGTGCAAAAGATGCTGTTTTGTATCTGATAAAAAGAAAACATTTGGTATAGTGAAAGAATCTGTTAAAATAAAGTCTTAATTTTCTTTACAATTACTAAACAGATTCTGGAAACTACAGAAGCATTTTATATATTAAGAACAATATCAAAAGTTAATTAAGTTAGAAATATGCTTTTGTTACGAAGATTTATACAAAAGAACAGAAAAATATAATATTGATAACTGAGTAAAATCATGTCAACATCAAAAACATGCACAGTAGGTAACACTAATAAATTACTCCATGTTAAAAAATCATAAATAGTAACAGAGATTACTAATGGGTGATCACTACCAGTTGATATTCATTTGACTGTATCTAAAAATAATAAATGTTATGTTTTCTAAGTTCTTTTTTTGAATTAATGATTTTTTTAAAAAAAATTAGATATGTAATAATAATTCAAAGTATCAATAAATAGTAATTTAAATAAATATAATTTAAAATCTATAATTTTGACTATACATGTTAATCTATTTTTAACAATATTAAAATATTTAAATATGCCTATTTTATGTTGACACATAATCTTTATGCAGTAGTAATCAAAACAGTAAATATTAATTTTAAAACATTATTAAATATTTTTATATTATCATACTCAAAGCAGAATATTTTTTTCTCATTTACTTCCTTGTTTAAAATGCAAGTTGTCTGATTTTCAGTGATTTATATTCTTTTCATCCACTAGCAATTAGATTTAATTATTTTAAAAAATCAACTTTAATAAGTTATTATTTACAATAAAATAAACATATATATATGGTATTTGTCCAAGCTACCTCCCCCCTTTTCTCATGAAATGTAGTTATTTTATTTTAATTTTAAAAAATGCACATACATATTATAAATACAACAAAAATAATTTGAATATAAAATATCTAACAATAAAAAATACAGATATATTTAAAATATACCTTTAAAAATCTGTTTTCTTCAGGGAAGGTAAAAAATATTTAAACATAAATGACTAATGAAATTACATATACATTTTTTTAAGACTAAAGTTTTATTTATAAACAATATTTTTTTAATATAATCTGATTTATTGAAACAACACTTCTTGATAAAAGTTTAATTGCTTTAAATTAGCAAGCATCCATTGAAGAAATAAAAAAGTAAAATAGAAACTTGACAATTTACTTTATAATGAAGCAAATGCCAATATGAATAAAGAGCATTAGAAAAAAAATGCTGTACTTGTATCTAATTATTATTAATATTAACCGTTATTTTTTTAAAACACAAATAATTACAGGTGCATTAAAATTGTATCCAGTATTTATAAGCACACTTTTTGCAAATAATAAGTATGATGATGATGATGTTAAAATGCAAAATACACAATAAGTAATATTAGGTGATTCACTGCCTTACTATAATTACATGGGATGCAGATTTTTAAGATAATGGCACTAAGGTATTGCTATGGATTATTCAAACATTGTAATAGTCAATAGTAGAACAGAATAATGCAGTGATGTAAAGTGGAGTGGCAAGTATGAAATGAATGTGTATGGAAAACATAGATATCAATGTGGAGTGAAAGCAAAGAGTATATTTTATTGCATTCAAACTGCATTTAATCTCATTAAATGTTTATTAATTTCACAATATCAGAGTTCAAATTTAGCCTAAATAATAATAGTTCTATAAGTTTCATCTCAAATATATATCTTATGTATTGCATAAATATCTCATAAATATATAAAATCTTTTAAGTATTTAAATGTATCTTTTTAAATATGTGCGTGTTTAATGTATGTGATTATGAAATCCACTTTGACATTTGCATAAATTAAATTCTATCATGGCAATGTATCACTCTTCTCCACTTAATATGCATAATTAAATAATATCTCAGGGTTCAAATAGTGCAAGATAAAGTGCAATAAATAAATTCTTTAATCATTAAAAATATCAAGACAGATTGACATAAAAAGCAAATAATAAATTTTATTACACACACAATTACATAAAATAAAAAATTAATGCTCTCAAATTTTTTTTGTCAAATGAATTAAATAATAACTGCAAAGAAATTAATTAAAAGGTTTAGTTTTTCAAAAATCTAAATATATATATATAAACTATACATATATAAATTATTATTATAGAAAACAAGTGTAATAAATATAACATATAGCATGAATATTTTGCAAGTTAATGTTAAGAAATATGATTATCCTGGGAAGCATCGAATAAATATATATAAATAAGCAAGTTAATATATCTAGAGACATTAGGGGTAATGGTAACATTATTTAGCTCTGATTCATTTCCATATTCTTTTGTGAATGAAATTTTAATCAAAAAAAGTATATCTAACACTAACTACTACTATTCAATGATATTTTTACATAGAGGGAATTCTTTGAACTTTCTCTTGCTGGATTCCTTTTTGTCAGGTCCCTACAAAGAAAAGCCCCATTTATGAGACAAGTTATTTCATATCTCTTGTTTTTCAATAAATAAATAAAATCTATACAACTTAAAGCAGTAAGGTCTCAATATATTAATAATAATCCTAGTCATATGTATGTATTCACATTAAAAAATTTTTTTTTTATAAATGTCACTTTCATACGGAGATAATGTAAGCATGTATGAATATCATAAAAGTTTAATGTATACAGCATATAAAAATGTGTAACAAAAAAAATCATGTTACCTTTATTTTAAGAATGAAAAAAAAAAATTTTCTTTTTGAAAAAAAAATTAATAATAATTAAACTCACAAATAAGTGGCCACCTCTTCCCCTAATTTCATAAAAATATATTAAATATTTTCTGGTTAACTTTAAACTTCTTATCAAATTAAGCAAATGTAATAAATAGAATCAAAATTACATTTACATAAAATTAATAAAAATGCTTAATTAACTTTTAAAAAAGCAATTATTATTACAAAATTAAAAAAGGAATCACATTCTCTATTGTAAAATGTCATAATATAGATAGACAGATGAGTGTGTGCTTGTATGTATGCAGTTTAGAAAAAAATGGTACACAACTTTTTACAAAAAATTAAATTTATTTTCTATTTCCCCTTAAAAAAAAGAGTTCTGATTGCTCAGTTTATAGGCATCTAATGCATTAAAGAATAATATTACATTAACAATACAAGTAGTCTGTTGATTATGATAACAGGATTCCAAGAAATGAGCCTAATTTAAATAATAACAGCTGTATTGCCATTAAAATAGCATGAATAAGATGAAACAGAAATCTATTTTTTTAAATAGAAAAATATATAACACTTATTTTAAAAAAAATAAAAAGTTTAATTATGAAAAAAAATTACTTCATAGTTGCATTTTTAGTTAGATTTAAAAACAAAAATTTTTATTTTTAAAAATAAATATTTTATTACTAGATAAAATATCATTAGAATAGCTGAATGATTTATTACTTGGGAATTCACAAAAAATTTGAGCACCAGAATCATAGATTTTGAATTCCAGTGTTTGTTACTCTATCCCTATATACTTCACTTTTTATTGTTTTCAATAAAGGAAATGTTAATAAAATGTAAAATCAAATATTTAAGTTGTAAGACATTAAATGAATATAACTGATGGTGTAAATTATTTAGAAAAAAAATGCAAATATTCTTGATATAACTTCTATCATTCTATTATTTTTATTTTCTGAACTGAACATATTTATATTTTTTCTCTCTTTATTGTTTTCAATAACATTCTTTGATAAAAAGTTAGCAATTTGTGATTTTAGATTAATTTTTATACGTTACTTAGTATATTAAATTTGACAAATTTTTATATATTATTTAGTGTGGTAATAAATTTGATTTATCATATACAACAATATCTTGTATAATCTTTTGATCGTAGTAATTTTCGATGAAGTAATTTACAATTTTAAAACAAATCCAAATGGTAAAAATAAGTGATAGAATTTTATAATTATAAAATGAAAAATACTATAATTATTAAAATTAATGTACAGTGAAGTACTAAATAACACTAATAATTACAATATATTATATGATAGCAAAGTGCATCAAAATTTTAAATATCTAAACATTTTCTGAACAGAAAATGGCAATTCTATTTTCAAATCACTTGTTCATTGCAAGAGTTATATTCAATTAAGTTTTCATAAAGCTGTAATAAATTTGTTCATTAAAGTTAATCATCACAAATTTAGAGGTTATAAGGCATAATTAATTAGATGACCCTCTATTGTAAATATATTTATTCATTTTTTAATGCTCTAGTTTGAAGAATTTTTACAAAATCTTGCAAACATTTTAATAAAATTTCTCGATTTACTTCAACCAGTACATATTTTGCAAGCATTTCCAAAGAGGTACTTCCAATCATTTTCTGGACTTTGTACATTAACTGCTCCTGCTCTTCATCAGTAAGATTTCTTATGACTTCTACTAAAGACTCGTAATTATCTACCTGCATGTAACCTATCACACCACCTGAAAATTAATTTAAAATTATCAATTTTTGTATAAATAATAATTTCATGTTTAACTTATTATAGATACTAATATCTTGTATAATATGGTTTTGATCAATATTTATAATTTAAAATCATTTAAAATGTTGCAATAATGTTGATAGATTTAGTATGAATTACAGTATAAAAAATGCTACTAAAAATATTGATTAATTATGGCTTAAAGTAATGGCAAGAAATTTTTTTTATCATCTATGCAAATCATTTTATGGAATTTTAAATATGATATTTCAGAAAATGTCAAATATCTTAGAAAACATCTTAAGTTTAAGATTTTGAATGCTATGCATTTATACAATACTGTTTAGTGAATTCTATTCAGCAAAGTTAATAATAAAACACTGCTGAAAATTAAGAAACAGTGAGCATTTTCCATTTCTCGTTGTTGCCCAAAAAGTATGATGTTTCTGATTTTTATTTTTTATGGATGACAATCTTGACAAAGAACAAAGCTCTTGAAAATTCTGTTCATTGTTCTAGAGATGGTCATAATAAAGAAAAGAATAGAAAATATGGCCAAACTTCATCATTGAATTATTGGAGGGGGGGGGGATTATATCATATTTCAGTAATAAATATTTCTATACACATATTTTATTTCTTACCATTTGAAGAAGAAAGATAATAATTGATTGTTAGTAACACATAACAATCTGTTATAATTAATGTACTGAAGAACACTTTCTAAGAATTAATAAATCATGATAAACAAGATATTTCTATATATTATGTATAGATATGTGTATGTGAATTTTAAACAAATTTTATTAATAAAAATAAAAAATATATGCCAAAAAAATATTATTATAAAAATGAAAAACAGTACTGATAAAACAAATTCAGTTTGTAGAATAATCACCAGGAAAGCAGATTACAACATATCAGTTGTATAAACAAGCAAAAAAAAAGAGAAAAGAATGCCATCTATTGCAGTCATATTTTAAGTGCATATAATATCACAATGATAAATCTTAGAATAAATACAAACATCTTAATTCTGACTTTCTACATGATTTGTCAAAGATCTGTTGAAGTGCATGTAGAACTTGTACTAGAATAAAAACTTCAAAATAAAAAGAAAAAATAAATTTATAAAATATCTTTCATATTTAAGTATATGAAAAACTGATCTGAAAAAAACCTGATTGTAAACCATACAAACCATAAAAATAAAGCACTTTTAGAGTATTGTTTACTACTAAATTAAACCGAATGTTGATGCTTACAGTTTAGTCTCAATTAATACAAAAATTAAAATATTATTTTACCATTGTTATATAACTTCTATTCCATCTTCCATTCCTTACTATTATTATGTTCAATGCTAAAAAATCCTGTCATTTGAAGTCCTAGATCTCTTAAATCCGTAATTACTCTGAAAATCAGAATAATCATTCTTAATGTTATATTTCATTCACTAACTTCTATGAGTATACTAAGATGAAATGCTTCCCACACAATATCCCTTCATTCAGCAAATAATACTTTATATAACTCAAGAGAAGATCTGTACTGTGTAGGAGCCAAAATAAATTTTCAGAGTGCATTGATTTTATTAATTGGGACTATCTTGTAGAATGCTTAAATAAGTTCATTTCTCGATATCCTTGAATACTTTAAAGTTTAAAAATTATTTATATCACTGACTATAAATGTATGAAATGCCATCAATTCCTCAAAAATCATTGTTAACAACTATATATTTTATAATCTATTTTCATTCTCTCATTAAGGAGTATTAAAGATTAACAATGCAGACATAAAGACAATCTCAATTGTAGATAACTGCAGACAATCTTATTTTGTAATAGCATCTTTTTTGTATTCCAAATTATCTGTAATAGCACTTTCAACAGATTGCTAAATCAGTTATCCAATTAGATAATACTTTCTTTGGCAGATAATTGTCCCATATTCATTTCATCAATAATTTTCATCACAAAAAGAGTAATATTTTTACTGTACTTGCCTTTTAAAAGAAAAATAAAGAAAGATAACAATCAATTTATTTCTTTTTTTTTCCATGTGTCATAACATCAGCTGGGAAGCGAACCCGCTAACCTGGGACAACTGCTTGTAAGGCAACTGTGCCGACATCTTGACCACTAATGCTTGACATTTATTTCTATTTGCCCTTTTTAAAGGATAGGGATAAAGATATTTAGTCTTTATTTATTTTAATTTGTCCATTTGAAAGAAAAGGAAAATATTATCACTAGACAATGACTATTTTACCTATTCATTTATAAAAATGGGATGGGGAATATCCTTTCATAAAAAAACCATTTAAAAAAAAAATCTTAAATTCTTTCAATTAATTTGATTTTAACTTTTATTATAAAATTGCTAATTGTAGCTCTCTTTATTAAAACTTTTTATCATAGTATTTTGATGTTTAAATTTATATCGCATTTTGACATTTGATCTACATTATTATGCTGCTCAATAAGAAAAAGTTTAAGAGTAAACTTTTTAATCATTTAATAATCATAAATATATCACTAAAGTCAATTTCTTCTCATTTTATAAACAATCTAAGACCTAAAATAGTTAATGCTTATGTAATTGGTTTTCTTATCTTATTATGGGTTTGAACGCAACTGTTATTTCTTTTGCTGATATCATAAATTAAAATTTTAAAAAATATCATTTAAGCTTTTTTGTTTCTTTTACAAGTATACTCACTTAATACATTTTATTTATCTAATATTAAGATTGGGTTAAATCTTATATATCCAAATTATGTGATGTAGTAAAACAGAAACAAATTAAACAATTGATTAAAGGAGTTAAAAAATAAATAAATCTGATATTGGAATAAAAATGAGAAATGAATTGTAATTACAGAAGTAGAGTTAATACAACCTTTTACAAATCAAAAATTCGTAAAACTAGAGTTGAAATAAATTAACATGAAAAGATTTTAAAATCAGGACAAATATCTTCTATATTGTTATTGAATTATTTTAACAAGTTTCAAATAAAAGAAATATTGCAGATAATTTAAAAATTATAATAAAATATTTGGATAATTATAAATAAGCATCATGTATAGTTAATTTTTATCGTAGAAAACATCATGTATAGTTATTAAAAATAAATTTAAATATGGATGAACACAATATTAAGAAAAATATGATTAATAAGAAAATTAGTTAACAAATTAGCATTGATTCAGATTACAAAGATGAGTTATAGATTGTACAAGAAACCATATTTGACTTCTTTAGATAATGAAAAATGATAAAGCAGAATGATCTGATACCATTTATGATTTAAGATAGAAAAAATTAGACTGAACAAAGAATTATTAGAATTATTGAAAAAACTATAAAAATATACATATTGTAGTGATACAAGTTTACACATATGAGTCATGTCCATTTCCAATCAATCATCATTGGAAAGCAAGAGAACATCATTGTAAGGCACCAGGATTCTATATGAATCCACTGGTTCTCCCCACTTATCTTTATTAGTCACTATTAAATGATTATTTGATACACTATGGAGGATAATATTTTTAGATACAGGATTGGCAATTTATTTAGCAAAATAATAATAGAATTTAAATATTATGCTAGTACTAATAAATTGAAATATCCAACAATGCAAATTATATTCATAGAGTTGATTAATTCATAATTAAAATATTTCTAATACTAATAAGAGAATAATGTATAAAATAAAAAGTTAGGTGATTATTAAAAGTTAATATTCTTAGGATTAAGATTTTCAGTAATATGATTCAACATAGCATTTGATTGCATTATAGTTCACAAGGGAGATCACTTCTAGTATAGGAAATAAAGTTTTTTACCGCTAAGTTTCATTTGTTCAAATATAGCCTTGTGTAGATTATCATGCATGGTTTTGTTTGTCCTGGGTGGGATTCATTGTATGCTCTTATTACAGCTTGAAGGTAATCTGGGGTTCAAAGATTCAGGTGGGCAATGGGATTCACCCTTGGCATCGGCAAATGAACCCTTCTCTACTCACACATAAATACAACCCAGTCCATTGGTGAGAGTAGCTTGGCACATTAAAAGAATAAAATCAGTTTATAACAAACTATTTTACAGGTCACATATAACACCAGGTATAAGAAGACAAAAATCTATGATGTTAAACCTATGCTCACTGATGTATTTGTTTTTTATACCCCCTCTCTAATTTTTAATCTACAATACACATCCTGTTTACATCTTTTTAACTTTTACAAATTTAATGTATTTTGTTTCCAATCATCTTTTCCCCCCTTCAGTGACCATTTAATTGCACAAAAGACTGCTGTGTTTTTAACATTAATTAATTTTAATTGTTTTCTGATAAAGATTTATATTTTTATCATAGCAAAAATGAAAAGTAACATTTTGTTATTCTCTTTATTTATTTAGTTTTATTTCTTTAACTTAAAACAAAAAAATCTATGTTGTCAAAAAATTAAATCAGATTGTATTTGTAAAATACCATTCTTTCTTTTCCAGGAATTTAATAATTTTAATATTAAATTGCCAATGCTATGATTGTACCACAAATATGGTACAATATCTCCGCGGTTGATGGAAATAATAAAATATGGTGTTTAACGTTTTTTATTCTGAATAACTTTTAACTTTACTTCTATTTTAACTCTCCTTTTTTCCTCTCACTGACCTATCTGCCTATTGACTGTCCCATGTGGTGTGGCTATGAAACCCCATGTTTTAGGGTTTAATATGACACTTCACATAAGGAATATTTCTATGTTCATTGTACACATACAATATTCATATAAGTGTATGGAAAGAAGCCCAAGTCTGATCACTTGAAGTATTGCTTGTCTATATTGAGGCTTAGCTTATCTGTTCATGGCAAACTCAGTCTGCCCCCATTTCTGGAATCCTGCTACTATTAGACTGACAGGTATTTAATAACAGTCCTACTACATTTAATGAAATGTATAAAGTTCTGGGTTACGTTTTTTCCCCACTTACATTCACACCTCCCCAATCACTGCTGAGCTTACTATCAGCCGCCTCTCTCCAACTCAATAAAACTTAACAAATTGCAATCCAATCTCATTTACTATTAATGCATGTTTATGGCCTTCAGGGTTTAAGTTGATCTGGTTTCTCATCAAATATTATTTCTTTGGATATCCTGAAAATGGTCAAGGTGATAGTGATCGCATCATTTTTCTATACTGTTCGCACCAGTCCCTCCACTTTACATCCAGATCTTCCCCCTTGTATTTATATTGGCTTCTAAACCTTTCCCCTGGGGAGGGAGATCTTGCACAAATTTTTTCCCTTTATTTTTAGTTGAGGATCCATTATCCTTTCTTTGATTTTCAGAAATATCTGTAAACACCATAATGTTGAGTTGGGGTTGATCATTTTGGTTTGATATTTTATTAACGTATTTAGGACTTGACTCTTCCTCTCCAACCCCGTCTTGAAAACGGTATTTAGGACTTGACTCTTCCTCTCCAAGTGCATAACAACAGATGCTCTACTGGATTAGGAAAATTTTGTCATGTAATTCTAATAAACTATTTTTCTACCAACCAGCACTACTTGTTTCCAAAAAATTGCACATAACACTTCTGCTCTATATTTCTCTTGCACCAAATTATTCTTAACCCTCTCTTGGTGGTCCTTGTTTCAATAATACTTGATTAATGTTTGCCCATACTGAGTGAAGTTGTCTGGTTTTTTAAACAAGGACTCCCACTGTATCTGCACCATCCCTTGTAAATGACTAATGGCCACTGTTAATGTCTTCCAATATCGGGTTTATTGTGAAGTACTTCTCAAGGCTATTTAATTGTTCCATTGATGATTCTCCATCCTGCCAATATAAAATTTTGTTTTACAAAAGCATTTACTGCACTTGGCACATTTTCACTATGTTCTAGATTTTTTTTTTCTTGACTTCCCTGCTTATTAGATTCTAATTCTATCAATTCTGCATTCTGCAACTCTTTTTTTATTTTCTCATCTACAATCTTTATTAACTCTTCTTTCATTTCTTTAATCTCTACCCTTATCTCTTCTTTCACCTCTCTAATCATCTCTGCCATTTCGTTTTTTATTTCTTCCTTGAACTACCTTATTTCTTTTTTTATATCCTCTTTGAATTCAGTTATTAATTCATATAATTTCTTTACTAAGGTTCCAAGCTCTCTTTCAACTCTTTTTCTCTTCTGCCATGGTTTGAGTATCCTTACCACTTCTCAATTTCATACAATTCTGTGTTCTATCCTTTATATCTTTTTTTCTAACTCATATCTTGCATGGTTTATATTTTCTTATTAATTTTATTTTACTATCACATTTGTCAATATTCTTCCCCCTGTTGTAGCTTTTGCTTTGAGCAACTTTATTTCCCATCTGTTTGTCTACTCTTCCCCCCTACCTACATATGCGATTTCTTTTTTTTTTAAAAATAACTTATATTTCATATTTTATTCTTTTATAACTCTATTCTAATCTTAAGTTTTGGGTTTCAAAACTTATGTCTGGGTCGCTATTGTGACTCACAAGCAATCACATTGGACAGCATTGTATAGTTATCTGGTCTCCTTGAATTTATACATTTTAAATTTCACATATTCAATGACCAAATTAAATCTGCTATGTCAAGTATTTTCACAAATGTAATTTTTTTCCTGGTCACACAATGCAGTTTATCATAACTAAATTTTACTAATAGTTGAGAACAGAATTCAGTTTTTAATTTGTTTATTAGGCACCAGGATTCTGTGTGAATCCACTGGCTGTCCCCATCTATCTTTATTAGTCTGGAGGATTATATTTTTAGATACAGCATTGGCAATTTATTTGGCAAAATAATAATCAAATTTAAATAATAATATGCTAGTACTAATAAATTTAAATATACAACAATGCAAATTATATTCATATGGTTTATTAATTCATAACTAAAATATTTCTAATACTAATAAGAGAATGAAGTATAAAATCAAAATTTAAGTAGTTATTAAAAGTTACTATTCTTAAGACTCAGATCTTCAGTAATATGATTCAACACAGCATTCAACTGCATTATAGTTCACAAAGGAAATCACTTCTAGTATAAGAAATAGTTCCTTACTGGTAAGTTTCAATTGTTCAAATATAGCACTGTGGATTACCATGCATTGTTATTTGTCTGGGAGCAATCTGTTGTACATTCTTATTACAGCTTGTAGGTAGTCCAGGGTTCAAAGATGGCTCTTGCCATTATCATGGCTTCAGGAAGGAAGAAAACATCAGTAAATGAACTCTTCTTTACTCACACATATTACAATGATTCAGTCCGCTGGTGAGAGTATCTTGGCACATTTTATGTTTCCTCAAAGAGTAAAATCAGTTTATAGCAAATTACTTTATAGGTCACCTATAACCCCAGGCACAAATAACAAGGATTTAAGACGTAAGACCTGTTCACCGATCTGTTTGTTTTTTATACCCCTCCCTAATTTTTAGTTTATGATGCATATTCTGTTTACTAACTTTTATACATTTTATGTATGGTTGTTTCCAATCATCTTTCCCCCCTTTGGTGGCCATCTTTAATTATGCAAAAGACTGCTGTGATGTTAAGTTTAATTAATGTTAATTGTTGTCTGTTAAGGATTTATATCAAAAGTAATACTTTATTATTCTCTTTATTTATTTTTTATTTCTTTAACTTAAAAAAAAATATAATCTACATTATCAAAAAAATAAATCAGATTGTATTTATAAAATATCATTCTTTCTTTTCCAGGAATTTAATATTAAATTGCCAACGCTGATTGTTCCACAAATACGGTATCAATAAAAAATGATTTTAAAATCAGAACAAATACCTTCAATATTGTTATTGAATTATTTTAACAAAGTTTACAATAAAAGAAATATTTCATATAATTGAAAAGTTACAATAAAATATTTGACAATTATAAATAAGTAGCAATAACATCGTGTATAGTTATTGAAAATAAATTTAAATATGGATGAATACATCATTAAGAAAAATAAAAATAAGAAAATTTGATAACAAATTACCATTGATTCAGATTACAAAGATGAGTTATAGATAGTACAAGAAATCATATTTGACTTCTTTAGATAATGAAAAATGATATAGCAGAGTGATTTGATACCGTTTATGATTTAAGGTAAAAAAAAATTAGTTTGAGCAAAGGATTACTACAATTATTGAAAAAACTAAAAAAAAATATATTGTGATGGTACAAGTTTATGCATATAAATTATGTATGATCATTAGAGGGTGCTTCCAGGCCCAAGCCTGGAATCCAACTAGCTAGATTAACTTCTTTCTTATCTTTAGATTTATATGGGAATTTAGCAGTTAAGGTTAGGAGATATAAAGTTTTGAAGAAGATTGTTAGGGTAATTGAAACTGTAATCTGTAAAAAAATGGTGGTAAATAAAGCATTGTGTAACAGTAGGGGTAAAGTGCATGGACAATTTAGTATTATATAGTTACCTCTAGATTGCTGGTCAATTTATTTATATTAATGGGAGAAATGCAAAGACATTTTCAATTAAATAGGTATATAGGAGATAATTTATTTGTAGTTACACCACTTATAGATATGAGTATAAATACAGATAGAGTGATATATGGTTTTTATAGATATAAAAAAGGCATATGATAGAGTAAATAGAAATAGATCATGGGTAAGTTCAGTAAATTTGGGAATGGAGCTTTAGTGGATTTTATTAAGAGATTGAAAATAATTACTATATGTACCAATTAGGAAATATAGAATCAGTTAAAGTTAAAAATGGGGTGGAACCTTAAGATGCCCTATGTCAGCAATTTTGTTTTTGTTATATTTGAGGGAAATGGAGATAGCAACAGAAAAACTAGGAAGAGGGTAGAGATAGCATGAATAGGTGGCAAGGGAATACACACATTATCAGATCTTTTATTTGTAGTTGATGTATTCTTGTGTATAGAAAATAGGGCAGATATGAAAGTTATGCTGATGATATGTGCAAGTAGAGATATGGGGATTAAATTTAGTGAAGCTAAATCAAAAGTAATGATGATAAATACTGGAGAAAAAGACAATTTTTATTGGGGTATATAGTAAATGTGAATATACATAATTATTTGGGAATCATTTTAAGAAATCAGAGAATATTGCTTGGATGAATGGGAGAAAAACTTGATAAATAAAGCAAAGAAAATAACAGGACTGATGAAGAAATTAATAGTGTTTCCATATAATAAATATGATATAGCTAGAACTACATAGAAGGGAATGGCAGTAGTAGGGGTAACATATGGTAATGATGCATTGTGTTAGTAGTAAAGGGCTGTTAGATTACATAGAAAAAGTACAAAGAGAATTAGGAAAACAGGCATTAGATGCAGATGTGTGGATGACAAAAACAGCAATTCAAGGAAAAGTGGAATAGCAAAGATTTTATATGAGAGATGCAAAAAATAAAATGGAAATGTTTGGTAGAGTGCAATTTATGGATAAAAAGAGAATAGCCAAAATAGTATTTAATTGAGTTATGAGTAAATGGCAGGCAACAAGATGGGTGAGAAAGGTAGTACAGTATGCAGAAGATTTGGATAAAGAATTTATGTCAGTATACTTGTGCAAAAGGTGGAATGATTGTGTTAGAAGAATTGTTGAATGTTATAGTGGCAAAGGCAAATAATGAAGTTATGGGAGAATAAATACAAACAGTGATTAGAAAGTGGTTTCTTGATTTTTATGCTAGGTTTGAGAAAAGATAAGGCAGATTTATATGTAAAGGCCATGGAGTTGATAAAAATTATGTTGTGGAAATGGGATGGAGCAGAATAGAGAAGAATATGGGGAAAACTTAGGGTGGGGAATGGAAAAAGAAGGTAAAGTGGCTAACAGGTTTCTACTGGGCACAGTGCATCACAATCTGACTATGCAACACTAACTTCTTCACTACCTCTAGATTGCTGGTCATAATTTATTTTTACTAGCCACACATGCAACAATAAACTTAATTTATGTACATGAACATCCAACATTATTCCCACTTAAATATTGAAAATAGTAGATGGATAATGCTATATAATTGATAATTTTAATAGTTTTAACCAAAAAAAAATACAAATAAGAACATAGGAATTAATTTCAAATAAAATTTATTAATTCAACATCAAATAAAGTGATTCAATCTATATTTTAAAATTTCTACAAAATTAACCAAGGTCAATTACCATCAATCATTACCAAAAGCAAACAAAGCTCTAAATAAACAAAATATATAAAGTGAAAAGATAATTCTCAAGAGGTATATGTGAACTATACAACTAACCGTATCAATATTATTAAAAGTAAACAGAAGAACCATCAAAGACAATACCAGGAAAAACAAATTAACTAATCTCAACATAGATTAATATCACCCAAATTTGCTAACTATATCATCACCACTTTAACAAGAAGATAGTCTGGGTGCACATAACAAGATGGTATTATATAATACCAAATCTCCCTCAATCTTAATTTATTTAGGAAAAGAGTACTGATTTACTATGCTCCCGGCCATTATGAATTCTAAGAAATGCTCAAAAACCTCTCTGACACATCCAAATAATAAATGACATCAATTAATCTAAACATGGTCACAACCTGACCATTCATTACAAAATTGCAATTTTTAACAATAATTAAAAAACTAAAATGCAAATTTTGTACAATTATGTTTGATCTAATTAAAAAAGTCAAATGTTTATAACTTCTAAAATACAAATGTTATTAAATAATGATGCCGTAAAGTGCTAAAGTATGTAGAAAGGGGGGAGAATAGTTTGGACAATACTAAATATCATTCAAAAGATGCAGAAGTCTGATCAAATCAATCTTGTAATTTCCAAATACTAAAAGATTATAATTTCAAATTTGCATTTTAACTTTTTAATAATTGATGAAAATTGTGATTTTGTAAGGAGTGGTCAGGTCGCAACTCTGTGTAGGTTACCTGATGTTATTTATTGTTTAGATATGTCAATGGGGTTTTCGGCAGTTCTTAGAATTCAAAATGGCGTGAGCAATACTAAATTGGCACCAGAAAATGTCCTAGCCATAAAAGATACTTTATTCTAACACACACATAAAATAACTAAAAACTTATTTGGCCTCAGGAATAGGTTCAATCTAATCTCACCAAATTGCATAATAATAAATAATAATAGACACAAAAACACAATGTATAAAATAATTACATAATACATATATATTGAACTAATTCAGTATATGATACCCTCCCTATCTTTTTTCTCTCTTTAATAGTTCTATTTTCACTGGGTTAATTTAAACAAAATTAATTAACAATTATTATCACAATGAGTCTAATTGCACATATACAACATTGTTCATATTTACCGAGACTGTAATTGATGGAGTATTCATCGGGCTAAGTTCATACCCCTAAACAAGCATACGATGACATGAGTTCATGTATATAGTTGGTAGGACTACATGTCATTGAACTGAAATGGGGATTCTGCTTTTAATTGTAAGTTTTTGTTGTTCACAATAAACCACTTTTCAAATGTTGCATGGAAAGTTTAACTTTGTTTTTTCTTTAAAAGAACCAAGTTGTTCTATATTGTCTTATGTTTGATTTATTGGTTCATGAGTTTCAAGTTCAAGCTTTTATTTTCATTGTTGACATCATTTTGATCTTTATAGAATTTTATGCTGGATTAATAAACAAAAAAGTTCAACACCAATGATTTCTTTCCTTTGCTCTTCAAGACCTCCATCCACTTGTGGTTACAGCTTTGGTACCCATACAAATCAGCACTGTCAAGAATACAACTCCAACTGACAATTTTACACAAAACCATCAATGTACTTTTGATGACTGTTGGTGGTAATGTTTGTGTGGTCAGTTTAAATGTATCCTTATAATATATTGTAAGAGCTATAAATTTAAATTTTCAATACTATCTATGCAGGATTTTGAGCTTGAAAAATAACTTAATAATAAAGAATTCAATGTATGACACCACAGTCACAAACAGCTACACAAAATGCAGATAAAATAAATAAATATCCATTTATTACATGTAAATATATGTCTCTTCAAATGTGTATGTAAAATTAACAAATATACAACAAATAATTTTTTCCTTTATCCAATTATTGGAAGCATTTGGTCTCTAAAAAAAAAAATGAAAAGAGGGTTGTGTCAGTGATTTTTGGAATTATTCAAAAGTGGCAATTAAAATAATTTTCATATTAATATTTGTACAAACATAAAATATATCAAATTTTTAGTGTGCTTACCAAATATTTAGTTAAAAATCCACCTTTCATCGTAATATACAGGGAGTTTGGTCTTGGTACATAAAAACTGCTTTATCTTGTAAGGACAAATTTGATCAATTAAAAAATATAATTGTGAAAAATATATGCTTAAAAGCAGTTACCATATTTGCCTGCTTACATAGGATATACTTTTTCCATCTCAAAGTATACCTAAAATATGTGCTTCTTATGTAGCAGTAATCAAAATTATGAGTTGAAATTTAATTAATATAAGTTGTAATGTGACTTACAACCAACAACCCACCTGCCCTAATCTCCAACATCTTAAATCAAGCTGAGCAGTTATCAAATAACTTATCCTTTGTTAAACATATATATATATATTGTAACAGGACAGGGAGATTGAGTGATCCGAGATGATGGAAAATCATCATCTCTTCCAGTCAATTTAAAATAAAATATCAAATTAATTATTAAGGTTTTATTATAAGAATATATATATAATGTTATATTCAGAGAGGATGAGATCATAAAATCTCAGAGATCAGCCAGTTATTCCTCAGAGCAACCATAATAATTAACCATCAACCAACATTATAAAGTAAAAGTAAAAATCAGTATAAGTAAATATGAGTACTACTCAAAAGAAACCAACACTCAATCTGGTGACTTGATTGGAAATGGGTCTTCTGTAGACCAGTCTTAACTATTGAACCCTTGCCAGCTTGGGTAATTACTTAACCATTAATATGGAGGCACAAACTAAGTGTGAATCCATCAGAATACATAACTATAAAAATATAAACATTAATGCTGGGATATTAAAACATGCTGATCATTATCAATGCTCTGGCCACATAGTACATTAGTGTACTGGCTAACTATAAACTTAAATTTTTAGTAAGACTAAACTAAAACAAAATGTAGTGCAGGAGCTTTGAAGAATATGATCCTCATGCCAAAACCAGGACAAAGTCATACTGGAATGCTTCTAAAGCACTAAATACATCCCCATTTATATATAATCCATGTTGATTTGTAGTTGGTCTCCCTTCTGTCTAGGATTGTTCCAGGCAAGCAGCTGTCTTGTAAAACATATTTAAGGCTATGAATTTCAAAACAAAGAAGTGGGTCATTTTTCTCCATATGAATTCAAACTCCACTATCATGAATCAATAGATTGCTGCTGGATCTCCTGCCTTGATTTCAGCTACATCTCATGGGAGCTCTGTATAAATCTACCAGCCATCTCTACCTAGCTAACACCAACTGCTGCAAACTTTAACAAGTTGTAACAAAATATAACCAACTTTGCAGTTAGTTACATGTTGCCAACTGCTCTTTTCAAAAACCACTATCCAGACTGCAGCCGATATTTTTTATAGAATCATCTGAGATGATAACAACACCTTGATTCAAAACAGTTTTTTTATCTCTCTAATCCCTTTTGAAAACAAGATTAAAATTTTGATCAAAGTGTGATATACGTTTTCACTTAGAGTATTTCTAATAGAAATTTTGTTCAATTAATTAAAAAATTTCAAAAATACCATACTTATTTTTAAATTTCAAAATCAGAATATATTTATATTTATTCGGATCTTTTTAAAAATTTATTTCATAATAAAATTCAGATTTACTTAATCCTTTATTTGTTATTTTTATTCCAAGTGAAATGTAGAAAATATCAACTAAAATTTATGTTTATTTCTACTTTTCCTTTCAACTTTGTATTTGTGCACACACACTATATTATTGTGTACCACATAACAGAATTTGTTATAATATATATGCACAAACATTGTGCTAAACAAATTAATATATATTTTTTTTAGAAAGACAAATTTTTATATTTTTACAGTAGTAAAAATAAACACATACACACATACATCTGATATAACTAACCATGAATGTTATTAACTGACTAATAATATTGACTTAGACAAAGATAAAGTTAAAGAATGATATGAGATCAAGCTTGTTGCCAGGTGACCAGACTTGAAAACGGAAAACTTTTAATGAATATTTATAATTATATAACTATGAATAATCATAGGAAGCAAGAGGAATAAAAGTTATCATGCAATTCTCACTGTATCTTTAACAACTGAAAGGTCTTCATGAGAAAGGAAATGCCTCAACAGTTATGTTTGTTAAAAAAAAGATGGATATTGATGTTCTATTTTAGGACAAATATTCATCGCCAGAAAGGAACTGATTTCAGCTGCTAGTATAAACAGAAACCTGAATTCATAATAGTGAAAGTAAACCAAATGATTTAATTAGATTGTAAAAACAAAAAAATTAAGTGAATGAAGTTATTAAGAAAAGAAGGAATAACAGCTTGAAGTCTCAATAATAATTTCTTTATTGTTCTTACACTACTTCCCTATGCACAGAAACCACTCTATAAATAATTGTAGATATTAAGGAAAGTAGTGCAATGAGGCTAGGCTAAAGAAAACATACTGTAGGTGATTAGCACCAACTTCCATGCCAATAGAAACATTATTACTTGTGCAAGATGTCTATCTCATTAAATAATAGTGAATATCGATCTCCAGTAGATCTTCTGCCCTGTGTCCCAAGGAAACTGGACAGTGCTTATGATCTACCAGGTCGAAGTGAAAACATGTCAGTTAAGCCAATGGACAAGTACACCACCCTAGGATATTTGTTATTAGGATCAAGAGACTTTTAATACAATGGACAGTGCTTGCCTAGCTCATAATTTTTTTTATTCTATTGATTTATATAATTTTTTTTATGTGTCATTTTGAAATTTTTTTTTATTTCTGATTAAATTTTTCATTTTCAAGTTTGGGAACCTATGCTTCAGAAATGGAAGCATTCACTTTAAGTATATACAGGGAATAATTAAACTGAGCAAATATTTTTTGATATTAAATAAAGTTTAGATCTCCACATTGCCATCCAGAAACATGACACCACTCTTCTGACTATGAGATGAAGTAAGATTTTGACAATATTCAACATTAATAGCATGATACTGACTAAACAGAATTCTTGTTACTGATTGATTAATATATTAAAACCTTATTATATAATTTTTTTGTGCATGTGATTAATTCTCTTGAATAAATGGCCTTTCTTATTAACTTTCGTAATCTCATACATATGTATATAGAAGGGGGGTCTCTCATTCAAGAAGGGGATAATAATAATAATACTCATGAATCATATAAATGACATGACTGTAAATAGAATAACAAGATAGATTCATGATTTTTGAAATTATTAATTTTTGTTATATATATTACTTGAAACGTTTTATTTTTATTTCATAAATATATTATTCTGAATTATTTTTTATAAAGATTGCCAGGACATGGATTTCTATCATGGGATTTGGGATTGGGACATTCATTGTATTAAGATCATAAAGTGGTAGGAAGTCATCCATGTCTCTCATCATTATACCCTATACTGCTGCATTATGTTTATTGTTTAATAAATGTTATTGAGTTATTGCAATCAATTTGGTCTCTACTTGGTCATATTCACAGCACTAAGTAAATAGATTCATCAACAATATCCACATACCACTAAATAAATAGGTTAATCATTAACATCTACATACCACTAAATAATTATGCTAAATATATATACATATATATTAGTTATTCATATCCACACACCACTCCTTATGTATATATTGATAATAGGAATATTTTGAGTATATGTCAATTGGTCCTTGCTTATAGGTGCAGTAGTTAGTGAACTAAGTAAGTCCATCCTGAAGAGAGTTGATTGCGAATTCTCCCCAAGTTAGAATATTGTAGCATAATGGAGACTGAAAGGAGATTGAGATGTGGATGAACTAGTCCAAATTGCATCTAAATTTAACCAGTAAACATTGAGGCCAGCATATTGAAGGTAAATGTGATCATGGGCTAAGCATTTTGTCATGCCATTGTGAGCATCTTACCTGAGAACCCCAGGCCTGACCGTAATAAGATGCACTCCCTCTTTCTTGTGACAACCACAGTCCCATTACATCTGGCACTTATACCTAAGGGCATAGAAAACATGAAGTTTCTAAGGAGATTCAGCAACTGGACTGGTTAAAAAAGGGAAAAAATAAAGTTCTTTTTTTTTTAATTAGTTTTTCTCTGAAACTTGCAAGGTTAGTCATGTTACATCTGATGCCCTGACCTTAGGGGCATGAAACAAGAAGTGTCCAGAGATATTTGATTTCAGAAATTGAAATCTACATATATAACACACACACACACAATTTTTTTTTCTTTTTCCAAATTTTCCCTTACCCTCAAACTTTAAAAGTTTATAATCACACTGGACTTCCTCATGAAGAAGACCAAAATATATTCAACAGCAATGAGTGATAAACAGAACATTTTTTTTTTTGAGCTTGAACATACATATTAAAAGAAAATATTAAAAATGGTGAATGCAATATATAGTAAATTGAACATCATGGTAAGTAGAGACCAATATTTAAATAAATAATGAATAGTGTCTAAAGTAGGTGAGTCAGGCAAGCTAAAACATAAATCTAAAGATAGGCAATAAAATATACACACAAAAGAAAAAATCATAAATAAATGTGAAAAGGCATAGAGTGGCAAGGAACCCTATGGTGTAATACCTTGTTATTTATAAATAAGTATAAGCTTTATAACCATTTGCATTAAAATACATTGATGTTACTTAGAAGTGGAAAAATGTTTTTGAACAAAATTGTGGAACGCTCTGAAGAAATACAAGATACTAATGATAGTGAAATGTAAGATGATACTAATAGTATTAAGGAAGGGTTTGTACAGGTCCAAACACCTGGGAGCATATGACCGAATACTTTCCACTGGTATAGGCAGAGAGGCAGGTAATCTCAAATTCAAGAGGCCCCTGCCAAGGAAGTCAGTCAAGCATTGAAAAATGATCTAAATCAATTATCCAGTGTTGAAGCAGCTCAAGTTACAGGAAATAAGAGGACCATGGAAGAAATCTTCCATAGTATGGAAGCAAATGTGGACAGTATGATAAATATTCCTCACTGTCTGATGGAAAATATGAGCAATAATATGAACAGCTTGGCAGCAAAGGTGAGCTTTAACATGAACAATATGTGGAGAGAAATGAACCATAATACTGGTAATATTAAAGAAGAAATAAGAAGCACAAAGGAAAATGAAGTTACACTGGAAGATGGAAAAGAAATTTATCTGGTAAATCTTATCATTGGCAAGAATGGTGCATTACTTGTGCTAGCGATTATCTATATATTTGGAGTGATGCCACAGCTTTACGATTACCCCATCTTAGTATTGACTGGTTTCAATTTATTTTAGATGGAAAACTTACAACTATGAATTCTCTTGGTAACACTGAAGATAGCTTAAATATTCCAGAAAAACAAAGAATTTTTAGAAAAACTTCAGAACGTACATAGTCAAGTTAAACCTGGTACTCCTATTCAACATATTCTATTTTCACCTGGTTCAACATGTTTAGCCATTGGAAGTTGGTATTAAAAAAAGATGAACTTGCTATTCAAAATTCAAAGGAATCGCAACAAGCCATTATTTTACAGGAAGGCTTACTTGGTTTTATTTTTGAGTCCAATCGAGGTACTAAACATTCTTTTACTGCTAAAACTTCATTTGGCCCTGAATTTTCTACTGGTTGGATATCTCAGGTCTCTAAAAATGTGACAGAAGATAATCTCAGTATTAATTTTAAAAAAATACAACCAGGCATGGATCAAACTAACCCAGATACTCAAATACCAACTCCACAAATAAACTCCAAATGTGTGTATCTATATGACAGACTAGCATAAACAACCAATATTTAGAACAAAAAACTTACTCTGAACACAAAATCACAGAAGGAAACTGTTACAATCAACATGTCACACAGCAGAGCAATGACATAGGGGATCATTACAGCATTTCTAAAGCACTTGAACCCAATCTAAAAAAATCAGGAAAAGGGACAGAAATCAATGAAGCACAAAGTGTTCAGCATACAAAGATGTTAGTGATGTTGGTAGAGAGCTCAGGCCAGTCAAAAGACCCATATGTGGATAGGATAAAAGTTAAATTAGATTATAAATCTCAAGGATTGGGGGAACAGTTAGGTGATACTTCCAAATATGAAATGAAGTTAAGCTTGCAAGATCCCATCGATAACCATGAATCAGATAATGAACCCATGAGAATCAAGGCGATCTCATATTCTATGGATATCATGACAGGATACATGGAAGATACAATAGTGAACAAGTTGGAAGTGCATTTAAAATCATCCAGGCACACTCATATTTACCACCAAAATAAAATTGTTGTTCCTCAAACACAATGTTGATGCACTGAAGGACAACCATCAGATTCAAGTAGTGCTAACTCAGATCGTTATCACAAAGAAGGGTTATCGCAAAAGGAAAGCCAATCTTGAAAGGACAAATGAAATCAATAGATTTAATCATCTTGAGGATATATTATGTTATGCGAAGTCCCTCAAACAAATGACAAAATTTTGGAAAGCCATCAACAATGATAGAAACAACCATACTGTATAGTAAAAAACAGAAAGGTCCCCAGTTCCACAAATTATGCAACAATTATGGAGGTAAACATGTAAGTGATAGTGTTTAGAAGGCAGAGCACATGTTAAGAGAAGGACTTCAAAGGTTACAACTTTGGAACACACAAAAAGACCATTCGCAATAATTGAGTTTGCTATGATGCTATCAAAAGAGAATGAATGTATATATAAATAAAAATTTGACCATGACATAAGCATTAACAGAGGAAAAAGGTACCCAATGATAATATGTCACAGATGGAAACACCTATGTGTTACATTAAATTCTAGTTTTTAGTTATTCTCCCCAACACATAGAATGTAAATCAATTAAGCCATTAAATCCAAGACAGATGGAAAAATTGATATACTAAAGATCTAAGAGAGACTCACCAAAATGGTAAATCATAGGAACCAAAATATAAAAAGATCCCCACACAACTTTAAAGTTGGAGATAGAGTTTTGATAAAAACACAACTCCACAGACAAGTAAATCGCTTGAGAACAAATATAAGTTTTATAACATGTATGAAGAACCATATACCATCATGAAACAGACAGGTCCCAATGCATTTTGGATCAACCAGGAAAGAGATCTGAGGCACATATAATGCATGCATCTAGGCAATGTAAATCATATCAAAGAGAAATAAAAATAACTAGTGATCAATGTAAAGAGAAAAAAAATGTAATACATGACTAGGGATATTAAGTTTGATGAGGGTATTCTCCAATTAATCCTCAAATGCAATCATTGAGATATCTTGAGGCTAATTAAAACACAGGAGCCAATCCATACAAATAAATAGATGCTCTAATATTTAGCTAGACCTTCACGAATCCAGTAAGTCTCAAAGAAGCAGGAAGAAGACTAGTAAATAAACTTATGTGCCATATGTGATAGACACACATTATCAATTCAGTCTCAACCACAAAGCCCTAAGTCCAGTCCTCCACCAATGATATAGCTAGCTATAAGGGAGATAGTTAAACTTCTCCAAATCAGCCATGAGAAAAAAAACACAAGATGGTCAATAAATATATGTAACAAGCCTTTATCCAATCAAAATAGCCATACATTAGAAGCACACCAATGCACTTATGAGTGTTAAAATATAAATTAAAATTTTAACCCTGTAAGGGTGATTTACAACCATCAAATCCACCTGCCCTAATCTCCACATCTTAAACCAAGCCGAATAGTTATCAAATAACTTATCCTTTATTAAACATATCTATATGCAGAAACATCTCGCTAAACAAATTAGTATTTTTTTTAAAGAGAGAAATATTTATATTTTTACAGAAGAAAAAATAAATACATACACACATACATCTGATATAACTAACCATGAATGTTATTGACTAAAAGATGAAGATAAAGTTAAAGAATAATGACCTGAGGTCAAGCTTGTTGCCGAGTGACCAGACTTGAAAACGGAAAATGAAAAACACCATTTTAATGAAAATTATACAACAATTAATCACAGCAAGCATGAGGAACAAAATCCATAGTGTAATTCTCACTGTATCTTTAACAACTGAAAGGTCTGCATGAGAAAGGAAACGCCTCAACAGTTATGTTTGTTTAAAAAAAAAAGAGATGGATATTGAGGTTTGATTTTAGGACAAATTTTCATCACCAGAAAAGGAATTGATTTCAGCTGCTAGTGAAAACAGAAATCTGAATACATAAATGGTGAAACTAAACTGAATGATTTAAATAGATTGTAAAAAAAAACAAAGTGAATGAAGTTATTAAGAAAAGAAGGAACAACAGCTTGAAGTCTCAATAATAATTTCTTTATTGTTTTTACACTACTTCCCTATGCACAGAAACCATTCTACAAATAATTATAGATATTAAGGAAGGTAGTGCAATGATGTTAGGGTAAAGGAAACATACTGTAGGTGACCAACACCATCTTCCATGACAATAGAAACATTATTTCTTGTGCAAGATGTCTATCTTATTAAATCATAGTGAATATCGATCTCCAGTAGATCTGCCCTGTGTCCCAAGAAAACAACTGGGCAGTGCTTATGACCTACCAGGTTGGAGTAAACACATACCAGTTAAACCAATGGACAAGTACATCACTCTAGGAGATTTGTTATTAGAATCAAGAAACTTTTAATACAATGGACAATGCTTGCCTAGCGCATAATTTTTTTTTAGCCTACTGATTTATAGAATTTTTTTTTTATGTGTCATTTTGAAATTTTTTTTATTTCTGTTAATTTTCGTTTTCAAGTTTGGGAACCTATGCTTCAGAAATGAAAGCATTCATTTTAAATATGTAAGGGGGAATAATTAAGTTGAGCAAATATTTTTGATATTAAATAAAATTTGGATCACATTCCCTCCCAGAAGCTTGACACCAGTCATTCGATTATGAGATGAAGTAAGATTTTGGATAATATTCAACATTAATAGCACCATACTGACTAAACAAAATTCTTGTTATTGATTGATTAATATACTAAAACCTTGTTATATAATTTTTTTGTACACATGTGATTAATTCTCTTGAATGAATGGATGTTCTTATTAACTTTAGTAATCTCTCTCTCTCTCATATATATATAGAGAGAGAAGGGGGTCTCTCAAGAAAGGGATAATAATACTCATGAATCATATAAGGCATAACTGTAAATAGAATAATTAGCAAGATAGATTCGCGATTTTTGAAATTATTAATTTTTGTCATATATATTACTTGAAACCTTTTATTTTCATTTTGTAAATATATTATTCTGAATTATTTTTTGTAAATAAAGATTACCAGAGTATGGATTTCTGTCACAGGATTTGGGATATTTGTTGTATTAAGATCTCAAAGTGATAGAAAATCATCATTGTCTCTCATCATTATACTTATTAATACTGTTGCATTATGTTTATTGTTTAATAAATGTTATTGAGTTATTGCAATCAATTTGGTCTCTACATTGTCATCATCATCATGTATTCACACCACTAAATAAATATTTAATCAACAATATTCACACACCAATAAATAAATAGATTAATCAATAAATAATTATGCTATATATATATATATTAATTATTCATATCCATACCACTCCTTATATATATATGTATATATATTCATAATAGGAATATTTTGAGAGTATATGTCAATTGGTCCTCACTTATATAGAGGTTCAGTAATTAGTGAATTAAATAAGTCCATGCCTGAAGAGAGCCAATTGCGAATTCTCCGAGTTCGAATATTGTGGCATAATGGAGACTGAAAGGGGGGTTAGATGCGGATGAATTAGTCCAAATAGCATCTAAATTTAACCAGTAAACATTGAGCTAGCATACTGAAAATAGATGTAATCATGGGTTATGCATTTTGTCATACCATCGCTAGTATCCTACCTCAGGATCCCAAGTCTGACCGTACTAAAATGCGTTCCCCCTTTCTACCGCAACCCCATTGTAATATATGTGTGTATGCATGTTCATCCTAAGAGTTGGATGGATGAAATTGCGGATAGACAATGTAGTCTAGGTATCCTGGTAAACTGTTAAATAAATCAGCCTTGCTACTAAGGAATCAGTTTCAGTCACAATGCAGAGCTGTGAAAAATAAAATCAACCAACTGAAAACTCAATTGGCTGTAATTCCAGGTGACTTAATGAGCCAGCTCCAACCTTTAGATGTCTGCATCAATAAAACATTTAAGATTCATGGAGAAGAAATGGAACAATTAGATGCAGTCTACAGATTTTGAAGGGACACCATCAGAAAGA
The DNA here is from genome assembly GCA_028023455.1 of Epiperipatus broadwayi. NCBI lineage: Eukaryota > Metazoa > Onychophora > Udeonychophora > Euonychophora > Peripatidae > Epiperipatus > Epiperipatus broadwayi. The sequence continues at coordinate 2,907,214 of JAQFVV010000089.1, read as the reverse complement.
AGAGACCTAACATTTTGAAGATTTGTGAATGGGTCAAAACTTTGTGGTATGCTGAGAAACATGAGACAATTATAAAGCTATATTACAATTGTGGAATTAGAAACTCATCTGATGGTACAGAGAATAATTTATTATAGGAAAACTTCATTTCTGAAGAAGAGGCTTCAAGTAATTCTTCATTTAGCTCTGAACATGAATTTCTGATTTTTGAGGATGAAGATTAAAAAGGTACCTAACTATAGTGTTCCCTAGTTATATTTTTTGTAGATGTAAATAAGCATAAAATTAAGGCAATAAATCATTATGAAATTAGAGATTTTTTCTTTTAAATATGATAAAAATCATAATTATAGAAAATTCGATTTTGTCAAGTCATAAAATAAAATCATTACTTTCAAATGATGAACTTTTAATTTGTAAAAATTATAAAAATACATTAAGAGCTTCAGTTTGGTAAACAATTTATTATCCATGAAAAACACAAATGATTAAGACTTAGAAAATGAAATATACACATTGATCAGATATTTTTGAAAATTACCTTGCATAATGAGCAGATTAGTCTCTGAAAGGAAAAAACACATTTTTTGATAAGCAGATATGTGACAACATAGAAATGTTATAAAACGCACTTGAAAAAAAAGTTTCAGTTTTTTTGATAGATTACAGATTGCAAACTTCCAAGTGCAGACTTCCCTTTCGAGAATTCAGCCATATAATATTTCATAGAGTGATATCTGCCAAGTAAAAAAGTATTAACAACATTCACTAGCTGGTTTTAATAGTAAATCTCAGGTGCATCAATTGGAAAAAAACCTTGTCTTCAATCTTCAAAAATAAGAAAGCAAATATCATGGTGGAGGAATATTTTTCAGTTTATTCATATATGTAATAATGAAAAGCCATGTTTATGCTTATAGTTCTCTCATGATGACGTACATCATCCCATTGCTTTTCAGAAATATAGTACTTAGGAAAAATGAACAATTTTTCAAAACCTAATGAGGAGCCTTAAATTTTAGGTCATTGCTGTATTATTATTAGATACATGTGTTAACCATGACTAAAGTTAAGCTGTTCTGATAGTCTTGTGTCTACCTGTCATTTGAGACAGAAAGATATCAAACACTTAGTGAAATTTACTTGTAAAAATATCTATGGATAATTCACACAAAAATGTAAGAGAATTCTGTGCAAGAAAAGTGAACCCTATTGCACATTAAGACAAATTTTCAACTCAAAAAAATAAGTGACCTGTAAAAATATTTGAAAAGCTTCAAGATTCGACAGATAAATATATATGTAAAGTAACTAATAATAATTATACGAACAGAGACTATCTCAGTAAAATATATATATATATTGATAAGAAATTTAATTAATTCAATTTGTAAAAGTCCTAGGTTTGAAATATAAACAATTTGAATTTATAGAGGAGATATTATTTTGTAGACATAATGTAGTTGTTTTTTTTTTGTTTTGAGACTGAAATTTAATGTTTCTTTTATTCTTTGTACTAGCATATGTAAATTTCCTTGGTTTTGTATGTCAAACATTGTGACATAGGCAAACGTTTAAACATTGATAAGTCTAAAATTTAATTAATAATTTCATTGACAGTGATGGATAATAATGAAGAAACGTATAAATAAAAACTCGTTTTTAATTAAAAGACAAATATGTTTCTGATGAATATATACATTCTTAAAAAAATATGTATACCAATTTCTTTGTTTATTTGCATTAATATATGTTAATTTGTTAACATAGCCTATTCTTATTCTCATATACGTATATGCCTTTCATCCATGTGTTGCATCATTTTCCAAATCCATGCTTTATACTAGTTAGAATCCCAAGTAATATCAGGTAAAAGTTAATAAAAACAGCTCTCCATCAGAAGATGATGCCCAAATACTATCATTTTTACCAGCATTAAGTACAAATAAAAATATATCTTCAGCTATATTTTAGTATTATTATTATTTACATTAGAAAAATAAATACAGTACTAAACTTAAATATAGAAAATATAATACTAAAATCTAACAAAAAATACATACAATCAGATTCTTTTTTTTTTTGCGGATATGCTTTTCTTTGCTAATAAACTAAGAATATATTCTTAAGATATGTATACAATAGGAGGTAAAATAAGTATTAAATTTAATGAAAAAAAATAATTAAGAAATTAAAAAATAAGAGTAATGAAAAATGAGAAAATGTTGTATATAACAAATAGAGAAGTATAATTAAGTATTAAAATTAGCAACAAAAAAAAAAAAGAATATATATTAAAATGATAAAGGAATTTGATAAAATACAGAAAAATATAAGTTAAAAAATTGGCATTTATTGCTCAATATAGATGCAACATAAATAAAATTTTATTGAAATAAGTGGCTGTATATGATCTCACTATGGAAATAAAGCAATATGTCATACTTATGAATTATTGACCCCTTTCAATAAAATATAGAAGAAAATGGGAAGATGTGAAGTAAGAAAAACATGTAGATATATCAAACTATATAAGTAAAATGGGATTCATATGAGAAATGCAAAGAAGAAATTAAAGTATTTGGAAGGTTATAATTTACTTTAAAATAGAATTGCTAAAATAATTTTCAAGTGAATTAATTTGGTTAAAATAGATATAATAAATTGTTTTTCTCTTCACTAGTAAAAATTGTAATTATAAATATGCGACTTTTTTCGCATGCATTAGTGAAGCTGTAATTATATTATAATGTGTAATAGGTCTGCTTAGCGCTTTCGAGATTTAATGTTCGAATCTCATACTCATAGCTTTGTGCTTCATTCACAAAGCTATGAGTATGAGTTGGTTCATTAGGTGTGTCACAGCTTTATCACCCCCAATACACATTATAATATCAGTAGAGCTTCACTAATGCATCTGCGCGAATAAGGGAACTTTTTTTATAATTAAAATAGATATATAAATTATGCAAATAAATTAGAGGGAATACAATACTATATCTATATAAAAATTGGAATGAACATTCAATATTCAATTAAGAACACAATGCATTAGCAATTAGAAAGTAAAAGAGAAAATGTGGAAAATAAAATATATAGCAAAACAAAAAAAACTCACTAATAATCATATAGTAATTGTTAGGTATTGATTCTGCAATCAGGGAATTCTTAACACTTTCCGCCTTCAGCCACCAACCATGGCCTTGGCTGGGTGATTTTACATTCTCCTGGGAATAAGGCCTATGATTTATTTTTGTATGTCATGATTGTAAATATTTATTAAGGAAAAAAATTTTCATTCATGGACATATTCCGTTCTGTCCTTATCAGGCAACCTGAAGAAAAAAAGGTCATGGTGTTTCTTGATCTTAAATTGAGGAGGTAAAAAGCCCAATAAACTCAACTATGCTGGATAATGTGTGTCGGTGAGCAGCCCATCCATGTTCGCATACTATATGAATAATCACATAGTAATAACAGCTGCAATGACAAGCTTGTATGGAGTGGTCATAAGGAATTTACTTTGCTCAGTTACTTTAAGGTCTCCAAGAGGAATCAAAGGCTCTCCTTTTTTTCTGTAGTCTGTGATTTGATGTTAACTTTATTTAGGTACTTACAACTGCAGATCACTTTCACGTGAAGGAATAGTGCAAGAATTGGAAGTGCTGTCTTATATTAAATGGAACATTATTGGACTTTGTGAAGTTAGAAAAACAAGTGAATAGACAATTGAATATATGTATTTAGGGCCATTCAAGTTCTACAGTGCAAATATTGGAAGTACAAGAGAAGTAGAATTCATTATAAATAAAAAGTGGAAGAATAACACTGTGGATATTAATGGTGTATCGGACAGACTGACAAGATTAATTATTCAATTTAATACAGATACCAAATGCATATAATTCAGGTTTATGCCACAACAAGTTCTCATAGTGATGAAGTAGTAAATTTTTATATGGTTATACAAAAGGCTTTTAATTGGACTAAACAACATTTTAAAATTATTATGGGAGACTTTGTTGCTAGAATTGGTAACAAATGAAAGTGCTGTAGGTAAATCTGGTTATGGTAAAAGAAATGAGAATATAGACTTGTGGAGTTTTCAAGAAAAGAAAAACTTTATATTATGAATTCTTTTTTAATAAAAATGTTAAAAGGAAAACCAAATGAAGGTACAGCAGAATTTGATATTTTGACTAAAAGAAAATACATATTTCAAGATTTTAATGTTCATAATAAATTCAACACAGGAAATGATCATTGATTAGTAAGATACAAGTTAATGTAAAATTAGAGACAAAAATTATTAAGAAAAACAATATTTACAGTTGATCTTCCTAATCTTTAGAAACATTCTCATGAATTTAAATTAGAACTTGCAAATTGGTTTCAACTATTAGTAGATTTTGAACATGATTCAGATTTGAATGAAATTAATATAAAAATAACTAATACAGTTTTAAAAACTGCAACAAAGATAGCTGGTAAAAAAAAGCATCAATTGCCAATAAAATTTCTACTGATACTAGAGAATTTATTAAAAAAAAAAAAAAGTATAAAGATATATCAAAATGATGCATTAAAAATGATTGAATATCTCAAATTTTGTAAAATGGTGCAAAAAAGAGTTGATAATGATATAAGAAAATAATTGTGAACTAGCAAGGAAAGCTGTAGAAGAGAATAAGTCTCAAGACTGTAAAGCAACATTTTGGGTATTGGTAGGAAACATATCTGCAATAAGAAAAAAAAGATGAAAGTATTACTAAAAAGAGAGATGACATCATGAAATGGGTAGAAGAGTTTTATCAAAAATTATATAGTAATAAAAAATAAGTACTTTCTACATCTATTATATCTTCTGAATTGCTCATGATTTTTAAATGAAGAAATGAGACATGCAATTAAATTTATGAAGAAAGGAAAAATTCAGGTAATGATGGAATTATAATCGATATATTAAAAGAAGCAGTTGCGTAAATAAATTTTTTTTGGCAAAGTTATATACCAAATGTTTAAATGATAAAGATGTACCAGATGATTGGAAGAATGCAGTATTAATATTTTAAAAAAGATGATAAAGAAGATATTAAAAATTACAGATCTATCAGTCTTTTATCAGTTTTATACAAAATTTTTACCAAGATTAATTATAACTCATCTACAGAGAACATTGGATTTCAACCAATCAAAAGAACAACTGGATTTAAAAAGTGTTTTTAATACAATAGATCATATCCAAGTATTGAGAGAAGTTATAGAAAGGACCAATGAATATGAGTTGCCATTATGCTTTGGATTTGATTAGATTATGAATAGGCATTTGATTCTATAAACATTTCTTCAGTGATTAAAGCATTGGATCATCAAGATATAGATAGACTAAGGATATTGTCACATTCTAATATATATTTATAAAATTAACAACAACAATTAGATTATATAATGATGCTAGGAAGGTTAACATCGAAGGGTGTAAGACATGATGAAGTGCTGCAAGAAGTATTTTGTGGATTAAAATGGAAAATTAAAAAAGTAAAAGTAAATTATTTAAGTCATTTAGATTTTGCAGCTGATGTAGTTGTTTTTGCAAATAATTTGCTTCAGAACTTCAGGAAATTTGCAAGATTATCAGATGAAAATAGGAGTAAATGTAAATGGTAAAAAGACAAAAGTAATGTTCAATAGATTTT